>JAODUD010000001.1:30209753-30224760 GCA_026784285.1 Stomatorhinus walkeri | reverse complement strand
TACTGTATATTTAAAAACCCGCGAAGTCGTGAATCCGCGATAAGTGAACCGCGAAGTAGCGAGGGATCACTGTATTTATGAAACAAAAAACATAAATTTCTCACAAACCCGTCTAGGGGTGATTTGAACAGCAAGGATGAAAATGATTATGATTGTCCAGCTGTACTACACCCATTTTTCAAATTCAGTACAAAATACACCGTCTCACGTTGTAATGTCGTTTGGTACAGGTACCAGTTTTTACGTCTGTGTAAAACCAACACCTTGAAATAATAAGTTTTGGTGCCTTCTTGAAGTACTAAAAGTATGGTACCTACTGCAGTGGAAAAGCGGCCTTTTGTTGAACGGTGAATTGGACAGCTTTACAGCGCTGTACATTTCGTACGTGCTGCGCGTTGTACTTTTTTTTGTATAAACTCTGTTCCTTGTGGCTATGGGGTTATCCGAAGGTAGACGAAACTGCCGTGTGGTGCTGGAGTGCGCCAATAACATGGCCTCTCTATGCTCCAAGCTCCTTTTGTGTACCGGCCTTTTCTGTTACTTCCGGGTCAAAGCCCCATGGAAAACTGTAGTGCATGTGAAGAGCATCTGGGCCAGTTTGAGTCTGATTGAACGTTTAAATGCAGGAGTAAACGAATTCCCAACCATATTATCTAGGTGCCTTAGTCTGACTTGGAGAAATTCAATTTAGTACAATTTCAGTTAGACTAACGTTTACATATATTTTAAAAGTCCAGTTTTAGTCGGACTAACACAATAATTCGATTTTCTTAGTGTGCATGTAAACATACTGAGTAACATCCAGTACAGTAGCCAATCAAAACTGGGACTAATCTGTCGCTGAAAGGTCATTAATTTTAAAGTGTTTACCACACGATCAGTTAAAAGTTAGACTGTTAATTACCTCGACTCCACATGCTTCCATGCCATATGTTTTAATGGGTGAGGGGGACATTGCTGCAGATAAATAAGCCATAAACTCCGTAAGTACATCCCTCTTTAAGGCTTTTTTGACTGATCTCCTAACCCTAATGCTGACCTGTCTGTCTGAGCCTCTTTCAAGCTACTAACCCGTTCCATCTGCTTCCTGTTCGCACGCTAGACACTGAGGACTTGAACTGGAAGGTAAGTGGTGTCTGTGAGCGGCCTGCTGCTGTTCAATTGCCCCCCCCCTTACCAAACCACTCCCTTCATGTGGTGGGGGGGGGGCAAACAAACCTAATAGCTCTAGGCTGCTCTATTCATGTTGTGCTTCCCTCGTAAAAAATAAACACGGGTACTTTCCTCTGTTTTGGACTGTTTTGGAATGAAGATGGCCGATATCATGTATTGACACATGTATGCATAAACAGATGCAGTCAGTCCGGTTATAATACGACTAACGCGTTCCTAAAAATCCTCACATTCACTAAAATCACATACTAAAATACACATATCCAATGGGGAAAAATAGGGCTAGGTGAATCCGACTTAGTAACTTAACACCAAATAAAACTAATTAAATAATGAAAACACCACTACAAGTGGCCAATAATATAATTATCTGCATTTTAAATAAATAATACTAATACATTAATAAATTATATCATAAACATCTACTATGGGTCTCATGAGTCTCAAGAGAATTAGCTAGTAATCACTTTAACCGAATGTGCTGAACTTGCTAACTGCTAAGAGGCGAGAGTAAAGACGGCCAAAACGATGTCTCATGAACCATTTATCGTATTTTTTTACCCCAGCACACGGTACTCTTGGTTTAGTGTTCGGCATATTTTAAGCCCTTTTTCAAACAGAGAGCACCAACTAGTGTGTTCAGAAAATACAGGAGGTGGTTAATGAAGCATGGTTTTGGCCATCGTTAGTCGGGAATAGTGAGCCACAGCCATTATGTGGATGGGTACAAACAACAGAAATACATCCGATTAGATTATGTGGAGTGGCACTAAAGGCGACACAGCGCTTAAAAAATGCAGCTGTTTTTATATTAGAATTTGTCAAATATTTTTAGAGTTTAAGAATCTAAGACTTTGACCTGTGGAATGTGTGGAGGTACAAAAAGTTTGATTCTTTTAGATATGAAAACCAGTTTGAGAGATTCACTGAAAAGAATGGGCTCAAAAGAACGATTTGTTCCTGAATCGGACATCACTATCGTTCACTTAGATAGCTATTTTTGCGTGCTTCTCGGAATAATCATATTGCGTTATAGTTTGCATAGTGCTTTTCTCTCCGACTGAAAATCACACAAATATAAATGCGAATCCACACTGTTTCAGACTAGAATACTAATGTATCAATCACGTTAGAACAGCTTTGTGGCGATTGTATGGTATGAATTAAATGATTGTATATTGTAAGAAAACAATCGCCTTTACATGATTAATGTGAAATATCACCGATCTGGAAAAATATTCTCACACCGCCCCTGGAAAATATGCTGTTATTTCAGGAGATGGCCTTTAGTTTCTGATAGCTACAGTCAAACACGACAGGAACATGTTCAGCAGCTGACCCTCCCTCTTCCAAACTCATTTATTTCACTTCCAGCCGTCATCCGTGGCCCTGGAACTGAGCTTGTAACTGCTTCAGCTGTAAGACGTAAATGTCAGATTTATGGGTACCTTTTCTACCGAATTCCCTAATTGCGCACCTTTGCCCTTTTGAGACATTATATTTTCAGCCTGTTTGGATTGCCAAGGGTGTTGGTGTTACTCTTTGCTTCCGTGCTGGTGCAGTACAGGAGAGCACCAGTTTTTCTGTGCAGCATGGCGAACTAGACGCTCGACACTCCCCCTTTTCATCACAGCAGGTCCCCAGAGCCTGTGCTGATTGGCTAATTAGGTGCTTTGGGCTGGGGAGTGAAAGCGTAGACGTGTTTAATGGTGAGCACACAAGGCTGACAGGGTCTCCTCACTCACCTGTGAAGGGGTGGGTCATTCCGAGTGGTGCATCTCGGCAGACTGACACCATGTGCCCAGACTCCAAGTTCAGGTCGGGCACCTTCCTAAAACCCAGATGAGCCTATCTCCATGTTGCATATATTTGACTAGAGGCATCAGACAATATCATAAATTTTAAATGAATTTAAAAATATTTAATCTGTCTCAAGGTGTTGAATTAAAACCACATCCATAAACCGCTCAGATTGTCTGTAATGTTGAGCACATGAAAAGACCGATAAAACGTGTCCCACCAATTCAGTATGTATATTGGATCAAATCACATAATACATCTTTGTTCTAAATCTTTTAACTATCCAGAAGAATGGAGAAGCTGCAGATACACCTCCAGTCATTTCACTCTCGTTTTTGCTTCTCATTTTCTGAAGCGATTCCAGCATGACACACAGGGGACGCCTACTGATTGGACTCGCATTCTCTTGTTTTTCTGAAGTGATTTCTGAAAAGTTGCCAGATTTTCCAGAGGTCTCCACTTATCTGCATCCTCACGCCAGATTACTATGATTACCATGCTTCCTCTGACCTCCACCCTTCTCTATTCTTATTTTTGTTCTTTTTATAGCTCCAGTAGCAATTTTAGACAAAAAAAGATAACAGCACCCATTTTCCAGTGCCCATTGTATATAAAGAAAAAAACACATTCACACTGGCGGGTAATGGTTAATTCCAACATGAGCAATAGTTACCATGACGAAAACCATCTAATTGTACATCGAAAGGAAAGAGGAGTACAACTTCACTTTCATTTTCTTCATCTTATTTTAAGAATTATCGGGACTGAGGGGTGTGGCTTGGCTAGATGCCACGCCCTACAGTGTTGTGATTGGCCTGTTCCGTTTGTGTGACAGGAGCTGCTGGAGCATGACGAGCGCTGCGCTGTATGTAAGGAGGAAGGCAATCTGCAGCCCTGCCACAACTGTACCCGCGCCTACCACATCCACTGCCTCCCCCCACCCCTCCGAAGTCCCCCCAAGGGCCCATGGACCTGCCCCAAGTGCCAGAAGAAGGTGGGTCTCCACAAACAGCCATCACCAGCCATTCTCTGAGTGACGTGGCAAAACGTCTTTTTTAAGGGAAGATAATGGCTCTCTACACCACACTAATTTAATGTCCTAATAATCCAGTGTCCAAACTGGGCGGCTGTGTCTGGGTATAGGTACGTGAGCTGTAAATAAAGAGCCCCTGCCTTGCAAATATTTTACTTAGTGTTTGTTATTAAAGAAGTCCATTTCAGTCCTCTCCAAAAATAATCACCAAAAAGGCAGGTAATTGGTCATGAGAGGATCCCTGCTCAAGCTGAATAGAGGCCGTTCCAGAGTCCAAAAACAACCTTTTAAAAAATTGCTGGTATCAGCGATTTTTCTTTGGAATGTTTGCCAAAAGACGGCTTACAGTGAACACAGTCTTAAAGGCGGGAAGTTGCTCATTAAGCATCACTAAGAACAGAACAATAGAATGTTACTATTATACCATTTAGTAATATGTAGTCGCGGTATTTTTTCAAAACTGACACTACCTTTAGTTTGATCAGCTTTTTAAAACATTGGTTAATGGACTAAGTAATATCGTCTAAGGTATGTTAGTTAATTCTGGAATCACTGTAATTATGAGCCTGCAAGCCTCTTGGTAACTTGGCCTCATTAGAAAATCAGCTCGTTGTAATGATTTGAGATGGACAACAGTGAAAGCAGCCCGGAATGTGTGACCCAGGACATCCCACAGGTTCACGAATCCCTCATTGTCTCATTTAAGCTCTCAGATGTACAGAACACGTTCTCTGTAATGCGGAAGTTCTGCTCTTGTAAGAACTTGATATCTTTATTTCACGTTTCTTACTTACAGGTACTGAACAAAGACAATTTGTCATGGCCGCAGAGTTTCATTCATTCATACGTAACACACAAAACAGGTAAAGAAGCTCATGAAACAATAATTCTAACATTTATTAATAAAGGTGCGAGTGTTCAGGGAGGTTCAGTGGGCAGGTCTGCTGCCTCGGACCTCCAGGATTTGGGGAATGAATGCTGCCTCTCTTCTGTATCAGTGGATCTTGCATGTTTTTTTGATGTGACTGATGCTCTCCATGGTGTAGCCCCCTAACCCCCCAACAGGCCCTATAGTCGGTTGGAAGGTGGTTGGCAACATTAATAACACATTAGAAGTTAAACATTTAAGGTAACTTTGTAGGACGCTGGCTTAGAGAGAGGAAGGCGGCGTCCGTCATATTAGTCTGCCTGTGCTCTCCTGCAGTGAGAGAGGAGGAGAAGAAGAAGCTGATGTGGAGGAACAGTGAGCTAAAGAAAGAGTGCGCCCTGCTGGAGGAGCGGGACCAGCAGCTGAGCGAGTCGCTCACGGTATGTCAGAAGGGGCGTGGCCTGTCTGTAGGTCATGTGACAAGAGCATATGAAGCTGTGCACGGTGGGCTGACAAGTCAAATGATGTGAACGTGGCACTGCCTGCATTGTGTGGATTGACAGGTCAGTGTCTGTGTATCCTGACCAGAGGTGGAAAGTTCAGGGCCATAAAGTCCAAATCCAGCCAAAAATTTTATTTCAACCAACCAGTTGAGTACTCTGTGACCGTGACTCTTTATACTCAACTGGTTGGTTGAAACAAAACCTTGGTCTGGATTTTTACTTTATGGACCCTTTCTTTCCACCTCTGATCCTGATAGGCCTGCCCTGGTTGGCGTCCACCACCCCCTCATGATAGTGCCATTCTTCAGTACTGTTCAGATTGGAGGAGAACATTGACACTTACAACACTGAAGGATTCATTGCTAATTTGAAAGTTTTGTTTGGCTCAGAGAAGTAATCAATGGCTCTCTGGTCTGGTTCAGAAATGCATGGACATGAAGAGTGGCCTTCGGAGCCAGCAGAAGGAGACCCAGGCCTCTCTCGAGAGGCTGAAGGCTCTCATCCGGCTCATCCAGCGAGACCAGATGATCCAGGTTACCATGACAGCTACCACCACCGGGGCGTCCCTCCTCTCGCTACCCTGGATCAAGCCTTCTGGCACAGTGACAGCGCCCCCTGCTGGGACCTCTACACTACTTCAGAAGACCCTGCCACAGACCACGAGCAACAACTGACCCCACCTCGGTTCCACCCCTCCAGACCCTCGTACCTTTGAGCCAAGCAGCCATCTGCCAAATCTTTGGCCACACCCTAACTCATCCCAGAAACAGACTCGAAAAACGCGTCTGTGGTAATATCAAACGTGTCCATCAAAAGGGAAAGATTCTGTTTTTGTTAATGAGCTGTTGTGGGAAGAGAAAGGACATCCCATGTGAGGTCTTCAGCAAGTATTTTTTTAAACACCTTCAGTGCTTATGAGATTTCTTTTCTAAACGTATCGATTTTGTTTAATGTTCTTGGCCTTAATGTATTTATGAATTTTTAAAGCAGGAGCAAATGCACGCCTGTTGCAGACACGGGGAAGCCGTGTCGTGGTTTTAACATGTCAGGAGCCGTAACGAGCAAACACTCTCGGCTATAGGGAGAGAGACCGATAGCGCCTAGAAGTAGGAAATAGTCACAAATAAATGAGAAGAGTGGAAGCTGAATTGGGCGGCATGCTGAAACAGTAGTCAGCCTTAGCCGCATACGCACCCAACCGTCTCTGGGGTCCTTTGGGAGACGGAGAGATCAGGACTAAGTTGGGGTGTCATTACATGCATAAACATGAGCCTTCAAACAAAAACAGAGAATTACATTTTTCAGTATTAATATAGTTAAAAAAAAGAAGTATTTAAAATTACTACGAAATTTAGCATTTTTAGTGAAAAATGTAGTATTTTCTTGCTTGTTGATAATGTAAAATGAAGTATTTGAGGAGAGGTTTGCTGTACAGAAATTGAATTGTTGATGCTGATTTTTGTTTTTTTATCATTATTCTTCAGATCTTGTTTGTGGTTGCGATCAAAAATAGGTGTTTTTCAAAAGTAACTAGTCATTCCTGTAGGCGTGCTACTCTGCATCCTGTCACTGTCCTTCCTTTACCAGTATAGGAATTATGCCAAAAAACCCTTCATTTTTGTACTGGAAATTCTTTTTTATTGTCTGTTGTCTTTCGTTTATTTAGTATGTCATCTTCTTGTTGCATCAATGCACAGCACAGCTGTTTTTTTTTTTTTTTTTGAACAACGTGACATTTTCCTGGGGAGAGTTCGCTTTGAGGAGTTTTATCTACGTGACAATTCAAATCCACACTGCCTCAAGGAGCAATCAGTAGTTTTCTGGTGTTTTCTACTATTTTTTTCCAGTCAGAGGACACGAGGGCACTTCCTGGAGTGTCCGTTTCAGGGGGACAAATTTTGCTGCGAACGTGGCATCGATCCCTACAGTTAGTCTTCCTGCTACGCCAAGGTTTTTGGGAGGATAAGGAAGGTGTCGTGGCCTCGCAGCTGCCTCTTCCGCTGCTCCACGTTCAGCTTTCACAGGGGGGCAATGATACGGCAAGAAGGAAATATCTGATGACAAACTTGGTCTTAATGTTTTTCCACATTTTTTTTTTTTTATTACAGATCAAATTGCTTATTTGGATGCAGACAATTGGAATACAGTACTCACATAAACCAAAACACCGACTGATACGAGGGCTAGTTTTTAGGGCAGAAAGCAGCAGGTTCTGTCTCCCATGCGAGAAGGGGGTAGACATATCTGCGCGAGCGCGTTACGTCGAGTCTGCGAAAGCCGTTCTGCGTTCTTTATTTTTACTGTCCATGTGCAAAGCAGCTGGAGAAGTCCAATGGTCTGTTGAAAGGACGATACAGATGTTCCATTGCACTGTTCGTACGGCAGTCAGCTTCTCCGGGCGATCTGTGTGCAAGTCTGAGGCAGATCTCTGTGACACGTCACAATTGGGTCTTCAAGGGCACCATTTTCTCATTTTTAAGCTTTATTTCTTGTTGGCCTTTCAAAATTCTTGGTCTTGAGTAAAATTCAGTTGTCTATGCAAGACCATTATAAAGGACCTGTACATTTCCTCCCCAATTATGGTGGAATTCCCACATGTAGGATCGAGCTGAATGAACAAAGGAACGAACGAACGAGAGCGCACAAGCACGCACGCACGCCTTTTTCCCAGTATTTCCAGTTCATCAAGTTTAAGGGAAAAAACCCTACACTTTCCTTTCCACATCCATTGCTGATTTGAAGAACATTAAACCTTGGAACAAAACGATAGCAGAGAGAGAGCTGACAGCAAGTTCACAGCGGAACGAGAGAACAGTGAGGGTTTGCAGCAAGCAGCCAGTGACAGATGTTATAAATCACTTTAAATTTCAGTTGCCGATTTTAGTGGTTGATTTTTTTTTCTGACAAAAATGATGTATAAGGAAGCCCCGTGGACCGTGAGACTGACATGGCATGCAACATGCAGATGCCTTGGAGGAGCAGGGCGACGGCTGGAGGTGGGCAGAGAAAAGCAAGCGGATGGAAAGCTGGCAAATGCAGAGTGAATCTGATACATATCCGTCGTCACCCCCGACCCACAGACTGTCATACACGCTGCTGTGCTGTGGGAGGGGGACCAGGAGCGAGGAGGAAAAGGCTGGGGAAAACCCCCCCACACCATATCAGCCCTCCGCGTCGCGATAAGAACACACTCCCACGCGTCGTCTAAACAGCATGTCTGTCCCCGGCTCTGTCAACCATTTACAGAATTCTCCGGAAGAAACTGTGCAGCGTAATACAGATCTATTTTAATACACTTGACGCTATGTTGAACAAACGTGAAAGAAAAAAAAAAAAAAGTTTTATATTCTTTTATCAAGGAACAATTGAAAAAAGGAGAGGGGGGAAAGGGTTTGAAAGTTTATCGTTTGCCAATTATGCATTCAGACATGGCTCGCGAAAAGCTTGAAGCATTTCATTCACTAGGGAAAGAAGACAGGAAGTTCTCTTGCAACTATTAAAATCGCCTTTCTTTGTAAGTAATGGGGGACTGTCCAGTAGAATGTGTACAGGGAAAGGGTTTGTCCTACATATGCCAATGTAGTTTTTTTTCCTTTCTAATGTATTAAAGATCAGTTAATTGAAATTGATGACTGATGAAGCCTAGTCTCATTTTTTGTATAGAGAAACAAACGGTGATAAAGGAATAACAGCTGGAGTTCATGCTGGGAAATGGATGCTGAAGATGTTCGTGAGCTCAGACCGAACGTCGCGTGCCATGATGGCCAGGAATCCCATTTGTGGTGAGACCTACGTTGCAACTAGGAAGCTTAGGGAGAATCTCAACATTACCGCAACCCTGAACAAACCAGTGTGTGCTCTGTAAAAAAAACAAGGCATGTCATGCTGCCAGACACTATTAAAGATTCACTTCCAGCTGTGTCATGTACTTTCTAGTCACAGGGAAAAAATACAACTGACCCAATTAAAAAAATTAAACCCAAGCCTGACATAACAAGCCAAAATGGCAAAATGGCATGTAACGAGGAAACCCAGATTTCTTATGTAGGGAGTAACTGGCTTTGACAAGTGAGACACCGAAACACCCCGAGTGTCACTTAAGGTTAGGCTGGAAGAGTGGGCAGAACTGTGGCCCAGCATCCAGAATGTTGTGGGCTCAAGTCCCAACCCTGACCTTATATAATGCCCTCTTTGGATGGATTTCTTCCAATTGTGGTTCGATGCTCTGGTGTCTACGCCGTGCCCATACACCGTGTGACTGCTGGAAGCCCATCCAAGGTGCCCCCTGCCTAACGCCCTGTGCCATCTGGGATAGGCTCCAGGCTCACTGTGACTCTGTACTGGATGGGCCATTATGGAAGATGGATGGATGCAATTAAGGTCGGCAAAGCTGGGATTCGATGCTGATATACTTGGGGAAAACAAAATCAAACAGAATTGGTTGAACATTTATATTAAATAATTTTTACTCATTAATCTGAAATTGGTCCTGCTGCAAGTTTGAAGTGGAAAACTCCCCAGCCTATAGTAAAGTAAACGAGCACAATGGATAACAAAACGAGTTTATTGTAGTGGCCATTAATTTAAAGCTGCACAGTCAAGCTACGTTCTCAGTCATCTGCCTGTAGTAAGAGGACCATAATGAGGCAGGGTGGCTCTCTGCTAATGAATTACCCCCCCCCAAGCATAGATGCAGGTACCTCTACCCTCCCCAGATTACCACCCCTACTCATTCTATTGGCCCAGCTTACCATCTACAGACCTCAAGCTACGCCTGTTTGCCCTAAGGCAGCAGTTTAAAGACCTACTCTGTGATTCATAGAGAATAAGGGGAAAAACACACTCCATCTCTCTGGAGGACCAACTCTGCCGTATTGGAACCAGGAAGCAGGAAACTGAAATGCCCGTCTGCTTATATCCAGTGTCCCTTCATTATTGCTTTCCATCTGATGAATAGCCCCCCTAACACAGTCTAATCACATATTACTGACCCTGGATCAGTCGCCCCCAAAACTTCCTCTGTCCGCATGAAGGTCTATATGCATACAGGAGGACAGCTGGGCGGCCGGTGACGGGAAGAGGTCACATGGTTATGCAACAGCAGGTCTGAGGGTGGAGTCACCCCATCCTGGCCAATTAGAAACTATAAAGGAACACTTCAGAGATGAACGGCAACTTGGAAATAAAACTGCACAGAACACTGACGACGGCACGAAACACCCTTAACTACTGGCTCAACGGGTATAATAAAAATATTAAGTGAGGAATGAAAATTATACTCTGAACTTGATATTCACTAGGCTACCAAACTATACTCGGACCCGTATCACTGACCTTAAAGATAGAAAAAATGGGATGGTAATGTACGTCGAGGGATAAAGAATACTATTAAAATAACAGTGCAAAAGCCCTAACCGTCCTGCTGCAGAATAACAGTTGAAAGATCCTTGCCTTCATTATAAGATGTCATACTGGGGGAGTTGTCACTTACGATACTAATGATGGTTTAGCTTGGGGACAGGTCCCGTTTCTGGTGTCAGGGGCGGACATAGCGACACCAGGCCCACTAGCATTCAATGTGGCCCAGCAGAAAGCTGAGGCCTTGCCGGTGACGGCATGATGGCGGCCCCTTCAGGGCAGCAGCTGCCGGGCAGTTGACCGGGAGCTGAACACTGTGGGGTAATGCTCGATGATGAGCTCCGTGAAGATGTTGATGGGGGTCAGGGCGCCGAGCGACACAGAGCCATGGTTGGGCCAAATCAGGTTGACGCCAAACACGCAGGCCAAGTTGGACGGGCTCATCTTGTTGACGATGCTCTCCTGAGACACCTGGAAGACGAAGGACAGGAGGAAGACCAAGAGAGATGGGAGAAAGATGACGACAGTCACTAGACCGACCATCTATGGTCAGTGCTAAATCACCACACTGTAATCCGGAAACGTGCCAGCTTTTCAGAACCCCCATGGGTCATTCGCTTCCAAGAGCCCTGGCTGGACCTTCCCAGACGGCTCCCGTACTCATATTACCTGCTGGAGTGTCTAACGCAGAGCATGTTGTACGACATATCCCCCCAGAAGGCGACGTACAGAGCTCCCACCCCACCAGCTTCCAATCTGACTTCCTGCTTACAGAATAGCAGCGGACTGCATTGTGAGTCATTATCCACTATTCTTCCTAATTAAAGCGGCATGTCATGGTGACTAATTACTCCAGCGGGAGTAACCAGGGAAGATTATTCAGTTTTACAAATTGATTATCCACAGGGTTCAAGCAGCATTGAATGTAGATGAAGGCATGCTGGTGTGCCGATTCATACTTAACTATGAAAACCGAAGAGTTCCTCCATCTGCTGCATGCGACACGGAAACGGTAACATTACCACAGTTACTCTCACTGTTGATTAATTTCACATACCAAATGATTAAATTATTATTTAATTGCGTGTCTGTAACCAACAAACACAGTACTAATTAAATTATCTGTATTTACTGAATCTTACAACTGAAAATGCAGGAACTGTCCAGCAGAGGGCAGTGTGCTAATGCCAGTTCTCCCCACACAGATTCTCCCAGGTTCAGCAATCATGTCCCAGCTCTGGAGGCTTCCTGAGTTCCTCCTGGCAGTTTATTTATAGGCCTAACCCACCAATCTCTGTGGGCTATTGGACTCAGTTGTCCTCTATTGCTGTACAGGACAGAGGCAACGCATGAACGTCACACATGCTAAACCATGACAACCCAAGACCAATGGATAGAGCTCTTAATGCAAAACTGCCAATGCAGCTTATATGCAATTGTATATTGAGAGGTATATCTCACCAGACACACTAAGCAGGCTACAAACAATCACAAAAAAAAGTGTAACAGAGGCCTGTGATGCAATGTGAAGCAATTTCAGCCCACTGGCAACATCCTCACCATGTGCAAGAAGCAGATCAGGTACTTCAGGACCAGGAAATTGTGTTCAGGGAGGTGCTCGACCATCCGCTTGCAGGTCGTGACCCGCAAGCTGCTCTCAATGCCTGTAAGGCAGACGGCAAACATTCTATTGTGAGTCACACCATCGACAGCCTGGTACAGCATGAAGTGTCCATGACCAACAGTGAATTGAACCATCACACTGGGCTATGGATGGCACATAGAGTAGGAGATCTGACCGATCCCAAGCTGATGTCTATTCGCGCATTCCGTTTGCCCTCGGAACTCGGATTCCGAGTTTTGAAGCCAGAAGTGACGACATGCGCGCTCCAGTTTCTCGGAAATCCCAGAAATATCTCAGGGTAGCACAGAGGATCCCGAGTTCAGGATCCAAGATTTATCCTTTATCAACAGAAGAGAAAGTCATCGTTTTATCCTGTTTAAACTACTTCTCACTTGTGGCTCATTAAATCGGTCGCACATACTATACCGTCCAACTTATCTGTGGACGGGTTGCTATGGAGTTTTATACGTGAAGCACCGCGCGTAATGTGTTATCAAGTGATATTGCTAACAATGGCAATTAACCGGGCTAGAATTGGATTTTATGATTAGTCAGATTACTTGTCAGATTTAAGGTAGTTCGGGCTAATTGTAAGTGAACGAAGATAAAGGCCATTTAAACTGAGGTACCTTAAATCCGACAAGTTGTCCGGCTAATCAAAAAATCTTGCTTTTTCATATGGTTCCATGGTATAGCTACTTCTGCGGCCGATAGAACGCATCCGACTCGGTTTCCCCGAGTTTTTAGTGGATGTGATATAATATCGGAATCCGAAATTCCGAAAAGCTCCAAGACCATCGTAAGCTTCTGACACACTAACTCATGATGTCCTGCACGGGGTTATAGAGGGCGAAGGTCAGCAGCGGCTGGGGCAGCTCCCGCAGGAAGGTCTTCAGGATGACCGCTGGGATGTGGACATCTCCATAATGGTCGTAGTCCACTGGCTTCCCTATTAACGAGAAAAGCCCTGTTGCTCCTTGCATGTTCCAGAAGGTTCCGTATTGGGTCTGTGTCGTGTTAAACAATCTTAAGCGTACACATCCCGGCTCTCATGCTATGCAGCGGTGTTGGCAGAACTCATATTACCTGACAGGCTATCTACAGGAAAGAATAAACCAATAAGCAAGAAGAGCTAATTACATTAGTTACATCTAGGCCTGTCACGATAATTATGCTATCGTATGACATACGGACATAACCTTAATTTTTGCTGACCTCGATACTGGCAAATTGTGTTTACGCAAGTATGAACACTCCCAACATTCTAAGCAGTCGCGCTACTTCTGCCCTCTAGTCACGTGCAACTCAGAGCCGATTCATGTCACGTGAAAGCGAACGCCACAGCAAAATTAGGTTGTATGTTGCCTGTAAAGGAACAAATTATTTCTGTGCCAAAATGTTGGATAAATAATACAGGCTTTCTTAACAGTAACAGTTCACGTTATCTATTTTTTGGTAGTGTAGTTTGATTTGTTTTATTTATTTAGAATATTTACTTTTTTGAGTTTCCAATTCCAGACTTTTCTTAATTAAAAGTTCATTGGTCATTGAAAGGGTGTACTTACAGTATTATGCTATTGTATTACCATTATATCAGTGGAATATGATCATAAAATTATTTCTGGGACAATATGTCATCCAACAGTTATCATGAAAGGTCTAGCTACATTCAGGGTACCAATGCACCACACACTTTAGGGTCATCCATCCAGCAATCAGCTGAAGTTTCTGAGCTTGCCTTATGCAGACAGTGCAAGAGGCTCAAGGCTGATCATTACCAGCAAGTCAAGGACTGAACTCGAGCCAGAAGTGACACCTCAATGAGCATAAGAAGATCTGCACCATGTTACACAAAAGCCTTTTAAAGAACGCAGAGCAATATGATGGAATTGAGGACTCCCACATCGTCATAGACCGCTAGACTGATGTGCTCTGCCCCATCCCACGCCAGGCAGCACCTCTCACCCAGGTTGTAGAGCTTCTGAACTTCCTTGATGTGCTGGACACGAGCAGACCTCCTGAAAATGCCCTCAGTGCGGAGCCCTGACAGCAGAGACAACACTTCAGAACAGGGGAACTTCTTAAAATGAACACAATGAACATACTCACTCTCTCTCTCTCTCACACACACACACTTTGCAATTATATCTTTGTGGGGACTCATTTCTATGGGGAAAGTTATAATCCCAACACGACGACCATAAGCCCTACCCAAACCCTAACCTTAACCATAAACCAAACAAAATACGAGACTTTTGACATTTCTAGTTCTTTGATTGCATGCACAGATCCTTGTGGGGACCTGAAAAATGGTCCCCACAGCATCAAAATAACAGACGTTTTGTGCCCACAATGTAATATAAACATAACTCACACACACCATCCTGCTTATTTAGTTTCTGCCCACTATCACACCAAACAGGAAGGAGGCAAAATTACATTTCCCCCCCCATTACCATTAGGAAGCTGGGTCAGAAATTCTTCTGTACAATGATGAATTCATGTAACCGCTGTAATGAACTGTATGCATCCGAAAACGTCCTGTAAGCTGGGCGGCGTCCAAATGCCCAACATATAAGAACATAAGAAATTTACAAACGAGAGGAGGCCATTCGGCCCATCAAGCTCGTTTGGGGAGAACTTAATAG
>JAODUD010000001.1:30153924-30170565 GCA_026784285.1 Stomatorhinus walkeri | reverse complement strand
AGATGAAATTGCTGATGGTGAGCCAGGTGGCTGTGAGAAGGCCACCAAAGGAACAACAGGAGATGAGGCGGGCGCCAGTGGGACATCAGAAGATAAGGCAGGAGAAGCCTGAAGTCTTGTAGGCTGGCATGGATGGTTTCCCCCGTCTCCCTCTCCAGCTTGGCCAGTCACTCTCTTGGGCCTCAGCTGACACTACTGGCTGGCCTAGGACCTAGGACCAGGTTGGCATAAGCCCTGGACAGAGGCGGAGGCCCGCAAAACGGGACTTAGGGCAAGATCCAGCGGGTCCCCTGGAAGGGCATCCTCCAATCCAGTCTAGTGTCAACTGGGGAGTCGGGTTTTGGCCTAGTGACGAATAGCAGGGGTAGATGAAATTGCTGATGGTGAGCCAGGTGGCTGTGAGAAGGCCACCAAAGGAACAACAGGAGATGAGGCGGGCGCCAATGGGACATAAGGAGATAAGGCAGGAGAAGCTGGGACAGGAAATATAGGTCAATCCAGCACATCTGTAGGTGAACAGGGTAAAGCCGGAACAGCTGGAGGTGAGGAGGGAGCAGCCGGGGAACCTAGAGGTGAGGAGGGAGCAGCTGGGGAACCTGGAGGTGAGCAGGGAGCTGCCGGGGAACCTGGAGGTGAGCTGGGAGCTGCCGGGGAACCTGGAGGTGAGCAGGGAGCAGCCGGGGAACCTGGAGGTGAGGAGGGAGCAGCCGGGGAACCTGGAAGTGAGGAGGACACAGCTGAGACAGAGTAGGTGGAGCAGCTCAGAGCAGTGTCCCAACCGAGGAGTTGTTTCGCTTGGGTTGAACATATGAGGAATGGTGTCTTCTGAGTCAGGTTTAGATGGCATGGCTGCTGTAGGACCAGGTAAGGGCAATGTGGATCTTCATGGAACTTAGATTGCAGGCAGAGCAGCCCTCTTTGGGCCAGGAGCCTGGAGCATGGGAGGAGCAGCCCTCTCTGAGCTGGGAGCTGGGTACAGTGCCAAGATCTGGAGGTGCTGCAGAGGTGAGGATGGGCTCTGGAGGTGCTGCAGAGGTGAGGATGGGCTCTGGAGGTGCTGCAGAAGTGAGGATGGGCTCTGGAGGTGCTGCAGAAGTGAGGATGGTCACTGGGTAGGGTCCCTGAGATGGGCTGGGTTCTCGAGGCTCGGGATGAGAGAAAGCCCTCTCCAAACCTGACCCTAGAGGTTCAAGAGGATATGTACAGTCTGGTGGCTCTGCAGTGGGCTCTGGAGAAGTGGCATGTGGTGGCACTGCAGTGGGCTCCGGTGGACCAGGAGTCTGCAGAGGTCTGACGAGATGGAAGATGCAAGCAAGGCCAGCTACTTCTGCTTCTTCTTTCTTTGGCCAGAGTGGGTAGCTCAGAGAGCTGGCGGGCAGAGCAACCTCTCACTCATTAGCCGCTACATCTCCCCCATTCAAGGCTGGACCTTCTCTGCCTCCTGAAGATCCATGCCTGGGTTGAGCCTTGCCAGTATCTATCCACCAAGCATGAAGAGTGCTCCGGCCTCGGGCACCTTCCACATGGTGGGATTTTACCTCCACTCTAGGTGTGTGTCCTGGAGGGGGAAGAAGTTCTTGGCTTGCAGACAGGGTGGCTACAGAGGGATCAGCGTTGATTTTGAGGAACCAGGAGTTCCAGATGAAATCAGCTTGGGCAGAGCTTAATCTGATCTCCCTTCCAAGTGCCGTATGCAATATGATGTTGGCAGTGGCAAAGCAAACTGCACGGCGAGTGGCTTAGCTAGGTCATCGGGATCATTGGGTTCCTCCAGACCGCTGTCACTCTATCAGTGGATTGTTCATGATCCACCGAGGTAAGAAGATTAGAGCCTCAGGCTAGAAAAGGAGACTGGGTCCAGAGGACATGCAGGCAGAGATGCAGAGTGTAAGGGGCTCCTGGGGATTGCTGCTAGGCAATTTGTGGAGTCCGGTCATTCTGCCGTGTCTTAAGGAATGGAAGACTTGAGGGCTGGTTTTGTGGTGAAACAAAAGAGGGTTTATTGAACAACATGAACAGCAAATAGAAGCATACAGGACTGCGAGGTATCACAAATGGATGGACTGGCAACCAAGAAGGGCACAGGCAACAGGAAATGTCAATGGACTACTGAGGGGTAACAAGCACCAGGTGTGTCGCACCAAGGCCACGGTATGGAGGAGACAGGAAGATCGGGCATGCGGGATGTGATATATACATTATGTATTACACAGAAATAAAGCATGATGCATTATTCTGTTTTGACACTAAGATCACAGACACGCAAGCAGAAAGGCATTAAGTATGAACTGTCTTGCAATTGGAGCTCAATCTGCCTTGTAATTTAATCAGACAAAGCCTTGAAGCAGAATCTTACTCCTATTTTGAATATACCCTTGCTTATTGTCAAACCAAACGTCCTTTGGTGAAAACTGAATTGCATTCTGCATAGTCTGTTAAGATCATGGTGGCAGTAAGATCCAGGGGATAGGAATCATTCTGAAGAGTCAAAGTGGAGGAGCTATAGAAGAGCGAGACCTTAGATGTCCTCTCTGGTGACCTGGCCAGCATCCCCATGCTGAGATGACCTGACATGAAAACCTTGTGCAGCGTCCCAAATCTGAAGGAAACGATTAGAAGCTGTCAGACTGGGCTACTAACCATAAGAAAGGTCTAATCGAGATGTGAAGTCATAGGACCGGAAGACAGACCGGTGCCAAGCATTCCTTAGATAATTTTGAGGTGAAGAACCTTCCGGAACATAGCACGGTGGGCGGCTTGAGTTACGTCCACTTCCTTGTCAGCATAAATGCCCCCGATGGCAGTGACCTGCTAAAACTGGTGGTGCCCCAAGTCAGCGTGAGAGCTAATGCTGGGCCAGGGGGTTGTCTTACAGTGGACATGGTGTCAGTGGACGAGGTGTCAGTCAGAGCCCAGAAGCGTGAGACCCATTCCTCCCAATGCCAAGGGCAACTGATGTGTCCCCTCATCAACAAGCATTACAGGATTTATGTAGGACTTAGCAAGTTATTTATTGAAAAAACAACAAAACGTACCTTATGTTCCTGTTATTAATGGTACTTGAGCTGACAAAATCCACTGCCTGTTTTTTCAGATGTATTTATATACCACAGCTAAATGCTGTATAAACATCCATCCATTTAGCATATAGGACATGCCAACAGACACCTACTGCAGCCACGATCCCCAGAACAACTATCACCTGAACATAAAAAGGGTTATGTTTTTAAAATAACTTATGATATGTAAAATATGTATACCACAATTCATGTGCATGAAGTTTCATATCTCTACAGACTGAGTGAGTGTAGCCACATTTATTCATATTGGTTCATTCTACCTGTATCATTTCCCAGTATTACTTTATACTTCAGTTTGGTTTAGAAGCATCCCCAAGTAATGTAGACTAGATTGCCAATGGTGCCCCATGAACCCATTTCCACCGTAATGTAACTTATTTTGATTTTTCAACAAAGGTCCTGTGTTTGAGATGAAAGATGCATCATGATTCATTGATGATGAACAAATATGAGATCAGTGTTTGACTTGTGTTCTTCACGCTCATTTCAGATGACCCTTCAGTAGATCAGGATGTAGTAACAAATAATACTAGCTGCTTGAGACAAAACATACGTCACGATTCATTGATGATGAATTAATATGACATAAGTATGCAAGTAAGACTTAGTTTGTGGTTAATACCAATAACATAAGTAATGGCATAATACTATATTATTTGTGCCCCCTCAGGTAAAGTGTTACCTTCCCCCCCTTTACAGTGTCAAAGTTAAAAGCCTGGACGTCTGTGATATGATTAATATTAATGAAAGACAGTACAGCTACAGTATATTCTTAAGGCGCTCTCATTTAGTTGTTTGACTTTATTCACTTTTGAGGAATGTAATATACATATTCTGTAACAAAACATCAGGTCTTCACTCTATTTGTGCAGATATAACAGGGTAGCATAAAGGTAGCACAATGGCTTTAATGCAGTTTTCTGTGGGTTTATTGATTTTTCTAGGGTTTGAACATCAACTATAGCCTGTGAGCTTTTAGCAGTCTTGTCATAGAAAACACTCTAATAAGTGTTTAATGTGCCGGTTGTAAGCTGGGTTGTATTACCAGTAACGCCTGGGATCCGTGACACCACTGGGCTCCTGCTGGGAGGATGCTGTACTGGGAGGATGCTGTACTGGGAGGATGCTGTACTGGCCGAAACCTGGGCCTATCACGAGCGCCTGCTTTCCTGATCTGTGGTTGGTCAGGAAACAGTGACAGATTGCTAATGCTAATACTCGGCACAGAAATGCACTGCAGTTAATATATTAATAAGAACAAGACCTCTGACCCTCAGTGATATACATCGTCAACCATCATATACTCAGGGCCTGCTGTAAATTAGGCTGCCTTATATGGAAGCAGGATCTCTGGGTTCTGAGCAGGGTAATCACTGAGGGGGTGGATTGGGACAGGTACGTTTTCCCAGGCCCTGGACTGCAGGGGGCCAGAATCTAGCGATCTAACAAGGGGGGGAATCTACTGAAAAAGCTGAAGCTGACATTTTGTCTGAGGGCCTAGAATTCCTTGAAAACTCCTGAGTGCTGTTGCTCATACTATGATTATTGTGTAATTTAAGAAAATATGGAGTTTGTCTGCTTTGTAGAAAGAACTCAGTGACTGTATTCATTTTTTTTCTTTTTAGATGCCCCCCCCCCCAGGTTACTCTTCCCATTCCCAGTGTTCCTCCCCTGAAAATAATCTGGTGCACCGTGCACAAGTTTGTAGTAACTGTGTCATACCTGTACTGTGCTTCCATGGCAACTCTCACATCAGCACAGCAGCTGTACTAATCAGTGCTATTTGGATAAAGGAGAGCAGGAAGATGAGGAAGAGGAACGATAAAGACAGAATAGCTAGGAGCAGGAGAAATACAAGGAAAATCTTAAGAGGGATCTCAAACTCTCAGAAGCTGGACTGTGTGGTCAGATGATGAAGACGATGCTGTTTCCACACATGGGCAGAGTTGTCAGGCTTCCTCATGAATTCTGAAAAGTCTCTGTGGAACCCAGTCATATATTAACGGCAGCCATCCTGACTGCTGTTCCCTTCTTCATCGTTCCCGTTTTTTCACCTCTCTCTGTCGCCGTCACCCATCTCCGTGTCGTGCCCTGCCATAAATACCACCACCTTCACTGTTCATCTCGTGAGCCTGACGGCGAAGCTCGCTCTCCTGGAAAAGAATACAAACAACTTCTGGTCTCCAAACAGGTGTCCGCTATCATTCTATCGAGCCGGGACACGGTCCAAGCTAGAAGTAAAGCCAAGGCTAGACACACAGGAGGTCAAAAAGGTCCAGGTTTGAGCGGGCGGTTCGACACTGCCGGCCCCTTCGTGGTGGTAATGAAAAACCTCACCCTGTCACGGAGAAGTGCCCAGGGCAGTACTGCCGCGTCGTGGAGATGGGAGGCTCTGTAATTAACAGTATCCCCACCTCCCGGCTACATTACCATCTGCTAGGCCACAGCCCCGTCCTCTGGAATTAGCCCGGAGTCCTTTTGTTCTTTTTCGGCTGTAAATATTTCCAGGTCAAGCACAACATGGTCAGCAGACCATTGTCATCACAATGAGCAGCCAGAGAGCTATATTAGCATCATTAGCTGGCATTCTGATTTTAATGACTCCAGGTCTTCCTCCCACGGCTGGTCCGTTCTGCCCGAGCACCTTCACACAATCCGCGAGGCTCTATGATAGTTCGGTCACTTCATAAAGAACCTTAATGCTTTGCTAATGGTTTAGATGCGATGGCAAAAAAACGTATCTGACTGAATATTTCTGCTTCATGTCCCCCTCCACTGAAATGGATCATTGTTTTACGGGACGTGAAAAACACAGAGGGGAAGAGCATATCAGCTTCAACGTTGCAGCTCTGTCATGAGACAGGGAAAGGAATAAATTCTGGGACTGGGGTCGGGGAGGCTGATTAGCGGTTTGTACAAAAAATTAATGAGGAAAAAATATTATCAGTATATCTGAGGTGGTGGTTTTGTACTTGAGAGTTGGGTGAACACCTGCGCTGGTACGTTATGGGGATCAAAGAGACAAAATATAGGAAAAATGTTGAACAAAGGACGGTTGTAATGGCAACACTTTAATTGAGTAGGCACAATTAATAATAACATTGTGCTCTTATTAATTAACCACAAATAAATCTTAGTTACATACTGATCTCATGTTTGTTCATGATTAAGGAATCTTGAGGCATCTTTTATCCCAAGCAGTTACTATATTTGCTAGCATATCTGTTAATTCTGTAAACCTTTGTGAACTACTGAAGGAACAAGTCATGAATAACACAAGTGAATGTTTGTTCATCATTATTGAATTGTGACATTTTTTTTTTTTATCTCAGATAGCTACTATATTTGTTCATAATGTGCACTTGAGCAGTAACTAAGCAAGTATTTGTGCACCCTCAAGAAAGTCAAGTCAAGTCAAGTGATCACCTAAGTGTTACCAATGCAATTAATTACAGAGACTAATGGTCAGCCATGCCTTCACTAAGCCAGTCAGATCTGGGTAATGATGTCCTAACCTAAATAAAAATAGCATAAACCAACCATTCAGCACTATAAATAGAATTCATCTACGTACATTGGATAGTTAACTCCCCTTAGAGAGCTTCTTCAGAATTGACCCTCCGTTTTTTGTTATTGATCTGACTTCTGGATGTTTCACCCTGACAGGGATGTGAGTGATGGACTCCTAAGACAGGGCGTACTGAGCCAGGGGGATCAGCAGGCTTCAATGGAGAGCACAGATACACAACACTGGGACAGCCAGGCCATCCATACCATCTGCCTCATGCATCCATGGGGCACAGGGTCAACGCTGAAGCGAAATCAGCTCATCTGGGTTTTAATTCACCAGGAACTCAAAGAGGCCCTGAATCAACAAAGGAAGGACCTTCATTCATTCCTAAGCACCAGAAGAACAACTCGCTTGCTACAACTGGACCAGAGGAGCTTAGTGCAGAGGTAGGTGGTTGAGTAGACAGCACCACTGACCAAAACTCCCCCTTGTGACAGCTCTGGAGATGTGCAGCCATTTGGGCCATTCAGCTTGCAGAGTAGTGACAGCAATCCCATACATTTGTGACTCCTTAGACAAATACAGTGTACATGCTTACAGGAGCGTAAATTCCTCTCCATAAATACCCCCGGTGCACTGTGCTAGGGTTGTTCCCTGGCAGTCAGGAACGACGACAAGCATGATGTTACATTTCTCTGGCTCCTCTGCACGCCATCGAGATACCTAGCCGGAGACCGAAAGAGTCTAAAAGGAGACGCATAGCTGCTGATAAGGCCCACTTTCAGCCTGCTGTCACAGACATCTTCATGGTGTATGTCGTCACATGCCCAATAATGGGTGGCCAATAAGGGTCCCCAAAAATCAGGGGCCCCACGCAAATGTGTGGTTTTTCATGGCGGTAAACATCGCAGCTGAGGGTTACATGTATTTAGCTATCAGCTATTAGCTATTACCTACGCTGCGTTTTATAGGGGAAAAAAAAAAGGTACTTTAGCGAAATCTTTATAAACGTCCACATTTAAGTCACCGTGATTATTAGAAGGGTAGCACAATGGCACAGTGTCGTTGTGGGATTTTACTCGAAAATCTCCAAAAAAACTTGCTACGTTTGACTGGATTTGCCAAATGGCCCAGAGGTCATGTGGAATAAACCTAACTTTCCCCCCCCTTTATGGAGCCAGTGTTCCAAATAAAAGCCTGGACCTCTGTGATCTGATTGTGTGTGCGAATGGTGTGTGTTTCCTGCGATGGGCTGGCATGCGATTCTGGGTCATTCCCAGTCTTGCGTTGGTTAATTCTGAGATTTGGTTGATTGTCTCTGTGTAGGAGAAGCAGTATAAAAGGTGAGCGAATGACTAAGAGTACTTGTTATCCAAAACAAACATCCATCCATCCTCCATCCTGCTCGTCCAGTGCAAGGTGACTGCTCAAAACAAACATTACGGTAATTAGTAATTGTTTTAACAGCAGGGTGGCAGGTTTTCTCGGCCCACATCCTGAAATTATGTCGAATGGCCAACAGCCACTAAAAATGTAATTAACACAGCTGTAGAAAAAAAGAGAAAAAAAAGCAGTAGGAGAAGATCTGGACAGCTGAGTATCCTCAGCTCTGAAGCCCGCAGATATGTAGGAGGACCGTGAACCTGAATGAGGAGCTTAAGATGGCAGTTCAATCCTTCAGTCCTTCTGAGCTTTCCTCGAGTGCATTGCAGACACTTTGTGATATTCGTACCGGCCTCCATCACCTCACTCATTTGGTGGAGTCATTTCCTGTGGAATGAATAACCACTGGTCCCTGATCCCTCTCCCCCCGCCCCCCCCCAGTTGTGAGCCCCCTTATGACATTTAGTGTGCCCAGCCAGCTGTCTAGTACTGTCGGCTCTGCGCACTGACGCTAAAATGCGGGGCACCCCGCATGTCTGGCTGTGTTGCTAGGCAGAGGCGTGTAAGGGGAGCACAGTCATTGGATGGACTGCTGCGTGACTGGCTCTGCAGATGCACCACATGTGCACGTTACGCACCGCTGCAGCACTGGCCCGTTCTGTTAATGGCCGTGAGGCTTGGGAAGTGCTGCGTGGCATTACAATCGACAGCAGCTATGTGAAGCTCCAGTTCTGATAAGACCTGGTTCAAAATGACACAACAAATACACAACATTATTGGTTGCTGTTACAGGAAGTCCCTCCCTTCAATGACAGTATAATTAGGGGCAGGGTGTAATGGGCTCTATTATGCACTGGACACCGGGGCCTCTGCTCCCAGTTCTGTAACTCCACATGATCTCCACAACATTGTAACCATGGTTACAGTTACCGCTCCTCCTTAAGGAATTCTGGGTTCTTTGGTCCAGGACACTAGTTACTTTAAATCTTAAGTTTTATGTCGATATATTGGTACAGAAAAGGCAGTTTGACTTAACATAAGTATTATATGAGGCACTGCTTTCCATTCTGATACGTCCATGTGAATCCAGGAACTCTGCCACTGTTGTTCTGATACAGAGGCACTGGAAACTGGAAACACTGCGGCTGGAATTCAGCCTTACTCGGCTATGTAAATATTGACCTTCATTCATTGCAGTGGATGCACTATTTCCTGCTCCTTGGAAAAACAAATGATGTTATCCTTTATTCACAGTAACATGTCGTTACACTAATCACTTTGGGATTTATTCTCCCAGCGGGCGCTTAAGTAAAAAAAATGTTTAAAATATTACAGACTTTTGAGCTTTGCGTAGTCTCTCCCCTTCAACGTGGTGAAAAAGCAGGTGTGGCAAGCAAAAAGTATAATTAATACATCGTGCAGGAAAAGGGGGCTGTGCACTCAATGATTCTGGCAACAAGCAAAACACGGAACATGGACTATTGTGTGGAGCTATTGTCGTAATCGGTTACCTTAAAACTGTTATTTATAGCTCTGATTTCCCTCAACAATATTTCCCCAAAAAGGCATCACTGTTGCAGCTTTAGGATAAAAAAAAGCCACAAAACTAGATGAAAGGCTTTTAAACCTTTCAAACTTCATTGCATGACATAAAAACCCACAATAGCCAATTAGGATAATGGGAAGGTACCTTCATTGCTTCTGTTGCTATTGCCATCTTACTTAAGCCACTGATTAAGTACCCCGAGGCAAAATTGACATTTTAGACAATGGAGTTGTGTAATGTTAATCTGTCATCTAACTAATTTAAAAAATCAGAGAAAATTAATGTATTATTAATGTAATCTTACTATATATATTTTTTTTTTTTTACATGGTAGAATTATTAAAAGATGTTTTTCTAGTTTGGGAATATGGAGAGATCAGTGTTTTGGATTCTTACATTAAAACGTAATATACATCGTGCTTCAGTAAAAAATGTCGATGCAGCACCTAGCATTGTTTCCTATAAGTGCACATTACAGCTGTGTCGTGGTTCAACCCTATGGGATTCCCAGCTTCCTTCTATGGTAGAAACTGAACAGCTGTTGCTCGGTGTGCGTTTCAGTTAGCGGGTATCGCCTATGTAGATGATTTAACTGGGGCTGCCTAACTGACACGGGAACAATGTACGAATCTGGTCACCATGTCAGATCTTAGCCTGCTTTGACTGTGGGAAATGGTGATGTTTTTTCATGCCTATATGTTTAAATACAGACAAGCATGTTTCTCTAAACTTCTCTCTAAACCTGTATGTGTCCTTTTACCTGAAGGAGTTGAGTTGTCAGAAGTTCCCATGAAGTAGTTAGTTTACTACTGGTTTGGACTCATTCATAGAAGGTTACTGAAAAAGAGCAAGGTTTTACGAAGGGAAACTTGAGTAGGCATGGCAACGTCCTTCACCAGAATTGTGCAAAGTAGATGCTGAGACCTGAGTTTGTAAACCAACCACAAGAAGAGACAAAACAAAACTCGTCAGGCTGCCTTCATATCAAATGCAAGCTGTTTTTACCAAGAAAGCATCATGTTTGGCTGTACTAAATTCTAAGGGCTTAAATGACCTCAGCAATGCTTTTCTGCATTGTTTGTTTAAAGGGACATATCTGCGGCTTTCAGCCTCAGAAAGGTCTGGCTCAGTGTCTGGCAAGTCTGGTCGTACAAATGTGGCAGAAAACCATATTGCCATTTTGATGCGTAAGGACATGAACATTTTCATAAAAAGGTCTTCTAAACTCACAATCCATGACAGTATTGAATACTGTCAATTAACGCTTGGTTTCAGATAAAATGAAAGTCAAAAAGCAATTAGCCATGATTGTAAGAATTTTTTTTTTTTTTATTAAAGAATATAATTGCTATATGAGAAATGAAAAATATACAAATGCTTTGCCCTGTGAAAAATGTATCCATTTCATATGCAGAGAGACTGCATTATCAGTAATATACTTTTTAAAAAATATATAGAAAACATACAAGTATGCATGATTAGTAATCAGTCAGGAAAAATATGCTATTCAATGTTTAGAAATAGACTGAATGCATGACTTTGTTATGGATTTTAAATCATCAAATGTGTGTGAATGGTGTCTCTGCCCTGCCACGGGTCGGGACCCCATCCTGGGTTATTCTCTGCCTTGTGCCCATTGCTTAGGCTTGGATCCCAGTGACCCGGCAAAGGACAAGCAGGTACAGAAAAAGGATGGACGCGGCAGTCACAGTGTCGCCGTGTACAAAATTCACCCTTCCTTTCATCACGTTCACACCAGTAGAATCATTTTTTAACTGTCGTGTTTTTTAGAGACATTATGGCCCAGCCTTGTAGGAACACGGCTGGCTCTTGTTTGCTGTCTCGTGTGTTCTGTTTCAGGTAGTTTCCTCGTTAGCTGATTCTGCTTGATTATACACATGGGCAGGAGGCTTTATTACCCTTGGACACTGTAGCCCTAGAAGTCACTCTCTTCCTGCTCCATTTTCTGGCTCCATGCAACCGTTTTTTTTTTTGTTAGCCTATGAGCACAGTGTTTAGAGGGTGTTTCTAATTGTGCTTTGCCTTTACATACATGAACATCATACAACACCTTGCTTTCACACTGATATACTGATGGAACCATGCATATCTTGTATGGTGTTTTAACTCGGAGCTTATTAATAAAGGCTGGCTTGTATTTGCTTGGTGTGAATTTTTCATTCTTTGCTGTGGCCTTGAGACGGGTCACGTCCAAAACATATATCTGTCATTTGCAAAGAGAAAATTATGAAAGAGCAAGAAAAAAGATATCGCTTTACTCAGAGCAGTTTCTGGAAAAAAAAAAAAGTTATGCCGCACAGTCTACAGAATAGGTGGTTAGAATTTAGCTGAATACTACCGATGAGTAGAACAAAAATGATGAGTCGCGTATATGATATACAAAAATAACTTAATTTTCTGCTTTTTAATTGAAGGGTTGTGGGCATCAGGCTCCCTGTTGGCATCCAGCTCAAACCCTCCCGGGCCACTTTGGTCAGGGGCTTTCAAACGTTTAGAAATAGTGGAACGTCTTATCAGGGTCCACCTTCTCATCTATGTCCAGTAAACTCTCTCCTAAGCCTCTTTCATCCGACTTCCCCTTTTGAGGGATCAGGAAGCGGGGCTGCCCAGAACACCGGTGCGGCAGGGGGTCCAATGTCACATGGCAGAGATCCTGAAATCACTCCTTCCGAAGTGTGTGCACGTCGTGTCCTTTTGAGTCAGCCAAGAAGGAGCGTTTGATTTTTACTGGTGCTGTGGGGACAGGAACGCCTCGGGGAAACCAGGGCGTATAAAAATTGTTACCGTTCAGTTGAAAACTGAACACAAAGCGATTTTAACTGTTAGTATGTTATCCAGTTGGCAGTTGATGACACAATGTCACCATTGTATAGTGGTATGAAGTATGTCTGAGTACCATATCACAGAGACCTACAAACTTGTTTTGAAATAGAAACTGAACTGTGATTAGAAACAGTGGTTATAGTACTGACTCTGAACACTCCTGTAGTGCATGACTATGTCTCTAGCAATTGGTTACCTTGGCTTGGCATGCATGTAACTAAAGAAACTCCAGTGAGTTTAAGGTTCTAATGAGCACACTAAAAATCAGGGCAAAGGGGAAGCTTTGGCTGCCAGATTCATATAACATCCATCCCTGGTCACTGGCAAAGTGGAAACACAAAGCTACAGTATCCAGGATCACAGACATTTACCCAAAGGAATGAAACTTACTAACACACTGCAAACTCACCTGCATCCCCATAGTAACACTGCTGGCCATTAGACTGCAGTTTACGGCTTCATAAGCAGCCTGGGTCTCCACAGGGAACCTTCTCACACGCCTGGCATTTACCATAAGTAGCAGTGTGATCTCTGAGGATCATGTTCTGCACCAGAGAGTAGCTCCTGCGACTCCCGCTCAGCTCCTAACAAACCATCTCACCTTCACTGACTCTACAGATTACTCATCAGAAAGCAGAAAGAGAAACTCCCAGCCTTTGCCCTTTGAACTGACCACACAAAAATAAGAAACCTGATTCACTGCTTTGTATCTACACAGTCTGTCTGTGGTTTCCTTTATTCTTTAAGTTAAAGTAACCCAGACTTTAATAAAAAGATATATTCATCTTAGAGAGATGTTGGTGTTATATTTATTTATTCATTAAAGTATTTACATATTTTATGAATTACTTATTTCTTCCTAAATGAATGACAAACGTCTTATTCGTGTCTTTCCAAACAGTGCTTGCTGGTATCAGCTGAGGGTAACTGGCTGTCTATGAGGCCAGACAATTAATTTCATTGTGTTTGTATAAATACGATTCACTTAAAATGCAGGGCAGATATTTGTGTATTCTCTGCTGGGTTCACATTGAGGTGTTTAGGTGACTCTTTAATCCAAAGCAGCACGCAGCTTCACACTCTTTAAACCCTTTACTACAGCACTGCAACTCGGGTGTCTTGCTAAGGGGTTTTATAGAAGAACATCTCCTGGGACTTGAGCCAGAAGTCTTCAGGTTAGTTTTTATTGCTGGGTAGGGGTTAGAGTTCCCATTGCTGGCATTAGGGTTATGCCCATGAAAAATGAATGGAGAGTCCCCATAAACATATAGATGACTAATCTATGTGTGTGTGTGTGTGTGTGTGGGCTGATATGCCTTACCTTATGGGGACACAATGTCCCCACAGCATGATGAATACCCATCATAGTTGTCATAGTTAGCATTAGCATTTTTCCCATAGAAATGAATGAGTGGTTCCCTTGAAGATATGTTTACCCGACATGTGTGTGTGTGTGTGTGTGTGTGTGTGAGAGAGAGAGAGAGAGAGAGAGCGAGAGAGAACAAAATACATTTCATACCTCAAGTAAAGTCAAAGTGATGAGATCAAACCAGACCTTTTGGATCTTCACTTTAGTGGGTGCTGCTGGGTTCCAGTCTGCAGATGTCAGTTGGGTTTAAGACTTGCTAAGTAGATGTGATATGTGCTGTCCTGGAGAACAAGCTTTGGGGGGGGGGGGGCTACTACAACAGATGTTCTGGCTCTGGAAATATTTTTCACATCCTTACACATTTTGGTGTCATCCCATGAAATGCTTACACAGCCGCGAGTAGGTGTCAGCTTCCTTTAAATGGAGGATTCGAGTAAAGTCAAAGTTTCTTTAGGAATGCCAGCAAGCTGTCACTAGATGTTGCGTAGATGACGTGCTGAGCAGAAACATCAGTTTATTACCAGTGAGAATGGAAGCAATTTCATGCTTTGTAGTGAAGGCACTTTCTAAATCTGGTTATGCAATATATGCAAAGATTAATGCAAAAACTAAGCATTTGCATGCAAATGTAAGTGAAATATGATGCCATTATATTAACAGTGAGGCACGTATGATGCTTGAGGTTGCATTTCTGGGTACATCTGGGTATTATACACAGATCATAAAACATCATATGGTGTTTCCTCAGGCTGATTTCTTCAACTGCCCTGATCAGAATGACAAAAGGCCAGAAAAAATAAAAAAGACTAAATTAATGTCCTTCACTGCCAGTCATCTAACCTCCTTTGTTGTAAATAATTATCACCCCAATGATTCTCCATTTTGTTCTAAAAAAAATCAAATCTGAGTGTTATTTTTAACTTTGGGAGGCCTCAGATATCAAATTGAGTTTTACACTACTATACTACTATACTACTACTACATTACTACTTTTGTCATGGAAGCATGGCAACATACACACGCATGCACAGAGAGAGAGAGAGAGAGAGAGAGAGAGAGATTAACTATCAATACCTTTGTGGGGACTCTCAATTCATTTCTACAGCATAATCCCAGCTATGACTATGGATAGATTTTTAGCTTTTTGATTGCAAGTTTGTATAAAATTGAGTTTCCCTTTGAGGATACCAAAACAATGTCACCACAAGGTCAAAATAACAGGTTTTTATCACATTCTGGGTACATTTAGTCTCCACAATACAATATATACATGACCAGACACACACACACACACACACATACACACCTACACACACACACACACACTGTAAGTACCCCATAAGCCTTGTCATTTCGGAGGTGCTTTGACCATGATGCCTGGCTGTATTCCTGCCTATGTCTTCTGCATTCAGCATGTCAGTTACAGGCACCAAATGCTGGCTTACTGAATAACATATCCCAAACCTTGCCATCCACCACTTCTACAGTATAATCAACATAATGTGGTCATAATGTTTCAGCTTATCAATGCGAATACAGTACCGTGCAAAAGTTTTAGTCAAAGACAATGGTTACGGCTATTTATCTGGGTAGCAAGTGTATATCTTCTCAGAAACAAACACTATTTAACATTAGAAGATATGCAAATTAAGATTAACAACACAAAAACAAGAATTTATTTTGTTCTCCAAAAAGTTAATGATATCTTGTTGGATAGCTATATGAACTTATTCATAGTATTAGCTATTTAATATTCCATTCATCCATCTTCCCGCTGTTTATTCTGGTCAGGGTCATGGGGGTGTTCGGGGGGGCTGGAGCCTATCCAAGGCAGTACAGGGTAGGGGTACACCCTGGACAGGATGTCAGTCCAATGCAGGCTTACTCACAAAAACACACACTACCTTGCACTCGCAAAATCTTGTCATGTTTATTCTGGGTGTTTAATCAGAGAGGAGAGGTGAGGAGCGCATGCTGACTACAGCGCATCTCCACACCCACCACACGAGGAACCACCTCGGGGAGGACATCCAGAGAGCAGCCATGTGGCGGGTGATACCTCAGCGCCACGCTAGTCCTAATGCACCAGCGTGAGGTTATTTTGCAGCGGCTGGAGTGCCGATCCTGCCACCAACCCCCAAGTTAGAAGCCAAAGGGCTGGATATCGGTTAATATCATACCCAGGATGAAGCAATTGCAGGTAAGGGCCCTATTCAAGAGCTCAGTGGAGTAGGATGACTCTCTGGATTCAAACCAAGGACCTTCCATTTGCTGGCAGAGAGCCACCACTCTACCGTTAGTTAGAGACTGACGTCGGTTGCCGTGGGTCCGTCTGATCCTTCAGAAAAAACTCCCTCTTCGCTATGGAGTAAGAGCATGTGTCTGACGAGCGCTTCGGTAACAGCTCCGTGCAGCCATTTTCTTAGGTTTTAAGTTTTTTACTGAGACTTTCTTTAAAGTACAAGGGAAAAATTAATATAAATTAACTCAACTCTTCTACACAGCAACTTCACAGTCATGCACGAGCTCGGTCAAAAATATGCTCTCCAGCTCCAAAGCTCCGACTCCACAACCCAAAAAAAAAAGATTCAACCCGCCTATAAAATTATCAAACAAATGAAAAATGGCATAGCCGACTGCGACAACCGCTAAACCCAAACGAGCGTGTCAAAATAAAAGCGTAGACAGGCATTTAGAGCAAATGAGATACAATGTAATAAAATGCAACCCACAAATAGAAATTTATCCATTCGAGAAATGGCGCCAACAACATAATTTCTGATCAGTCGTGTTAATGCAAAACAGCCATGTAACATATTATCTATCTTCTTACTTTTTATACAACTAACTGCATAACATGACACTTCGAATGTCATCCTGGGGATCGCCGGTTCATCCACCCACCACC
>JAODUD010000001.1:30122958-30135433 GCA_026784285.1 Stomatorhinus walkeri | reverse complement strand
GGTTGTGTGGCAGGATTCTCACCATTACCTAGGGGTGTTGCACTTTGAATCTCTACAGTAAACAGCAGCAGACTCAGAGAGCAGCAGCCATATTCCTCGATGAGTCTTTATAAGTATGTGACAGTGCCGCTCAGATTGGCAGTAGGAACATTAAAGAGATTTTCCTTCAATCTTCAATCTAATTTTAGTCATAGACTTGACCGTCCATAAAACCTAGGCACCTGTCTGGACGCCCGGAAGGTCCTGCAGGGGAGGTGCCACCTGATACCGGCACGACAAGGTCACTCGCTCCTCTTAGGCTGGCAGAGAGCGACGCCTTGCCGCAGGCCTGACCACCCTCGCTGCTGGCAGCCCACGAACCGCAGGCTTACCGTAGGCGGCACGTAGAGAGCGTCCGGCCAAGGCAGCATGGCCGATCGAAACCCCACGCAAGAGAACAATAGCGATCACGTTCCTCCCGTAACACGGCTTCCATCTGCGTTCGAATCGGTCACGCCACTAGGACACTTCCAGTGGTCTGACCTCTCAGAACATCCGCAGAAACTTAATCAATTACAAAAATATAACTTATTTGACATTGCGGAGAGGTGGGTGGGATAGTGAACTTCCTCATCTCAAAATCAATATAAAAACTCGCAGCAGTTATACATTATTCAATGAGTTAATGTTCATGACACGCAGTACCAAGGTCTTTTAAAAAGTCATCTGCAAGCCAGCCTAGATGGAGGCAGCAGGATTTAGACGCTAACGGGGGCCAGTCTTGGTGGGTATGGGACGCTCTCTCACGCGCACTGCAATCCCTTTATTTCCCTCCGATACCTTTATGCATGAGAACACAACGCATGCCAGAGATGCACAGATTATTCCTCAATAGTCCTGAAGGTGGACACATTTAAACAGGGCTGGTTCACATCTATGTGGGATGCGTATTTTCGCCGTTCGGGACTTGATCTGATAAAAATGATAAATAGAGTTCATTTGAACCGCCTCAGGCAATTACATAAGGTTAACAATCCTAAAAGAATAATGACTTCTGCTGTATGTTTAATTCTCCTGAGTCTCTGTAAGTAATGACTTTCTGATGGGCAAAATCTCTGGGGAGGGAAACTCGGTGACGCACCATAATGACAAGATCACATGTGTGCGCCTTGCATGTTCGCCAAGACGACTGCGTGTTCGGTATTACGTGGTATAAATCAGCCGGGACCGGAGAGCGTGTCCGCAGTTAGCGGCCACCTTCCCCTTCACTGATCTTCTCTGCACGCCTGTGCCAACAGCCGGCCTCCGCCTGAGGGAAGAGCAGATGACAGCGAGGGAGAGAAAGACAATCCCTGTCTTTCCATTTAAGGGGCATTCGGCTGAATCTCTTTTTATGCCTTATAAAAAGTGACCAAATCCACTGATCTTACTCCCCTTTGCAGAAATGCCACTATGCATCATTCCTACCCTATAAACCACAAAGCGGGGCCTCACTGTCCTCCCATTGGTTCGCTTCTTTCTTGGCTTTCCGCCCAATGGCAGAAGCATTTTGGCTAACTGGAGCCGCCGGTGCGCGGGTCAGCTGAAGAGACCCCGGGCAGGCAATAGCACCTTATATGACTCCGAAATACTACTCTCAGGAGGTTGAGCTTCCCATGAATGATCTGTATGCTGATCCCCCCCCCCCCGGGGCCCCTCACGGCCCCTCACGGCCAGTAGCTCAGTCAGAATGACCCCTAACCCTAAACACTGTAGCTGATTTTTTTGTAAAGGGGGTGTTTGGGGCATGGGGGGGTGGGGGGGGGGTGGGATGAGAGTCACAGAGCTGAGTTTGGCGTCAGCACAAGAGTAAATGTAGAGGAAGCACCGCAAGCCAATGGGAATTAAGCACAGGTAAAGCAATATGGCTGCCGTCTAATTTCAGCCTGTCCATCCACATCGTACAAATTATTACTATTATTATTAACACCAACAATAACAGCAACAATATTAATTAATACTAATAATTAATAAGGAGTGTGGTGCAGTGGTTAGCACTGTTGCCTCACACCTCTGGGACCTGGGTTCGAGTCTCTGCCTGGGTTACATGTGTGTGGAGTTTGCATGTTCTCCCTGTTCCCTCTGTCCATTCTGGTTTCCCCCCACAGTCCAAAAACATGCTGAGGTTAATTGGAGATACTAAATTGCCTGCATCCTGGGTTGTTCCCTGCCTTGTGCCCATAGCTTCCATGATAGGCTGTAGACCCCCTGCAACCCTGGCTAGGATTAGTGGTTACAGAAGATGGATGGATGGATGGATAATAAGGATGTGTTTCTTACAGCTGGACATTCTTCTGTGTGACGCCGGCTGTCATTGGCTACACCGTTTGCCAAATGCTTTCGACAACATGAAATCAAGGTTGACATTCAGCTTGGATCAGTGCCTGCTAGCCACACTGGGACATATGTGACCACCGGTGACAGAACATGCATCAGCTGGAGATATCAAGTTGGCTTGACAGTTAGGCTGCGGGTGAGTTCTTGTTTTCATTTCACTCTCACACCTCCGATTCCCTCCATTTCAGGGTGTGTTCTGGAAGGGCTCCGGAACCGGGAGTCCAGCTGTCCACTGCTGTTAGGGGCCTTAGTATAAAAAAGACACTAAAAACGTGTGTCTGACAGAAACAGTTTGGCGATTGAGCTCAAAGCTGTGGCTCTGTCATTAATCAGTGTTGTAAAGTCCTGGAACACATAGGGTAAGAGTGGAAGTCATACAAAATATCAATCTGTCGACTCATCCATCCATTCATCCTCCTACTGCTCACCCAGGTCTGGGTCATGAGGTGTCCTGGTTGGGATGCCAGCCCATCGCAGGGCCCAGACTCGCACACTACGGGCAGTTAGGGATGCTAATTAACATAACTGCATGGCTCTGGGTTGCAGTAGGAAATGGGAGAACCTGGATGAAACCTGCGGCACACCGACCGCCCTGGAGGTGCAAGGCAACAGCGCTACCCACCGTGCCACCCTAGATCAGGAGGTGCCGGAGGTGTCGACGGTGACGCGGAGCAGTGGCATTTGTAAGGAGAGCGCTGTGAAAAAGCTCATCGTCACAGCTACGTGACCCAACACGTGTAACGCACGCCAATACCGAACGCGTGCTGTCAGCTGGCCGTCCCGGGACGGCTCGTACCGTGGTACTTCCTGTGACTAGGAGGAAGCCTCAGGCTGGCCAACAGTGGAACGTCAAACCGAGGTCTGGGTGCTCTAGGGGTCTGTAGAGCAGTTTCAGACAGTTTGCAGTGCGAAATATATTCAAGGAGGACATCTCCATTCAGAGCAAAAAATATTCAAGGGAGACCCCCCCCCCCCCCCAACTAAAGAAATACTGAATCCTCCCTCAGATTCTAAATATCACTGGTGGCAGGGGGTCTATAGCTTGGGTCTGTTTTCCGTCGTGGGTGTCCTGTGGTGGACCTTGCAGGAGACTCTCCAGTTTACCCCTTGGTCCCATGTTCTTGATTTTTCCAGGGTTTTATTTCAGTGCTCTCCACACAGCCAGTGACAGTGACATAGCCAGTGACAGCGCAGAGTGATGAAGAGCAGTTCAAAGTAATTAAGAATAAGTCGACATTAGAAACAGAAGGAGTGTATGGTGATTGGGCGCTGAGGCATCCAGGGGTGTATGAGTCCATCCCACACCTCGCAAGGCCAACAAAACAAAATACTGGCCTGACATGTTATATGGAAAACAGAAAGATCTCACTGTGCATTAATGACATTACTGACAACTACAAACCACAGTCAGAACTGCAGACATCTACGTATTCTATAACCATTTACCTTGCAAATTTCTTTAGATGTAGATACGATTCATTCATGTAAATTAACCCAGGTCGGTGAAAGGAACACCGTGAACTCACTGGAGCTTGTAAAGTTTTATTATGCTATTGTGATGATGTGGAGAAAGGTGACAAATGTAGGTTATCTGGTTGTTCCAGGACATTGCCCCTTCCGCACAGACACCTCTTCTGATGCTACAGCAATACAGTTCACATGCTAAACCATCAGGATGGGTGCCCGTCCGGCCCTGTCCCGGTTCTTTGACCAGTTCCCGCTGGCCGTCCTGTTTGGTGTTACGCCGGTGTGATCCCCGACTCCCGGTTCTGCTGTGTAGTTCAGCAGGTTGAGTGTGCGCCTCCGGGGCTGCTATCCCTCCTACCATGAGTCTGAGGCTGACCTGGGCCGTGCCTCACCTCTGCGTTACGTTTTGGTTTTATTTTATCCTCAGGCGCCTGTACTACGAAGCAGTGTTACTGTCTTATCGGGGTGACTTGTCAGATTTACGGTAGTCTGGGCAAAATGTAAGTGAACGAATATGAAGTCCATTTAAACTGTGGTACCTTAAATCCGACAAGTTACCCCAATAAGCCAGTAACCCCGCTTCGTAGTACAGGCCACGGGTGTCTGTATGGTTACGTTATGTCTTGTTTTTGGTTACCCTGCCTATGCTTTGTCTACGTTCTGTTTTATGTTCCTTGGTCTCTCCTAGTGTTGATAGCCCTCACTGTTTGTACCTGCTTCCTAGTCTCCATTGCCTGTTAATTCTAATTTACCCCACCTGTTCCTTGTTGCCCCGAATCTTTAGTGATGGGTTGATCACCTGTCCTGCGTTGTGACTTGTCAGTCCCTAGTGGTTCATGGTGGCCGCTTCCTTCTGTTGATGTGTGATTATTAGTTGTAGTTGCCCTGTGTTGCTCCCTAAGCCTAGTTTAGATTTGACCCCTCATGGTCCCCCTGTGTTCTGTGTAATAGAACCCTACTTCACTGAAACCGCTGAGTGCATCATCTTCACTTCACCATGCCAGCAGTAACACTGAAATATTTTGTTAGCTGCAGTGCAGGTTGGCTTAGTTATGAAACTGTGCACTAACCTAAAGAACAAACAGTAGCTGGAAATCTGCCTTATTGGCAGACGACTACCACATATTTGAAATCCTTTGTAATATGGTGGTTATAAATAAATATCAGAACCATGTTTGTGTGTATTAAATAAGTGCATAGAAAGTATTAAGCAACCTATAAAGCACAAAGATGCTTACAGGTAGCGAGATTACCTGCTTTTACTGTTAATGACAGTTAAGTTACAGTTATGCACTTTGTGAGATCCAGTCGCTATTCGGGTAAATAGGCTTTGCCCACTACACGTCATAGGGTTTTTTTTTTTTTTTTTTTTGCTTATTTGAGTATAGTATAAACCAGCCCTTCACCCTTGGACATCTGTAATGTACTGAATTACGGAGTCGATTACAAGGCATTCAGCAGGGGCAAGGCCAGTGAAAACCGAAAAGGAAAATTTGTTTTCTGAATGAAGTAGTACGTCCCCAAGCGGCATAAACGTCCTCTTTTTTTCTTCCACCGTTTTCCCCCCAAGCCATTCCATGGGAAAAGAAAATTTCCTGAAGTCCTTGGAGAAATCGTGCTATTTTAAGGGTTTACGTCATGCATTTACGATTCGGCCCTTAATTCTCTCCACTGCATTCCCCTAAAACGGTCAGGCTTTTAATATGCCTTTATTAAAGCAAATACCAACATTCTGAACGCAGTCATATATGTCAGTTCATTTCTTTAGAATTTAAAATTCAATTTAGCATTTAATGATTAAAGGTCTTTACTGAATAAAAGAATCGCACGTGTTGAACTGGTATTAGGAACTGCAATATGGTCTTATCTTGGTTTATATGTCGTGACAGTCATATAGGAGTGTTCAGTGTTCGCGTTTATGCGTCTGATCGCGGTGGATTCGGTAATAACACAATTCAAATAACTTATTTCACTTGCGTTGTAGGATTCTGCAAGAAAATAGAGACAATGAAAAGCACATGGATGACCGAAACGAAAGCGAAGAGTGTCCTGCGTGGTGAGTATTGTTTCATTTCCAGCGGTCCTTATTGGAAAAGAAAAAAAAACAAACTGATATAAATGGTGACACACCTTAAAGTTATGTAGTTTTGAAAACCGTTTCTAACTGCTAACGTAGAACAGATTACCATTGTTTACACGTTTTGCATGTTTCTTATATAACAGCTTAGTCCGTTTTTAAACAACGAATCTGTTGTTTAATAATCCGTTAGTAACAACAGATTACTGCATGTAAACAAGTGATAACCTTGAACTGTCGATATTTAATTTAGGGCAAAGGCGGGGAAAATGATTAAGTTCTGTGTTTTGGAGATTGAACGACTCATTCTAAAATAGCTGCGACGATATTATACCGTTCTAGTTCACGCGTTTAAATGCCATTACTGTCACATTGGGGAATGTGTGTGTGTGTGTGTATGTTTTCTGTTCAGCGAGAGAGCGTCCACACGTCAGCCCACTTGGGGAGGGTACTGCTGCTTAAAATGCTGTGAATGTGACAGCCAATAGTCCAGACTGCCAGCGTGAAGAAGGTGATGGGATAATCCAAGCGAACCTGCAGAGAAAATGAGAGCACATACACTGTGCCCGCAGAAGGAAGACGGACACCGGTAAGGGAAGGCGCAAACGGAAACGGGCGCTCTCCTCTACAAGTGACTGACCGATTCTCCGAGACATCCAGGGCACACACCGACAGGGGAGAAACCGAGACCGGACTGTGGTTCCAGTGCCATTACCCTCCAGGGGGGAAAGATGACAGTGGTGCCCTCAGATAATCTGGATGAGACTGTGGCACTTGCAGCCCTGTCCCAAGATGTCTATGATCCCGAACAGGCGGACCAAGAATGCTGCGAGAGGGTGGTCATTAACATCTCCGGGCTACGCTTCGAGACTCAACTTAAAACCCTTGCCCAGTTCCCCAACACCTTGCTGGGGGACCCGAGAAAAAGAATGCGTTTTTTTGATCCGCTAAGAAATGAATACTTCTTTGACAGGAATCGACCCAGCTTTGATGCCATCCTCTATTATTATCAATCTGGAGGACGGCTTAGGAGACCCGTGAACGTACCCGTGGACATATTTATGGAGGAAATTAAATTCTACGAATTGGGAGAAGAAGTCATCGAAAATTTCAAGGAAGACGAAGGGTTCATCAAAGAAGAAGAACGTCCTTTGCCAGAAAACGAATTTCAGCGTCAAGTCTGGCTCTTGTTTGAATATCCCGAGAGCTCAGGACCAGCCAGGGGAATTGCAATAATTTCTGTTCTTGTGATCTTGATTTCAATTGTGATTTTCTGCTTGGAAACCCTGCCGGAGTTCAGGGAAGAAAACAGATATCCCGAGGATTTCCTTCATGTGAACGGGACTACTCACATGAAGAAGCCAAATCCGTTCACAGACCCTTTCTTCATAGTTGAAACACTGTGCATCATCTGGTTTTCTTTCGAGCTGTTGGTGAGGTTCTTTGCCTGCCCTAGCAAGCCAGCCTTCTTCAAAAACATTATGAATACCATCGATATAGTGGCTATTATGCCCTATTTCATCACGCTGGGGTTGGAGCTCGCAGAACATCAAGGGAACGGGCAACAAGCGATGTCTTTGGCAATACTGAGGGTGATTCGTCTGGTGCGTGTCTTTAGGATCTTCAAGCTCTCCAGGCACTCGAAGGGTCTGCAGATCCTTGGAAAGACCCTCCAGGCTAGCATGAGAGAACTGGGTCTCTTGATATTCTTCCTTTTCATCGGGGTCATCTTGTTTTCAAGCGCGGTATACTTTGCTGAGACCGATGACCCAGAGTCGGGATTCAGCAGTATTCCCGATGCTTTCTGGTGGGCTGTGGTGTCCATGACTACTGTGGGCTACGGGGACATGTGCCCAGTCACAATCGGTGGCAAAATAGTCGGTTCGTTGTGTGCCATCGCCGGTGTGCTTACCATCGCCCTGCCAGTCCCTGTGATCGTCTCAAATTTCAACTATTTCTACCACAGAGAGACGGAGCACGAGGAGCAATTTGAGTACACGCATGTAACATGTGGACAGCAGCAGCCCTCGTTTGGAGAATTCAAAAAGAGTGACAGCAAGCCGTCCCTTGCGAAATCCGACTACCTGGATTCAGACGATTGCGAGGCATTCAAATATACAAACTGTAGCCCAAACAAAGTGTACACGGGAAAGCTGACTGATGTATGATTGTTCAGCACAGCAGAAATGAAGTACAGAAACGTGCGTTTCTGTGAGTACATCCTAATTCAGCACTTTACTTAAATATAGTCTCTTGCTCCTGCATTCTTAGTATGATCGAATGATTTCCTTAACAGAAACTGTTTTGTCACATCGATAAATGGAGCGGCACTGTCAGTTGTCTTACAGTATATTCTCGTCATATTGAATGGGTAAAGTTACCTGAAAATGTACATAACGTACGCAAATCATATCAAACGTCCTACCTCTTGTTGTAGGACTTTAGTACTATCAGCTTTAGAAATTTACAAGGTGTCCATTAGAATCTACCTGTTAGTAAGACTGCGTGTTATTTGCGTGTTCGGTACAGCGAAGGAGGATAACTCCAGTTCAGGGAGAGTGTCTCTTGTGTATGTGGTCTGTGCAGTTTAGTGTGGACAAGGTCACTCGAAGACACGACCTCTGTTGTTTTCCTCACGTCTCCCTCGGTCATGTATTTTCTACGACTGTCATAATACAGGAATTATCCCCCAGGCGACAGGTTTAAGGAATTATCCCAGCTGGACGCATTGTTGCAGCGATGCCATTATCTACTATATCGCGGTGGATAGCGTGTTCTTCGAGGAGCGCAGATTACAATCTAAAAGCAGCTGTTGCCTGGACATCACGTCCAGCCGAACACCTTCCCCTAGCCTCCAAAGCAGACTGCTCTAGAAAACAAAACTTTTCCCGTCAAATGTTGATTCCTGGCACTTTTGATAGATTTATAGCTTTGCTGTGGTGAAATGCAATGCATTCGATTTATTTAGAATTATTTACATTGTTTACATTCCTTAGGGGGAAATTTTAATTCCTTTAACTTTCCTTTAAACTATCGTACTACTTTGGTGCATCAAATGGAACTAATATTATATAAGGAATTAAATAATATGGCGATAATAACAATCATCTTGAAATACATGCAATTTCTGTATTTGTTTAATATGCACATTGATTAGATACATAACTTGACAAACAGCGCGTCGTTTCTGTTATTGTTGAGCTTATGATGAATGTACGAGATGGCAAAGCTCACAGCGCCGCTCTGTGGATCAACAAAATCCTGCGGTAGGTGCTTTAAAGGCAGTCATGTTTCTATAGCAACCTTCCAGATTGTTCGTCCTTTGGTCGTCGACTAAGATAGCTCGCTCATAACAAGCTATCGTTTGAATAATTACTAAACAGATGCAGTTACTTCGAAAACACAATGTCATTAAATCGGCGTGAGGAAAAAATAACGGCTACGACAACTTTGTTTAAAAAATCAACTATTATTTTGCTATTAGTGATCTTATGGAAAACAAAATTATAAAGAAAGAAAATAAATAGACAAATAAAGAAATAATTAAATAATTAAATACCTCCAAACCTACTAGGTAATAAATAAAACGCCAGCTATGATCCAAACTGTAGAACTCGAACAGAATATAACGCGCGTGCAAGATTAGGATCAAGTGATAAAACAGCATTTACGGAAGTCATATCATAATCAAAAGATCCAGCATAACTAAAGTTGGAATGGAAATAATATAAATTAGAATAATTCTGTTCCTATATATCAACTAAAATTACTCGATCTCACTGACGCGATCAAATGCTGATCAAATAGTTGCAATGTAAAGAAACGTAAGAGACGACTGAAGTCACGTGCGTGTTAATTAGGTGATGCGGGAATGACATTCGATCACTCCGAGAAATTATTTTCTATATGAATTAATTTAAAATCTTTAAACTGACTGCCCATATATATATGTGTGTTAATTTTTAGCTATAAATTAGTTAAAGATTAAAATCTTTCGAAATTAGCTTACCACATATTTGTGAAAATTGAAATTCCCCAATCGTTCGAACTACAAAATGGAATTTGGTACCCGAATCTTAATACTTAAAATGTAAAAATTGCGATTGCTAAGATTCCTGGCGTGAAGGTTCCCGCTGTCTGCAGTCGCTAGTTAAAGATTGTATTAAGCGCGTCGCCATTACACTGGCACGTAAACAATGTCTAGCTAGCAGGGGAAAACTCACACGAACTGTTCAAGGAAAAAACATGAATACAAACAAAACACCCTTATATTACACACTGACCCTGGTGGCATGATGAGTGGTTTCCAAATCATTAGGGCTTTATCATGCGTCTTATTGTAAAGCAATGTTATTTTCTCTGAAGGCAATTTGTCTCTGTTTCTTCTTTACAAACATTCGGCAGCCCATTATAGAACTATTAAGTAGGCCTATTATATAAACGACTGGGTTAAAATTATATGCGGAAATTAATGCGCATTTAATATTGTTTCATTGGAAGAAATAAAGCATGCGTGGCAATTTTATAGATGGTAATTTGTGCGTGATAATTATGTTCCTATGGTAGCTAGATGGCAGTGTTTACTCGTAAAAAAAGAAGAGAATAAGACGAATAAAATTACTCTGAATCTTTCTGACACCTTTTCCAGCGCGTCAGTTCTGATTCCTTATTTTGAAGATAATGGAATTCGTACGTAATTAACCATCAGAACAACCCTAATTTGCGTTTATTAGCGACTAGACGTTTTTAATGAGATTTTATGCCATTTGATTCATATTTTCACCTTAATATATAATAACCAATCTATCCATCTTCCAGCCACTTATCCTGGGCAGGTTTTCATTTGGGGGGACATACATGCATAGACACATACATGCACAGGCACATACACACTATGGGCAGTTTGCAGAATGCATGGTTTTGGACTGACCTGCAAACCCAGGAGGTGTGAGGCCAGGCCTGAATTTCATGTTATAATGTCATTCTTCAAGCCACACATCTTGTTAAAGAAGAATAGCTGGATGAAAATGACGTCTGGGAAACGTTTAAATACCGATCTAATAGGACAGCGTGCTTAACAGAAGCCTGGTGAATATTGTAAGAGAATGAGCTTCATCTAAGAAGCTAAGAAATGAAAGAACTAAACTGGTGCATTTTTCAGATTCAGATTCTTTATTGTCATTGTACTGAGTACAATGAACTTGTAGCAGCAGTCTTGTAAGTGCACTCACATAAACAAAGAAATATGAACAATTATGGATATAAGACATTACACAAGATATAACAAATCACACCATAAACCCAGTGTGTACCGTAAATAAATAAGATGCAATAAATGCAATTACCAGTGCAGTTAATACAGATAAATTACAGTTGGACGTAAACGTTGCAGCATTGCTTAAAGTCAGCATAGTGACAAAAAACCGAAATACAAATACAAAATGTTTTGCAGCTTATTGGCTAGTTGTTATTATTGCCTTAGTGAAATATAAATAACTTGTGTCTATGTTTCTGCGCAGCTTGCACCTTCAAATCCATTGTCTGATGTAAGTTACATTGACCACATGATGCTGACTAACACTCCACCTCATCTGTAGTAGCAGCTGCACCTCAGAGAAAAACTCCACACAGCTTGTTTGGGCACCGACTTAAACTAATGGGACCAAAATTGAATGAACTGAAAGTAATTTTGTAATCTCTGTAAGATAACATGCATTCTGGAGCTTGCATTAATACTTATCATTTGTATGAAATAAGCAGATGTCTGGTCACACGTTTGGGCCATGTATAGCTTTGCAGTATGACGGAGTATGACAGGTTATGTAGGCTGTAGTTGCCTTTCTGGGATACTTACTGGAGTATATGCTATTGTCAAGGTCAGCACCCATGTGTCCCAGTCATTCCTGTCTTCCCCTGTTGTCAGTCTATAGTGTTTCCTGGGCTCCTGTCAGCCGCATGACTCAATGAGCTGATCCTTCTGTTGTGTGTTTGAATGCCACTTCCTCTGTTTTTGTTCCCTCGTGTTTCAGTTGAATCTGTGTTCTAGTCCCTGTGTTTCGATTTGTATTCAGTTTTGTTTTTTCTGCCTTGATTGTGTTTTTTTACTCGTCTGTTATTCCCAGGCTTACATTCTGTCTCCTTGTTTCTGTCTGTCTTACTTTTCCCCTCCCAGTCCCTTGATTTAATTATTAGTTTCATCTGTGGCCTGTTTTCCAACCCTTGTTAGTCTCACCTGTCCTGTGTTAGTCTCGTTACCCCTTAGTATTTAAGTCCCCTCCCTCATTAGTCTTCGTTTAACCCCTTTTGCTTTTCACCTCACCCCCCCCCCGGTCCTTTTTGTTTTCGGTCTTTGTTAATAAACCCAGTTTTGTCCTGTGAGCTGCGAGTGGGTCGTCCACCTCTTTCCCAGCCTGCACCATGCCACGCCATCACCCCAAATCCGGCCTGATCCATGACAGTTATATATTTTGTTGTGCTTTATATATATATATATATATATACACACAGACACAATATATATGAAACTTTGGAGATGTGTCTTAGGGCCAGGTGATGATGTGTGATGAATGTGCATCC
>JAODUD010000001.1:30093910-30107368 GCA_026784285.1 Stomatorhinus walkeri | reverse complement strand
GCCCCAGAGGGTTTAGAACAAGACACCCCCCACCCCATTCACACCCCCCCCCCCAGGTTAAAAATAGAAGCCATGACAGCACTGTGTGAGTTACATAAGCCTGAGTAGCTTGTCAGTTTATGAATGAGGGGTGGGGGAGCAGTGGCGCTGGTCGTGGGGGTTACTCAAGCCCACCCTGCTCTTGAAAGTCCGCACCGAGGGCTGCGTGTTGCTCCGCCTCAAGCAGTGACCTTAAGCTTCAGGCTGATAAAGCTCTTCGAATCTTTTGAATTTATTTGGCAAACATCAGAGATTCCCAGCAGGAGCGATTTAACACAGTGGCCGCACGGATTGAAAGGAAGTCGAATTCCGCTGACGAAGGGGAATCAGCCAGCAGCCCTGCATCCGCGAAGATGTCAGTGGAGCATCAGGAGAAGATCGTGAGCGTGCCTCGCCTGGACCGGGCCAGCTGCAGTGCGGAGAGACTCAGCAGTTCCACCCTGTTTGATATCTGAACGCGTCTCCGAGGCCGGGCTGCACCCCAGTCGCTTCGCTCGGAATAGATGTGGACTGCAGTGCTGGCTCCGGGGTCCGGGGTGAGCTTAGCTGTGATGATGTGTATCCGGAGACATTGAAAGGCATGACGAGGAGAAGGACGGAAGTAAAAGGAGGAAGGGAAGATGACAAGACAGAAAATGGGAAGGAAATAGTGGAGACGAATGAATAGGTGAAAGAGGATGAGAGAGGAGAGGAAGATTTGGTCAAAATGACTGGGAGATATGGAGAAGTGATAGATTTTGTTATTTTGGGGGTGCTCAGTGGGTGACCCTACAGCCTTGGGGGTGTGAATCCCCCCGCCAGCCCTGTGTGTGAGTAAACCTGTGTCCCACGATGGACCGGCATCCTGGTTTCCTGCAACGGGCCACAGACTCATCACATCCTTGTAATGCAAAAGAGGAAATGATTCTTGTATTGTTTGTTCATGCATTGTTTTCGAGGGAAAGATACATGTTTTCTCCAATGCTGTCGAGTTATCTGTTGCTATCTTGTAGTATATATATTTTTTTGTTAAATGCATTATGTTATTTATTAATAGAACTTCTTTATTCTGTGAAAATAAGAAAGCTTTGGGGAGGGGTAATTTCTTCATTAATTTCTTCATCCCGTTTCCAAGCTGATTTCTAATGAGCTGTTCCTGCACCCGCTCACTCCCCGATAATGAGGAGTGATTATCCAGGAGTGGGCGTTACTCCGCCCACCGTGTGCACAGGGCTAAAGAGCCTGAACTCCGAGTTGGGTGATCGCCCTGCTGCCTGATCCTCACACAGAGCTTTCCTGTCTTTGTTTTTCACACTTTGAACCTAACCTGACTTGGGGCATCCTCCCTTTAGTGGGGGGCCCATGTGCACGTCAAGCCTGGACGTTAGATCCTGCATTACTTCAAGGGATATTGTTCTCAGAATTCCCCGGAGACCCACAGGTTGTTCGGCAGGGATAGGGGGCATGGGTCAGAATAAGCGTCGTGCCCCAAGCCTGTGCCAAGGTCCTTCACGTCAGGTGAAAGGGCGCATCAGAGACAGGAAGCCCATCTTCATCCAGGAGAGCCTCTGAATCACACTCCCCTAGCTCCCGATCACATGGGGCAGCCTCTCCGTCGGACCCCATTCTGACTGAACATGGCTGGAGTCTCTCCCCTGGGGAGTTCAGGTTTGCTGGGGAGACAAAGTGCCAACTTCAGCAAAGTCTGTAACCCTGTAATAGTGAAATGTACCCAGAAGGAAGGAGTCATTTACAGAATATATGTATGTGTATGTAGGTATAAATATATGTCTGTATCTATGTTTGTGTGTGTGTGTGTGTGTGGTCCAGATATACCTTACACTGTGGGGACAAAATACCCCGACAATGTGATAAAAACCTAAAAATGTCATGTCTCTTATTTAACCTGGTTACTTGTGGTTAAGGTTCGGGCTGGGTGGGGTCGTCATGTTGGGATTAGAGTTATGCCCATAGAAATGAACAGGAGTCCCCACAGAGATATGATTATAAACCTGTGTGTGTGTCCGAGTAAATATATATTCACACAAACACACACACAGGATGAATTGTTCAAAATGCACCTCTAAACAAGTCTGAGTGGCAATCAAGTCTGAACCCATGAGCCCCGTTCCCCCTTTGGAAAGCAATCTTTTGCATTCTTACTTATATTCCTAATTTTACACATAATTATGTAAGAGTTTCTCCTTTTTGTCTTGTAATATTGTTCTGCACTTAATGTTATTGACTGGACCACAAGCGATTCAGGTATGTTCATATACATATATATAGTCAGAGTTTACCTGCCCGCTCTGGCTGAATCCGCATGATTTCCTTGGCCATCACATCTGTGGGGGTTGGTGGGTGTCAGTCATGCATAAAGCACACATGCAGCAGGCTCTCCCAGGCATGGCTGCACACGCAGACCCGCATGGCTGCACACGCAGACCCGCATGGCTGCACACGCAGACCCGCATGGCTGCACACGTTGCCGGCAGTGCTGCCACTGAAGCAGTTCGCAGACAAAATGGGTGTCCAGAGGCATCCAGGTTATGGTCTGCCTACCAGAAGGTCATGTGTTTACAGCTCGTTTGAAACGCATCAGCGCTAACACGCATAAACAAAAACACGCGCGAGACCAGACACTCATGGGTGCACGAGGGCGCGGTCTCAGCCAGTCTGCAAACCCTCCAACTGACAAACCAGAGCGGAGTTTTCCCAGAATAAACGATCCCACTCTAAGCTGCAGCCTGTTTGAAATTGAAAACATAAATAGGAGGAGGGGTTATAGTAGCCAGAGTCTGAATGAGGCCTGCTGGTTCCCTCGGCTGCAATCATCTCCACTCGCGGGTTTCTGTCAGAGATGCCAGTGTAAATCCCAACCGGGCGGCCAAATGCCTGACTTTTCTCTTACGACCTCCTCCCTCACTCCCTAAGAGGCAGCACACGGTCCAGGGTCTGTCCGTTTGACGATGACTTGTCACAATAGTGCCATTGTAAAAGTAAAACTACCCCTTTAATTACAGATATAGCCAATATTTGTTGTGTGCTCTCGTTTTGGTAATTGTTTGCTAGTAGATTGCTTGACATGATCAACTGAAGAGCTAATTTCCAAAACTAACTCAGTCTATTTTTTGTTGTTTTTGAGATGAGACCACCAAGGACATGGTCAGGCCTCCTTATCAAGTGTCATGCTACGTTTACTACTGCATTTTTGTTCAAAACAATAGAAGAGCACTTTACATAATAAATATGTCTGTGGAGGAGTCGACTGGTGTTGTCAGGCTGAGCGTCTGATGAATGCTCAGGTACAAGCATAAGCAGTACTGGGGCCAGAGAGCTATGCCGTCATCCCACAGAGCACAAGCTTAATAAACCAGAGGAGCACCATTCAAGACATTCAAAGAACAGAGAAGCACCGGGCTAGCAGGCAAATTCTTGGAGAAGATGAGTCTTGAGGCGTTTCTTGAAAGTAAAGAGAGAATCTGATTACCAGATGTGGTGCATCAATTCATTTCACCATCAGGGAACCACCCCTGAGGAAGGGCTGGAGCAACGCTTCTCTAGTGCTGGACTTCGGAGTGAAAACCAGCCCTGGACTTCGGGGTCCCCCATGGCCCCATTGCAAACGATACGATTGGCTGCTTTGTTCTTCATGATAAATGCACAGTATGCCAGATAGCTATTCCAGTCCTGCCCATCTCAGGTGGGGGAATCTCCAAGCGCCTCAGTCCATGTAATCCAACAAAGAACTTTTGCTAAAATTCCAAAACTTAGTAGCATCCAAATGGCATACGTATCAGACTGCCCTACGTGAAATTTGGTTCCATACAGTACAGTATCTACATTTGCATGTATTTATTCAGAAAGACATTTTTGTCCAAAGTGACTTAGAAGTGAAAGAGGTGGTACATTGCTGGGTACAGCAGTCAAGAAATGTGTAAGTGCCACTTGGCTGAGCTTCCAAGGAATGACCAGTAACAGTGTAAGTAGTATCAGGGCAAGAGCTATACATAGGCGTGTCATAAGCATGTCATAGGCGTGTCATAGGCATGTCATAGGCATGTCATAATGTGTAACTCCATACAGGCAACTGGAGAATTTACCTTGACCAGTATGGTGAATGGCACACAAGAGCTTGAAGAATCGTTCCTGTCCTGGATTTCCAATTGGAGACAGAAGAGTGAGCAGGCCTGTAGTGTTTTTTTTCTCTCCATGGTACTCGAATGCGCTGGTTGTCATGGTGAGGCGTGTGGAGAGCACTGAACATCTCCCCTGCCCTCGGTGAACATGGTCCTGCTCGCTACCTGCGGGAACGGCACACCGCGTTCTCACAACATTGCCGCAGCTTCCAAACAGTGATAGAACGTTTACGGGCACCTCTGCTAATCTCGCGGGCTTTTAATACAAAGCAGGCCAGAAGTCAGAGCGTCCAGATACGCCGCTAAGTGGAGTACCTGCATGTGCAGTAATGCGCACTGCAACTCATGTCTATGGCTCCTGAAGAATACAGGTGCTAGCTTGGATGCTGTAAACTGCAGTTTAATGAGGTGATTTTCAGAATGTTCTGGAAGAGTGGGAGGGACTCTGTAGCCCCGAGAGTCATTTGAATCCCAGAGGAACCGGGTGACACAGGAACATGGTGAAAGAGGTAAGAGAAAATGGTATGAACAAGCATTTTGTAGGTGCGTTTCCCACAAGACCAGTATTAACAATACATTAAAATATTCTCATAACATTTGTTTGCGTAATGATGAAACTATATTTTAATAATTTCCAATCCTTTTGAACCATTTAACTACATTTAACTACATATTTAATACCTTTCAATTTCAGCAAAAATACTTTAGGTCATCATGCTTTTTTCATGAATTAAATCGTAATTAACACACACATGTAAATTAGTGAAAGAAATCAAAGTTTCGTTTTCTGTTTGCGCGCGATATTCCGTCTGTAATATTCTGTCTTCATGTCAGTTATCTTGAAGGCCTCTATCAGCCTGCTGTCCCTGACGCCCCCCCCAATCCTCCGTCAAGCGGAAGGCGCAGGCCGCGCATTGTCTGCAGCTCCCATCCCTTCCAATCCGCTTCATATCTCATGCTGTGAAACAAATGAGGACAAACAGGGGAAAATAAGAATCAGAATCAGAGGTGTGTGAGCACTGGCAGCTGGTAACTCACAGGTTGGGGGAGGGAGGGGGTGAGTTCCTCTGCACCGTGTCCCGAAATAACCTGCAGAGCCGACAAACTGAAACCGGAATGATGTCAAACGAGTCCCCCACCATGGGACTCTCGGACCAGTTTGACAAATGACAAGACTCCCTCTCCAGGCCTCATCCAAGCTGTAGAGATCTTTCTGCACATGGGAAGAACAATTCACTTGACTTCCTCAAACGGTCTGTTTAATGACTGCAGGGATTCAACCAGGGACTATAGTATCCAACAATACTAGTCCTGCCCTCATACTTCCATTATCTAACAGACTCTGCTCATGTCTGCAAATAGGGTGCAAAGCTCTGGTGGTTAATAACTTTAATTTTCACTAATTCTAGAACATTTTGCCTATTATGAGACCCTAGTTATGAACGTGCTGCTCAGTGTACCCGTTTTGTCAAATTAACACCTTCTTGGTGTTGTTACACTGCACCATGGAAAACTTGGTCTCCTTCAAATTCGGTCTCCCTGTTTCTGAGCATAGGGCAACTCACTTTCGGGATTTCATGGCTTCTTTTTCACGAAATGGTTGCTTGTTGGCACAACATATAGATATTAACCGAACTGTTCGGCAAAATAGGAACCGTTACAGGGGATGTTAATCTACGGCAGCACTCTATGGGAGGACCACAGCATAGCATCTAAAAATAGACAAAAAGGGGACTAGTTTGACAGATGTGAACAGCAGGGAGCAATGGTTAGACAGTGACGCTGTTGCGGGTCGTCTAATCAGCTTACCCCCGTCTTAATTTTTTTTCTTCCTGTAAAATGCTGTCGAAAATACACTAAAAATGCACCCAAGTTGACGAGGTGGTGCTGTCCATGGTCCTGATCCGCCGCAGTTTTTCGACATCTGAAATCCTGCTGTCTTTACTAGCACAGTCTTAAACAGGTTTTGATGGGTTTGGTTGTTTTGTAAGGGACGTCTCACCAATTAAATGACAAGTGTTTGTTTAAAGCAGTGATTGTTAACTGTTTCAAACGCCGCGCTAAATCACGCTTAAAACTTGAAAGGCGTCTCTAATGAAAATCAGAGAAACCTGCGCAAAGGCTCTCAGAGATCCACTGTAAATGGGAGCGTGCGCTGCTCTAAATAATAGCCGAAAGAAACTAATCAAAGCTCATTTATGCTTCTGTTTTGAAAAAGGGGTATGTAACACCCCCAAAATGACCTTCTCCTGTCCGAAAATGGAGAATAGTTATTTATTTGTCTTTTGTACATCCAGCAATTCATCCAGATTCTCACTTTTCAAATCCATAACACTTGATTCACGTTAGTAATAATAATATTGTTTTAACACATTTTAAAAGGACATAGAGTAGCCTGAAAACGGACTCTTCCATGTCTTGGAAGGGTCACTTGACCTTCATAATTAAAAACACGCCCGCAGATGGATAGACACGTGCAGTGAGAGATGCAGGCAACCGTGTTTCATTAGAGTATCTATCTATCTATCTAAATACTCAACTCGTCCTTTTGTTAAATGTTCTCTCATTGAACGTGAGACAAATTACTACACGTTTCAACGCGACAAGAATGGAGGATGAAAACCAAAAAAAGGTAGAAAAATACACAAAGGAGAAACCGACAAGCCGTTTGCATACACAGTATTAACCGTTTAATAAACTGCACTGTGTGACGTGGTCAGTGGTAATTAGCGCCCAGCTGGAACGGTTAACATAGCTAAACACAACACTGCCAGCAGCTGCCAGAGCCGACAGGTTTGTTTTTCAACATTCTTTTCGGCAGAAACCCAAAACCGAATGAATATTAAAGGCTGTGATTTTAGATGGCTGAGCAGTTATGAAAAATTGACATATATGGATGGAAATATGAATCAATTCCTCCCGATTCCCGTTGAAACTACAAATCTTTCACTGTCATTTTATTAATGTAGGCCTAATTTAATTCAGAGGGACAACATGGGACCATAAGAGAAATATAGTATTACCAGCAGCACTGGCCTGCACGGTTTTCATGGTGTGGAAAGCACAGCCTGTCTGCATTGCGTCGAATGCTCCCTCCTCTCTCTCCCTCCCTCTCTCTCTCTCTCCCTCTGTATATATAAAATCCGACAAACCACCACCGTGTTTAACAATATTTTCTGATTTTCTCTGCGTCCTTTCTTTCATTTCACGCAGTGCTTTGAGGCAGCACAGGTATGCGCAGGGATGTCCGAGTCCGGATTTCACCAAAAAAGAAAAGATGTCCAACGTTTGCTGATGCGGCAACGGCAAGAAACGGCCAGTTCGCTTATTACCCCTTGATGCACTCGGCACTCCCATCCGCACCACCATGCTTTCTCCTACCACATAGTTTATCCCGCTAGAGTCAGCAGACTTTCTGGATGTCATGCATGCGTTCATATGCCTGTAACTCAGCCCGCTTTCATTTCGACTTGTCCAGCAGCATGCTTTTATACAGCCTATTAAGAGACTCCGAAGTCCAAGATTTCAGTCACTACAAGACGAAGATGCTTCGGTCAGCCTTAGACGCCAAAGTCAGAAATACGCCGGGATTGCTTATTAAAATGGTGTAGCCGATTAATATTTCAGGAAGCCTCATATCTTGCGCGCTGTAAAGTGATAGCCATATTAAAACAAAGCTGCGAGTGCAAAGTTGTCGCTCTGCCTTACGGTGCATACGGACTGTTTGCATTCCTATACAGTTTCTCTTCATACCATCCAGAGGTAAGCAATGCAGAAAGCGATGCATCTTATGACAGCGTGAAAAAGCTATTATGACGGTTATTATCATTATTATTATTATTATTATTATTATTATTATTATTATTATTATTATTATTATTACTGCTGTTACCAAGAATGCTATTTTGTTGCTATGCAAAATATTACATTTTATCTGCTAATATAGGCCTATTTGTGAAGGAAGTGATCTCTTGAGATAATTGGTGACTTACGAAGGCATTTTATTTAAAACAGAATGAGCCGAAAGTTAGGCTGTATGAACCGTGCCGTTTGACTTAGGGATACAATTAAATAAATAAAATAAAATAGAAACTTTGGCGGTTGTCGACGGGACACTGTTGCGTTTCTAACACTTAAAATAATTTATTTTCTAGCATTTTCGCATTCCTCGCAACGAGCAACTGCACAGTTGGCGCTCTGACCACCCACATGTCTACATCGTAAAAAAAACGGGGAGTTGAAATTGCTGAGCTGGCAAAGAGCTTCGCCTTTCGATCCGTTTCTTTCCCTTGTTTGACTGGGTGATAGAAGCAGCAGTAAGAAGAGCCGCGTAGAGAAGCAATGGTCGAGTCAGCGCGAAACGTACAGAAACGGCATTGAAGAAAAGCGATCCATCATTCTGCAATACATGTACAGGGCCACCTGAAGAAAACTGAACGGGAAACTGGATGCCTGTTCAGCCGGGCTGAACGCAAACCCGCATCGCCTGCAACGCGCAAAACTCGACCAAGAGAATGACGGTGGTGGCCGGAGATAACATGGACGAAGCTTCTGGGCACCCCCAGGACGCGTACCCCCCAGACCATGACGATCACGATTGCTGCGAGAGGGTGGTCATCAATATCGCAGGGCTGCGCTTTGAGACTCAGCTGAAAACCCTTGCGCAGTTCCCGGATACGCTCTTGGGCAACCCCAAGAAGAGGATGCGCTACTTCGATCCGCTGAGAAATGAATATTTCTTTGACAGAAACCGTCCCAGCTTTGACGCTATACTCTATTACTACCAGTCCGGGGGCAGGCTGAGAAGACCGGTCAATGTGCCGCTGGATATGTTCTCGGAGGAGATCAAGTTCTACGAGTTAGGGGTGGAAGCCATGGAGAAGTTCCGGGAGGATGAGGGGTTCATTAGAGAGGAAGAGCGTCCTTTACCCGAAAAAGAGTTTCAACGCCAAATCTGGCTGCTGTTTGAGCACCCGGAAAGCTCGGGTCCGGCAAGGGGGATTGCCATAGTTTCAGTGATGGTCATCTTGATTTCCATCGTAATCTTTTGTCTGGAGACTTTACCTGAACTGAAAGAAGACACCACGGGGCGAATGATAACTGTGGGGAACAGTACATACTTTTACAAACCGAACATTTTCTCAGACCCTTTCTTCGTCGTGGAGACCCTATGTATCATCTGGTTCTCTTTTGAACTGATCGTGCGTTTTTTCGCTTGCCCCAGCAAAGCGGCGTTCTTTAAGAACATGATGAACACTATTGATGTAGTGGCCATTATCCCTTATTTCATCACGCTGGGAACGGAGCTGGCCGAAGATCAAGAAAGCGCTGAGGCAAAGGGGGAGCAGGCGACGTCTCTAGCTATCCTCAGGGTAATTCGCCTGGTCAGGGTATTCAGGATCTTCAAGCTCTCCAGACACTCCAAGGGGCTGCAGATCTTGGGGCAGACCCTCAAAGCCAGTATGCGTGAACTGGGCTTGCTGATATTCTTCCTCTTCATCGGCGTTATCCTATTCTCCAGCGCCGTGTACTTCGCTGAAGCGGAGGAGAAGGAATCATACTTCACCAGCATCCCGGACGCGTTTTGGTGGGCAGTGGTATCGATGACGACTGTGGGCTACGGAGACATGTATCCCGTGACGATAGGGGGCAAGATCGTGGGTTCCCTTTGTGCCATCGCTGGAGTATTGACGATAGCGCTGCCGGTTCCCGTGATCGTGTCCAACTTTAATTACTTTTACCACAGAGAAACCGAAGGAGAGGAGCAAGCGCAGCTGCTTCATGTCAGCAACCCAAACATCGCGTCTGACACCAGTTCTAGTCGTCGTAGTTCGACCCCCGTTAGTAAGTCGGAATATATGGAGATTGATGAGGATATAAATAATAGTATCGACAATTTTAGGGAGGCAAATCTCAGAACTGGCAATTGCCTCGTTAGCAACCAAAACTGTGTTAATAAAAGCAAGCTGCTGACAGATGTGTAAAACCGACAATCCCAGCAGCAACTACACGAATTTACGTGAAGTCGTCCACTAATGTATATACTGTAATCATAACTGAATGCTTTATTTACCTCGTTAATGCGTTCTTGCATTTCGATTATGCTCAGCGATGTAAAACGAAAACACAAATAGAAGGTAAAAGATGCTTTCAGAATAAGTGAAAGATCGATATTTTCATTTATTTTCAAATGGGCCATCGAGTTTGTCTGAGAAAAGGAACAAACAGAAATGAAACATACTTTGACTCGTTTTTATTAAAATGAGACATTGTGCGATTCCCCTCGCCGTTCCGACCCGGGACTTCACTGCTTGCCCAAACAGACAGTTACTAGATTATTGGCAAAATAAAGTTATGCATGGATTACAGCGAAACACACAGCGCATCCAGAAGTGCATCAAAGTCTCTCGTCCAGCCTAGTAGCAAGCATTCGCAGTTATCGATCAGCGGATTTCCGTGCGACAGCCGATGCCATTACCTGAGACTAACTGCCCCGCACAGCACCTTATCGTAAAGGAAGGGACCGACCCCTTGCTGCCAATTTAAGGCGGTCCAAGTAATAGTCCCGAGGACATCTGCAATGCTGCTATTTTTCGGTGATGCTGTAATCCCGATCTTACCGAGCGCGTCCGTCGCCAGGCCCTCTAAATGTAAAAGACAGCACAACGACAGTTAAATACTAAAAAAAGTTAAATATTAGCATGTTCAGATACTCTTCGTTTTAATATCGGCATGCGTGAGTCATTTCCTCATGTAACGGAAAACTTTATTTCTGTTTGAGTCAAATTGGTTTCTTTGCTTTCGAGTTTTCTAATAATTTGATTTCACCAGAAGTGCACTAGTTATTTATCATTTGTTAATACTTTAAAAGCATTTAAGTGCTGAATGTTAAATCTTTAGGAATTGGAGGTCTTGGCATGTTAAAATACTCCGCATCATGGCCTATTGAACTAAGGTACTATGTATCCTAGTATATTTAATGCATGAAAGTCAGTATTAAACAGCTTGCGGTAACAGGGATGTTAGTCGGGCAGAGCGATTCACTGCTCATTAGCAGGGAAACCACAAGCTGGTTTTTGCCTGAACTACGAAAGATCATATCCAAGTTTAACGTGTGGATACATAGCTTTTCATGAGAAAGCAAACGCAAATAAAAAAAGCAACTAACGAAATAATAATAATAATCAAATTGCATAGGTTGCACCTAATACAGTCAGTGTTGCTTATCTGGTGCAGTGCATGGACTCTCTCTGAACATGAAAACCGAAAAAAGTGTATAATTGCTACATCCACATTGCCGTTGAGTTTTTAGGCATTTATGGTTTTCAGACAAATTTTTTTCAAAATGATTTCCAGTAACATTTCCAGGAGAACTGACGTGGCAAAACGATTTAAATTAGTTGCTAGTGCCTTTAAACCCTCCTACCCAGTGGATTGTTAAAGTGCCTCCCTTTACCCTAGAGTAACACAGTTAGATCAGAGCTGAAACGAGCCTCCTTACTGCAGTGCACTGTAACCCATCTCTGCATCCTTTATGGAAATAACTGTCAGATGCAGTACATTAACAAACCAGCTCCCCGGGCACCGGCGGAGCGGGACTGAGTGGTCGGACCTGAATCCCGGCAGATTTCATGGGACGCACCCCTCGGAACATCGTCCACCAAAGTACCTCCTGACCGCCGTGTACACTGGCATCGGAGATCCGGATGACGGGGATTAGCTGACGTAAAGAAATTGTACTTGTTTTGTTACTAACACCCGTATTCCTTTTTTTGGTTTTATGGCCGTGTAACAAGCCTATAGGTAGTCTACCTCAGTAGTTACGTCTCTCTGCACAGTGCTTTTGGCTCCGCGTATTCAACGTTCAGACACCTGCCATCGTTGGTCATACTCGTTAATGAATCCATGTTAGTTAACTGCATTAAACGTCTCAATTTCCCAGGCAGGTCACCCTTGCAGAAAAGCACTTATAACACGTACTAACCGCAATCCCCGAGGTACGCACAATCACGACCAATGGCGCTTTGGCTCGAATCCACCTGCCTTTGAGTGAAATTTCCTGATTTTAATCACTGGAGTCCTTGTACATTTTGGTAAATGTTTAAGACCATTATGGGCAACATCATAGAATAAATACATGAATTAAATTAGAAAAATCTGCACCTGTCGTGTTTTATGTATCAATCAATATCAGAAGCTGCACTCCTTTTTAATTATGTTCCAAAATAAACAAAAGCACTTGTGTAAGAGTAGTACTCTCTCAGCAGACTGAGAATCTGTGATGACATCAAACAGATTATTTCCATTTTTACCCAGCTGGTATACTGGTGTTCTGTTGACCAATCATAGGGGTCAAAGGACAATTTTGAGGTGTTGAGTTAGTACTCAGTACTGCTCAGGATTGGGTTGTGGAATGAGGTGGTACCCTGAAGGTCGCTGGTAATGAAGTGTACAATATGTACGTTTTCTTAGCGAGTCAGTGGTTGCAGCAACTGGGATCGGATGTTGTACGCGTGTCAGTCGTTTGTGAGTTGCACTTATGTAAAGCTGCCATCTATTTTGCGATACGGCAACTGTATCAGTAATTATGATGCAGCCTTTTAGAAGGATGCTTAGGAATGCATCTGAGAGAGCTCCCTTTAAATATGGACACTTTCTGAATTGGCAAATGCCACCCAGTCCGTTCATTAAATTTATTTTCATAATGAGTAAATGAATGGGGACCGTTGGAACACTGAGCAAAAAAAAAAAATATATATATATATATATATATATAATCACAGTGACTAGATCTCTCTCAAAATTTGGAAAATTGTCATTTATGTGAATTGTTGTTTCACTGCAGTTGTGCATTTACAATAGCGTTTCTTAGCCTAAAAAGATTAAACAGCCTATGCAAGCATGACAGAATCTCCAGTGATTATTTTTTGGTGAATGGAACACATTTTATAGCGCTAATACAAAGTTGAATGTTAGCTAAAATATCTAGCTATGTCCTTATTTCTCATAGCAAACATACATATCATGCTGGCTAAAGGGGTATTAACCAGTCATAAGGTCTAATTGGAAGAGGTGTGCTCCTGTAGGTTATGAATCTGTACCGGTGTCCAGAAGGTTGTTGGTTTGAATCCTGTAGCCAGCAGAGTTACATCACTGTTGGGCTCTGAACCCCACCTGCTTCAGGGAGGTTGGATGTTGGCTGACTGGCTCTCTCTCTGACCCTATGCTTCCCTTCGTTGAGTATCACTTTGGACAATAGCATCTGCTAAATGTAGAAATGGAGATTGGGAGACCACCCCCC
>JAODUD010000001.1:30037959-30050321 GCA_026784285.1 Stomatorhinus walkeri | reverse complement strand
GGCATTTTGGGGATGTCTGACATGGTAATTATGACTGGGACGGGGTGGCCTTTTGGCTAGGGGGCTGGGGGGTGACTTTGACACTGTTTGGCAGGTTAATGTGTGAACAGTCCTGGGTGGCGGGGGTGGGGGTCGAGAAGAGGTGGGCTGTATTCAGGCCTGGAATTCTTTCCAAAGATGAGCCCCCAGTTGACTCTCCACACTGGCCTACTTCGGTCTCTCCCAAAGCACTCAAGACCTGCCCCCCATCCCATAGCCCCCCTCCCTTCCAGCCCCTGCTTTTGTTAGTCTTGCCCAGGGCAGCGTCCCTCTTATCTGCACTAAACAGACGTCGGTATTTTGTCCCGCCATCGCATCTCCTTCTCCCGCGAGCCGCCACGCGCCAGCAGGGGTCAGTAAAGGGAGCTGGCGCCAAAGTGTGGAAACTCTTTCCTATTTTGGTCCAGTTAGGTCTTTTCTAATCCTGACCTTAACGCCCCCCATAGAGCGAACGGGGTGGCTTGGGGTGGGGGGGCTGATGATAGTTTTCTACAGATAGAACTCCTGATGTGAGGGCCCAGGTTGAGCTGTTGGGCCCATTTTTGCCAACACATTGACTCTGGTCTTTTGTTGACTCTGAGGTTAATGTTCGGATGTCGGCGTTGAGTTTCCGGCAGAGCAGTGCCAGGTGGCAAAGCTGGGAAATCCGTATCCCGTCACGACACAGGCTGAGGGACTCATTTCCGCTCGCCGCGGAGGATGACGAGTGCCCTCTGCGTACCGTCTCGCAGGAGCGTGCGCTTCCAGCATGTCACTGGTCAATGAAGGTGTGGTCAGGTGAAATGCGGTTGTGTAATTCTTGCAAAGGCCAAGTATCCCAGAATGCTTTGCATGAAGGGGGACAACATGGCACTCAGTGTGAAAGAGAATCATGGTTACCATCAGGGCCAAATGGACTCGTCATGCTGCTGCAGCGCACTCTGTAATGAAGAGCATTGTTCGTTTATGCTTTTTCCAATATCCTTTGTAAATGCGGGTTCTGTTTAGTGCAGTTTTTGCTTTTCTGGTAAGATAATATCGGGTAATTGGGTTTATAACCTGGTTTTACTTAAAATACAATTTATTTTGTTAAGATTCTGTTTTCCAGTTAAAATTCCATTAAGAAAGAGAATATGTCAGAGCTTGTCTGGAAGCCTTTAAAAATGGCTAATGAAAATGTAATGTTTTAATAATAATCATCACATTAACACATGCAGCCATATTTCCTCATTTCGCCTAACGGTACTTAATGGATGGCAGTTTGCGAAGCCACTCGGCATTCCAGTCAGACTCGGCTCCCGTCGAAATCCTAGCAATATGAATCATTAAACTCTCTGTATTCATTTATGCATCTGTTTGTTTGTTTGTTTGTTTGTAGTTGTGTAGTCAGCACTGTGCAGTGGCTTACAGGTTCCACCCTTTTATCTGGCTGGATGTTTTCCTGAAGAAGCAGCAGCTGAATGATTTTTAGGTGCAGATTTCGTGAAGAGGCGGTGGGGGGCAGGGGGTAGGTTTCTGAGGAGGTGCAAACAACAGGGACACCATCCCACACCAGAGAGCTCCATACCATGCTTGAGTCATTCAGCCTTCATCCAGAACCCAGGTACCTACTGTAGCTCCTGGCTTGGTCCACGTCTGCTGGAGCTCTTAACAAAGCTCTCTACCTGGATGAGTCCTACTGAAACTGCATCGCATTCAGTCCTCTCCAGAAATGAGTCACGTCTGATGAAACAGCACTAGCCAGATAAAAGAGAGACATCCTGCTTCTAGTGGGACCATCTGTTGTGTAAATAAAGTCAACAGACTGGACTTCTGAACTGTTAAATGTTTGACGTTTTGGCTCTGGAGCTTCACGGACACGCGAGAATCAAACTATTCAGAGCAGCACTGTCTGGAGATGCCAGATATAACTTCATCTGATGTGGGAACGTTCCGTGTGAAATTTAGAAATGAAGGTCAGTTCATTTAGGGGCAATGGGGGAAGCTTGCTATCAGGAATTATGGGATGGCACTCCCTCCCTGCTGTAGTCATGGTTTTCTTGGGGGAAACCCCTGTCCAGATGTCTCGGACCCTGTCCAGATGTGGAAACACTTTGCTGTATCCTTCAAGGATCAGCCACCCCCACCTTTGTCTATAACAGCTATAAACAAATATCTGTAATCCCTGAAGGCCCAATTATGGATTATACACTTCGACTGAACCCAACATTCACCATGAAGAGTAGGGTTATGACCTGGTGGATCTAGTTTATGCTTAAACTTAAATAATACTCTTTCCTGTCTTTAGCTGGCTAGTCCCCTATTTTCCTTCTCCCTTTGTGTCCGTAAGAAGAGAGAACGCCAACGAAATGCCTTCAGGTGCAACAAATATTGAAATGGAGTTCCTTGGTATTTTGATATTCCGAAAACAAATTGACCTAATTAAATTATGTAAGCAAAAAGAAAATGTAAATAACACAAATTGTGTGTGTGTATAGTCTCACATACATCTCAAGTCATTTATCCAAGTCTTTCATCAGTTTTGCTGTCATTTTTGTCATCAAATTTGTGACTGAAGTCCAAGTGGAGTTGTGAGTTAAATAACTTGAGTCCTTATCCATGTCACTTTTTTTTTACCTTTAGTGATTAAAACTTGCTGTGGCAAAAGCCCACCACAGTATTGCGTTAGACTCATTCTTTATAGGCAGAGATAGAACATAACAACATAAGGAATTTACAAATGAGAGGCCATTCAGCCCACCAAGCTCGTTTGGGGAGAACTTAACTAACAGCTCAGAGCTGTTAAAATCTTATCTAGCTCTGATTTAAAGGAAACCAGGGTTTTATCTTCTGCTACACTAGCAGGAAGACTATTCCATACTCTAACTACACGCTGTGTAAAGAAGTGCTTCCTCAAATTTGTTTTAAAATGTTCTCCCGCTTATTTCCACTTATGGCCACAAATATTGAAATGGCCATTTGGCTGAACAGCATCCAGACCCGTCAGAACAGGTTTGAAAGAGAAAGTCCACTTTACAGTTTGTCCATCTGTGTATTTGGAGAGACGGATGCATCTTATCTCAGGTGCTGTGAGCCAATCGAAAATCCAGACAGCAGGGAGTTAATATGCACTGAGATGATAAAATTAACGTTTTGGTGTCCAGAGGGGGGGCCATAACCGCAAGTCTTCTCGAGCCATAGGGTCCAAGTCTGGTCCAAGTCTTGAGTATTTGCCGAATATTTAGATCCAAGTCTTTCCAGCAGTTTTGCTGAGTCAAGTCACAAGCCATAAAATTTGTGACTTGAATCCGAATGACTCCCCACCTCTGATGACTGGGAGCAGTAATGTCAGAACGCAAAGGTGGTCCATGAGAAGGCTCGTGTCTGTCCAAGTGGGCCACTGCTGTGCTGTCCTGTGCTCAACCAGCCTGTGCTCCACACAGGCAGGATGGCTCAGGAGTGAAAGTTAAGCTAATCCAAAAGATTTATAGAGAAGTTATTCAGAAGATCGGACTCTATCTTTCATGACTGAGAGCCCAGATCATGAGGATAATGGTGGTTCTGGAGCAGTGGCCCACTGGGAAGTAGGAACAATAAAGTTGGGGATATCATCTAAAGAATGAATTAAAAAAAATTCAGGCACATGTCATTGAAACAAGGGCTCGTCACTTTGAGTCAGGACGTCAAAAGACAGCAAGCAGCCTAATGGTCAAAGAGCTGTACCCAGAAACAATCAAATCCCAGGGGAAGCTTGATTTGTGCAAATTGCGCTGGGGTGTGAGATTGTGGGAAAGGATGTCAGTGGCTGTCAGTTTGTGTGAGAACGAGGGCAGCATTCTTAGTCCACGGTAGCCCTGCGTTAATTTGGGGGGGGGAGAGGACTGATGCGATCCAAGGGCCTGTTTACAGGGGGGGCAGTGGGGCCGTGACCCTGCGCAGCTCAGCCATGTCAGCCATGAATCGCCGCTTATATAACCGCCCCAAGCTGCATCCACTGCTACAGCTGCACCTACAGCAAACAGCGTACCTACAGTCTGCTCCTCCACCATCCAGCCAAACGCCATATGTTCACATTCACCTGTTTTTTTATAGGAAGGCTGTTACAATTATTTTTATCATCATTAATTTGGACGATTCTCGACGGTGACTTACAATCAGCAAGCAAATGGCAGGTTATGTGTCCAACAAAATATCGTACACAAATAATTAACAGGGTTAAGTATGTTAGTGTAGTGTGGTTACAGTTAATCTCACAGTGTTACAGTAATAATGTCAACATAAAGTAGGTTGACTGAGTACAGAAGAAACAGCATAAAACAGAGCAAGGTGTGATATCAACTCATTACTATTTACAAAAGTATAAATTTAGCAGAATTTTGGGCTTGTGAGTGTGACAGAGAGGCAGTTTAACCCATATTGCGAGATTTCACCGTCAGCTTCATTCTCAGTTGTCTAAGCAGTATATTGTGAGTCATGCTTTTCGAGTTTGCAGTCAGAACCCCCGGTCTGGTCAACAAAATCCAGACACAAAAATTACCCCGTGTTTCATATTTTGACAGCAGGTCTAGTTGTTCCTTGGGATGCTCACAAAGTTCAAGGAGAAATTGGGTGTATGACAGATAATGCGCCCCCCGCCTTACATATCTGCTAAGCTTTTTGCACTTTCCAGGCTATATCTGGCTATATCTGGCTCCTGGAGGAGCTATAAGTCCCGCTTATCATCATCTCATCACACAGCTTAAATGCAGGGATCAGCAATCTTTGCAGACATATACCCTTAGATGAATTTAAGTCCTTGTTTAAAAATAAAACAATTGCGTGCATGATATATTTGGATAGAAAAAAGTACCATTTCACATGGCAATATATCAGCTCCTGTGTTTTTTTAAGAAGGGAAAATATTTACGGTGGCTATTTTTCATAAGAATTATAACTAGCTTCTATATTTGTAGAAAAGTTGTGGTTTTGCTTGCGGCAATATTTTCCTTTAATGGATGACTATGGTGTTAAAGAGTGGACTCTCCTCGCAATTTAAGGGAACTCTGCAAAAAAAAGGATAAAAGTAGTTTTTGGGGGATAGGGTTTTTTTGTAATGGTTACCCTCAAAGTTAATGTCGTGCTATTAGCCTTGTGATTGTCCATGACGAAATTCAAGCTTGGGAATGTTCCGCTGACTGGGCTATGCACAGGATGCTCCTGCGTCGTGTTTGGAGAGCGAGCACGATGAATGCACGCTGCGGTACGGCGACCTGAATGACACCAAGCCGCGTGTGAACGCTTTGTGTCGCTGCCTTTTTGTCACGTGACTCCTCATGTGATCCCCAAGGAACTGAGGACTCTCCTGCGGTGATAATGAGTGTTAGTAGAAGCAAGAGGGGAGCAGGAAGAGGGCGAGTAAGATGCCCGCTTTCTCTGTTCCAGACATAAAAGCATGTTACACGCTTTCCATTGCCTCTAACACAAATTAAGTGAAATGGACAGTGACATATGTTAAAAATAAATGTGCTAAATATTTAATGCTGCAAGCAATTTAAATGTCACAATTAGTGACTTGGATATATTTAAAATAATTAACTTATATATCTATATACACACACGCAAAGAAAGGAAAAATATAAATATAATAAATGTGATTGCATATAATTCCTACATATATCACAAATGAAAAATACATATCTGTGTTGATATGAAGACAATGAAACAACAGAATTTGACCAAGTGAAACTAGGTCCTCACAATACGATGGCCAGGTACATGGTAGAAATTGGGAAGGTCGGGAATTTTCCTGGTGGGCCAGTCTTGTGGGGGCCGGTATTTCCTTACCGATGCTGGCATTATATAAATATACTAAGGGAGACCCCCATGGTATACCAAAAATATACAAAAATATACCACCCTTCCAGTCAGCAACAAAATATCAAACTGGAGCGGGGGTTGAGGGCAAATTCCTGAGATGCTTTTCATTGCATCCAGTCCGCTCCTGATGATGCCCCTTAAGGAATGAATAGCGAAACTGAAACCGGTTAAGTATCTACTCATCAAAGAAAGCAAAACCAGGAAGTCTGAATGTGGAGACATGGTTCCTCTGGCATTTGCCCAGCTGACCCAGTCAGGGCCAGCCGAATGTCAGTGATTGCGTAACCATGGGGATGGGGATCATTCGCTATGGAAACGGCAAAGCTCGCTGAAGCCCCGGCCTCTGTTGCCACAGAACGAAGCCAGAACGACGCAGTAAAGCAGAGAGAGCCTGGAGATGTCTTGCTCAGACGGATGATTCAGGCGTGGAGGGTACGCGTGTCACCTACGGTAATCTCCTGGAAGATTGCTGTAAAGAACATGCTGTTTTGGGACATCATGCGGACTCTCTGGCTCGCAGTTTCCCAGCTGCGTTTCTTATTTATCTGACTTACTGCCATGTGATGGTCCTTTTCTCCGCGCCTGCCTTATAAATCAGGGGGTTTGAATCTTTCTGAAACCGGGGGCCGCAAAAAAATGAAATCTATGATCGCTTAAGTAACTAAGAAACCCATGAATATTTAATATTTTGCGTAAACCTGATGATCACATGATGTGACATCAGTGCATTGCTGACCCTGCTCCCCGTTCATCTCATCGTTCATCATTGTAAAGCATGCGAAAGATAGCAAAGGGACGCCTTAGACCCCCAGTGCCACGTCATGCCCCCCCAAGACTCATTTCCTGTTGGCCACATGTATGCTTCCTGCTCCTGTGTCTGGAACTGAGTGGTCCTGATCCCAGTGAGTGGTCCTGATCCCAGTGAGTAGTCCTGATCCCACTGAGTGCTCCTGATTCCAGTGAGTGGTCCTGATCCCAGTGAGTAGTCCTGATTCCAGTGAGTGGTCCTGATCCCACTGAGTAGTCCTGATTCCAGTGAGTGGTCCTGATCCCACTGAGTGGTCCTGATCCCAGTGAGTGGTCCGGATTCCACTGAGTGGTCCTGATCCCAGTGAGTGGTCCTGATCCCAGTGAGTAGTCCTGATCCCACTGAGTGCTCCTGATTCCAGTGAGTGGTCCTGATCCCACTGAGTGGTCCTGATCCCACTGAGTGGTCCTGATCCCAGTGAGTAGTCCTGATCCCACTGAGTGCTCCTGATTCCAGTGAGTAGTCCTGATCCCACTGAGTGGTCCTGATCCCAGTGAGTGGTCCTGATCCCAGCAGAACCTGCTGATCACTGTCACACGGAGCTGCACGCTCCTCTGGGGCTGGTTTATTCACCCCCCCCCGAATGGTAAGGCACGCACGACGTCCCACTCCAGCTTTCCACCTGCTGTGCACGTCCTGGGATTGAGCCCCCCCCAGCACAATTGCAGCTTGCCCTGACCCCCTATGCTGCCATCCAGCGAAATGTAACGACCGGTGCTGCTCCGTCAGAATGGCACCATACGCCCTTCAAACTCATATTCCTGACTCGTCACCGGGGCGATGGGGAGTGTTCGCTCGGCCCTGAGGCCCAGGGAGGCAGCATTACAATCATAAACCCTTAATGAATAAATGAATATTATAAACTCCTTTGGGGAAACATTATAAATGCATAATTAATGCATGTTAGTTTCCTCTTATTCATTGCAGCCTTTTAGCGGAAGGCTTGTTTGCATTTCAGACTGGCCTCGCGCTAGAGGGAAATTAGCTGGCTAAAGCTGGTAAAAAATATGGTCATGTGCTGGACTTATTCCATCTGCATCTACTTTAAACCTTAAACCACTACAGTGACCCCTGTGTCACTAATGCAAACATCTGCAGGGAATTAACTCCCCCCCCCACGTTAATGACGGCCTTTCGGATCAGAACGATTAGCGGATTTCTGGAGAACGGCTGAGCGTCGGCTTGAGGGCCGTGTCCCGTTAATTCGAGACGCTCTCTTGGACGCACTTACATAACCGAGTTGTTTTGCCTCAGAGAGGGACGGGTATCTGGAAAATGGTGAGCGTCGCTAGGGCTTAAGCTAATCAGCTGAAATGTGGAAATCTGTGGAGTGCGCTAATTAATCCTCTCTCGGATTTGTCTTCCGCCGCCGGGTGATTTCTTGACTTCTGCTGTCGTCCACCCCAATCCGAGTTTGATGTCTCTGTCAGTCAATAGGGAGAAGGTCCGGGACGATGTAATCGCTGCATAGCTGTCGCTCTTGTGATTGCCATCACTCCTGTGAGCTTATTAGCACTTCAACCATGACTCAGAAATAGTCCACGGACCTCTTTCTGCCTTACTCAAGATGCTACCCCTGTATGGGTGCAGTCCAGTCAGATGAAGTAAGTCTGACACGGCTTGGCCAGTATGGGGAGGAATTTGTCAGTGAATCAGTATTCCACCGGAGGCGTTGACGGACAGCTTGCCGTTATTCACAATTAGTCACGAATCACGAAACCTTAGCAACAGACAGACAGAAGAGTCAAAATGCGCAAGATTTCAAGGCGACGACTGTTGGCGTGTGGATCACTTGGCTTTGAGCAAACGCAGAACGAAGGCAGGAGCATGGCGTTAGCAGTTAGACGGTGAGGTAGCTCAGTTAGCTTGTCGACATTAAGTCTATGAGATTACATAAAAAAATACATGGAATACAGTATAGCTACCGTAACATTTGCTCAAATCAGTTGAACTAGCTACAGTAGTAACTTGTCATTTTTGTTATTCAAATATAAATTAACAAAGTACCATGTCTGAAACTGTGAACTATTGCCCTTGAAGAAATGAATAGGCTTTAATACAACTGATTGACACATACCTATTGAATGTGATATTGTCTTTGCACATGAAATTCTGTAGACTGAAGAATTCAAGCATCATGCCGTGTTTTTACAGGTTAAGATTTTTTTGTAGCTAAATGGTCCATCGAGAGGCAGTACAGTCAGGTCTGAGCTAATAAATGCTTATTGCGGTTGATCTCAGAATGCATGCAGAGTCATTAGAGTGCTTTGATGTTGACGTGAAGTGTTTTTCGTGTCCACAGCAACGTAACTCACCGCAGTGCTGAAAGCCCTCGGAAGGTTCATAGAAGAGAGTCTTGGGAAGTCCGCACAGTCTCGAGTGATTTATTGCTTTTATGAAATATATTTTATGTATATAACAGGTACTGCCCATCTACAACGCGATATAATAGCTGAGCATAATAGAGAATTGGTTGCTGGTACCTTTGCACAGAACTAACGTTAGTTATTGTGGACATGAGGTTTACTACCAGATTATATGGGAACAATGCAGTGCTACATGCTAGCTAGCTAATTGCTGTTTGTTTACCTTTATATTTATGCAGTTCGTTTGAGGCAGAATGTTCCCTATAACTCAGCAGCTTAAAGTCTTCAGCCCAACATGGCCTGACCACAGGGAAGCTGCAGCATTGGTTCACGGTGGGATATGAGCTCAAGTTCGGCGCTTTGCCTACTTACAATTAAGCCCGATATCTTCTGACTGTATACCTGCTCAGCTTGGGGATGAGATCAAGGTTTTATTATGCTTCTCTGCAGAATGAGTCAGTGTAGAAATCATAAAAGCCTCACTATGAAGCTTTCACTGACGTCGAGGTTACAGCTGATCACCGTGATCTGCTCCCTGCATGGTACATTATTACTGTATACTCACGCACAATGCCTACAAACCCAATTAGTGATGGGGTTAGGGTTAGGGTTAGGCTTAGGATTTTTAGATAGGTAACAAGGTAACAAGTGGCCTCACACCTCCAGTGTTGGGAGTTCGCACCCTTGGCTCTGCGTGTTTGAGGTTTGCCGAAGCTTCTGGGTCACCATGACCTGGCAGATCAGTGATTTTTCATCCCAGTCCTTGTGGCCCCCTCCCGATAGCCCATTTTTTTTGCTTCCTCTCAGCATCCATCACACCTGTACCAGGTTTTCAGCGTTCTTGCCCATTTGATTCAGGTGTGCTTGGATCTGGGAAGGAGAAAGAATGTGAGCTGTCTAGTAGGGGACTGCCTCGTAGCTGACAAGCAGGCCGGACGATGGACGGCTTTTTAGTGTGGATGCAAGCAAGCAGGTGAGCACATGCTTTCACTAGTTACATATGATAATAAACTTGATCATGATATTACTAAGCTCTGAGCCGTAAAACGAGGCACTGGTGTGCAGAAAATAAAAACATATTCATTTCATCTCTTAAAATGCATGTACTTCTTGAACTGCCCTAAAGACGTATGTGAAAGAGTAAAAAAAGAAACGATACTGTACTACCAACATTCATTTTACGACCCGCCATCCATCCACAGGTGCGCTTTACACCTGAAGTACAACCTCGTCCACAAAAACATTTGGCCAGGTCAAGTTGGCTCTGTTTCCAGCTGGACTCATTGAAATTCAAATGAACCTCCCCGAGTACTTAACGTGGGCAAAACAGACGAAGACGTGTTATCGTGTGTATGTACTCGTCGGCAAAGTTAATTAAGAAATGTGTTAGTGGGGTTAGGGTCAATAAATGCAAAAAGAAAAAAAAAACAAACAAAAAAATGGGTTGCTAAGGAAATAGTTAAGTGGGGCTGATTTTCAAGTCAGCAAGAAATGCAGCCGCTCAGTAAAAGTAGGTGTAAGATAACAAGAGGTGTAAGTGCCATTGGAACGCTGCCTTTAAGGGATGCTGGGTTTTTAACCTGTACGGATCTGCTAAGAGGGTTAGACTCCAAGCTACACCATTCGCTTTTCATATGAGTGTCGCCTAAGGACGACACTGATGTGATGGTGGAGTAAAGTAAGAAAGGAACCCTAATGTCGTTGCACAAGGACCGGAGAAACGTGCACAGTTAACCGTTAATTGCATGAAAGCCATGGGATTTCTATGAGTGTGGTAGCCAGGCAACCGGGGGGCGCTGCTCCAATCGCAGCAGATCGCGTGTCGCGCGCGCCCCGACGGCGCCCCACTCAGCCGACATGCAGAGACACGTCTTCGGGATGGTATGGTCAGTGGGGATCATCTCTAAGACGAGGCACGGCGAGAGGTCCACGTGCCTCTCACCCGTGATCTCTAGGCTGCCTGCCGTACTGGGGGGAAGGGGGAGGGGTTGCCATTTGCGGTCAAGCGTGATTGCCTGTGGGGGGGCTTTTGGGTCTTTCAGATGAGCGGCATTTTCAACTGCTGAGACGTACTTTGCAATTCAGTTCAGTTCGGCTGAGTCCAATCCATGTTTAAGTAGCGCCCTTCCCTCGATTCTACATCCTACAGCAGCAGGCGTGGAACCCCGAGGAACCGTGTAGCATGAGTCTGGAACGTGAACGCTCAGACGTCTGAGCGTTTTCACAGCCATCGGGCCACGTCAGTGGCGGCGCCATCTGCCTGCGTGCGAGAGCCAGCAGGAGCGCCCGTCACAGTCTACCGTGGTACCGCTCTCTCACCGTGCCTCAGCGGAGAGCAGAAGCGGCGTCGTGGAGAACATCACGCCACCGGTGAGTCAGGGCTTCGCACAGACCATAATGGGCCGCTCTGACACAGGAACATGGTCGCTTACATAATGGAGACCTAACCAGGAGCGCAAGGCTCCTCGCTAACCCTAACCCTAACCCCCTCTCAGACGGTGAGGGAGGTGGTGGGCTTTCTCTTCCTGATGATGACTTAGAGATGATTTTGTCGGACACAAAGCTTTGCGGCCATCTAGTGAGCAGTCTCATGCCCGGAAGCCCGCAAGCTCCACCCTCCTGAAGGACCCCGTGTGTTGACCCTGTGAGAGCCCTTGATGTCACCTTGATGTGCTTAATCCTCATAGCTTCCGTCCGTGGCCCTGCACTTTCCAAACATACCCAGAGCTCTGGGATGGACACCAGGTGGATCTCACCAGGTCCTGGGCCTTCTCTCCCTGAGGCTGGGCGAGTCCAACTCAAATGTTGACTTATATAAAGTCACCTGGGTTTCTTTATTTAATTTCTTTCCTTCCTTTTTCCTGTTCTGTATTCCTCTCTTTAATGATGTTTTAATATACCACACATCCATGTAAAGCACCTTGGGATGACTCTGTTGTTAAAGGCGCTATATAAAAAAAATTAAATTGAATAATACAAAGCTCAGACTGAAGGGGTGGAGCCCCAGGGGAGGCCCGGCTTAGCCCCACCCACAGTAAGACAGGTTTAGCCCCACCCACAGTAAGACAGGCTTAGCCCCACCCACAGTAAGACAGGTTTAGCCCCACCCACAGTAAGACAGGCTTGGCACCACCCACAGTAAGACAGGTTTAGCCCCACCCACAGTGAGACAGGTTTAGCCCCACCCACAGTAAGACAGGTTTAGCCCCACCCACAGTAAGACAAGCTTAGCCCCACCCACAGTGAGACAGGTTTAGGCCCACCCACAGTAAGACAGGCTTGGCACCACCCACAGTAAGACAGGTTTAGCCCCACCCACAGTGAGACAGGTTTAG
>JAODUD010000001.1:30010827-30027070 GCA_026784285.1 Stomatorhinus walkeri | reverse complement strand
GGCTGTAATAATAAGCGAATTATCGGCAGACCTGGGACTGCCGAATGCCAGCGTTCGTCCTGCCCCCCACCCCACATTCTGCTGGGCCTGTTGGTCTAGCTGCACCACAAGAGGGCCCCCAAAGCGCAAGCCTGCAGAGGAAATGCGGAAGCTGAGTGCATTTCACAGGCAAAACATCGGCACGATGGTGGATTGATGGGAAGCAGCAGCAGAGCAGAGTCATCGGTATCACGGTTAAGGGGCTGCAGCTTTGATTGATGACCTGACAACAGGTCCGACTCAACAGAAGTACATGTCTTGCCAACTTATGACTGACTGCAATCTCTCTCTCTCTCTCTCTCTCTTCCCCCCTCCCCTCCTTTAGGTTTGTTGTAGGGATGCCACCCAGAAACCGTAGTGAGGGTCTGGGGGAACCTGTGCCTTGAACAATGATTTATTACCGATCATTTAGTGTGTCGCTGCTGTCGACCAACAGATGTCAGTTCCCTTTCCGGATCCTGCAAAGGAGAAAGTCAAAACCAAACAGCATGGGTGCGCGGACCCCCGTGGATGTCAGACTGCACGCGTCTCCTGTGTCTCAGTGATGTTTCAGAGTCCCGCGGACTTTCATGCTGGAGAGCTGGCTACGGCAGAGATCACTGCAGACCGGAAGACGCCCATTTCTCTGTGCAATACAAGTTCAATCACGTGAAAGTCCATTTTTACTGACGCTACTCAGCTTGCTTATTTTTATATTTCTGCTTTTCTTGGTTTTTATCTTTCTAAAGTCATCCACAGGTAGAAAGCGGAAAGCTTGTGTAGAGGACCAGAGTAGATGTGGGCTGGCGGGTGTCATTTCAGCTGAAACACCGGGACTTTGCTCTTCATTTCAGCAAATTTCAGTGGCTTAAAGCAGTGAGACGTTTTTGCTGTCAATGCAGCAGCAGTTTCAGATGCCAGCTGATATGTCTCTGAGCCCTTGTTTTCTAAATGCAGTGTGAAATCAGATGACAAGGCAAGGAGTTTTATTACTGTATTTCTTGCATATAAAGGCATTAATATTTGTGCATTGCCTATTGGAATGGAACTTCACAGAGTTCCCTCCAAAAGTATTGAGACAGGAAAGTCTAAACTTTGAGTTTTACTACGAATGCTAGTAATAATTATTCTCATGAAGAAATGATTTGGTGAAAGCCCTAAAAAAATCATTTTATTGTGAGAAAGTCAGTTCAGTTATTTGTTTTTGAGTCAGACAGACACTGAACACTCACTTTTAAACCCATTTCACTTTATAGGAACAGAATTCCTGGACAAATTATAAAAATAATTATACATGAACATCCTTTTAAAACTCTTGCAAGCTCACCTGTTTTGTAGAATTTACAATGAAAACCAAAGATGTTTCTTTATTAGAAGTATATTTAAGTATATTTTGAAAGGAAATATTCTCTTTCACTTAAAAATAAAGGAGGAAAACAGACAAACTATAGAATAAAAAAGATCACAAATATAATTACTGAATGACCAGGCCTGGGTCAGCTAGAATGTCTAGAATGTCCTAAATAGTCAAAAGATCATGAGATTAAAAAACCGACATGTAATCCAGAGGATATGAAGCCCATTTGCGATTTCTAGCTCTCAGAACCACTTACCCATCACCGGCACACTCAGTTAAACCAGTCCAACACCTGATGATTAGTTAATCAGCTGAAACACATTATCAAGTGAAACAATAGATATGTGAGGTATAATAGGGGGTATCTGGGGGTTCCACAAGGTAGGATGGAATGGTTAGCTGAGCTAATAAGGTTTTACTGCAGTTTCGCCAACAGCCACGAGCAGAAAAGCTAGGTTATATGCCTGGATAGGGGAGAGCAAGAAGAAGTTTTAGCATCATGGAGAAAAGTAACGGGGCGCCTGATGGCAGAGAGAGCGGCTCACCAGGGTGTGGATGGTCACGGCCAGTGCATGACCAAGGGGGGGTGGCTCTGCTTCAGCCATGATGTAGTGGACGTCGCCTGGAACGGAGCAATTACGACATTTACGGAAACACTTCCTGAGCAGGACGCAGGGTGCGGCGTGAGATTGACCTAAAACGCGTGTTTCCACTCAGATTCATTTGTGGGGAAATGGTTATTATTCTGCGTCGGTCTGCAAATTCCAATCCAAGCGAGCGTACATTTTAAATGCCGAAAAGGGGTGGGGGAGGAACTCACGGTGGCTGGAGCGACAACGCTGCCCAAACGATTATGCGGAGGCCTGGCTTATCAGTGCCCACAGACTTCATGCCTTTTCTCACAAAATGATATGCAACAAGTACTGACTTTTATACGTGAACCTACTTAGTGTTGATGTGTCCGCTTACGGAGAGAAACTTCAGACTACTGGGCTATGTGTTTAATATGTGGAGACATCTACATGGAATTACCCAAAAAAACTATTTCATGGCTGGTCAAGGTGAGGGGCAACCCGCCCTCAGTGTGAAACACATATCATGCTCCACTTTCCGGCAGTGACATCATTATAAATACACGGCCTGACTGCAAACCAAAAAAACAACAGCTTTGACTTGGCTGTTCCAGTACTTTTGGAAAATTCTTTTGTACTGTATAACTACCAGTTCCTTTCCAGTTCTGAATCTCCGTGTCCATGCTTTCAGTCAACCGACGTCTACGTTCCCTCACCTGCAGTCTTTGTTCTGTGAGAGAGGCCTCAGTTTGTCTTTCTGGAAAAGATTGACTAATGCATTGCCATGCCAACGAATTCAATTCAAGCTGTATATGTGAAAAGGAAGAGGAGACTCTGGGGTTGGGTGAAATTTTGCTACTCAGTCAAATTCTGCTTCATTTAACTGTATTCATGCCCAATATCACTTCTGTTTTATATTCTGTGAAAGAGGATTATCTTTTTTATCTCTTATCTTGAAGATATTTAAGTTGTAAATATTTTTTCTCACAACCCTTATGGAAATTTTTACATTTAGTTTTGTAATAGTATATATTTATAAAGACTAACATGATACAAAAGTTTGCATGTTTGCTGCGATACTAATTAATGATATTTAGATATTAAATAAATGTATACTCTGAATTAAAATTTGCAGAAATTTAACAGCGTAGCAAAATCTGACCTGACATTTTACATGAACATCACCGTCTGCTGATGTTTAGCATCATGAAAGTTAACAGAGATGTGCAGGACTGAGTCACAAGTGTTATGTACACCAGTCTGTTGTGAATTTGTTAGGTCCACGTCGAAATAGTGTGTGTGTGTGTGTGAATCTATTCATGTTTTACTGCACTGTCTTTATACTGAGAAATGTTAAAAACTGTTACAACATAAACATTGTAAGCTAACTGGGATAGTCTCTTTGATGGTCTGTCATTGGTTGAAGTGTGCAGTGCTCAGGACTCCGTTAAGCTGCTTGTGATTAAATAGCATCACCTTGTTCCTGTCATTTCCCCAAACAAAGCTGCCAAAATTGTCTAAGACCAAAATGAATGATGTCCTCTTATTGTAACTGGTTACAGTGTTCCCCATTTCAGTCCAGTCCCTTTAATGTTACACTGTGTTTTAAAGGATATTCAATGTTATTGGATTGATCTGAACAAAGCTAACAAAATAAATAAATGAAAGCACTCTCAGATTCCTTTAAATCTCTTTTTTCAAGCCGCAAAATGGCTCCACACTATTGGATTTCCATTGTACTGCATTAACTAAAAAGAAAACAAATTGAATCGATTACATTTCTGACCGTGGATGGAAAATAAACAAAATGAGTACAGGGAGATTTGGTGGCTTAGTGTGCAGCACTCATGCCAGTCACTTCAAAGGGTGGAAGGGTGGAGTGTGAGTCACAATCCTGCTCAGTACAAAAACACGATACGCGATATTGTCTGCTGTATAAGACCTGAAATGGGCTTGTAGCTGAAGCTCAAGGCAGCGGCATAGGAACTGGGGGTGTGGTGCACCCATCCAAACCCATTCCATCCATTATTGTGACCGTTTAATCCCCACTGGGGACGTGGGGGGCCAGGAGCCTATCCTGGGAACAACGGGCACAGGCAGGAACCAACCCTTGGCATGCGCAAAACACTGCAGGCGTGGTCGTTTGTCATCTCCCAAAAAGTGAAGAAGCAGTGTTCCCCCAATAAGAAATGCCACGCTCTTGGCTCTAGGCTCCCAGTAACCCTGTACTGCACCAGCGGTCGGAAGTTTAAATATTTAAATATTATTTCTTGGCACTAGGTGGCAGCCTTACGTGTCCTGACAATATTGCATTCGCCAGTCAAGTTAGATTTAATTTGACTTTATACATCATTTATCCTCGAAGACAGATATAAGCGTTTATGCAGTGACTGAAAACTACTCTGTGTTCCCAGCAAGACGCGTAACAACTTATCACCAGTCTGAACGGAAAACTGTAAGACACCTGCACGCTGCTGGGAAGGCATTACGACTGAATAGAACACCATCGATGAATCAGCATATCTTCCGTGTTTCTCTGGTTCAATCCATGCTCCGCAATGATGTGTCAGTATGAAAGGTACAGATGTCCCGTTTTTCTTCACTAAAGCACATTCATAGACCCGTATAAATGTAAATATACTTGTAGCCCGTATGCCAGGCCAAGGTCTTTACTGAAACTAGGCAATCCAGTATTATTAAACAGCATTTGCAGTCGTTCCCTATTCCAATGCACTTTTTAATCAATGCTGGGGAAACAACGAAGAGGATATGGGACAGCGGACAAGTGCACCATATAATGTATAACTATCCGACGGAACGTTAATGTTAACAAATAAATTGTTAAATAAATATATATATTTAGGCGGGTTTCAGCCGTACTGCTTCTGGGGCCTAAGCCCCCTAAGGGTCAAACCCAGAATCGCCCCCTGTATGTATGTATAAATATTCTATAGTTTGCCCTCCCGTTTTGAAACGTCAAATACCTATAATAAACTTCCTGAATACAATGACCCATGGGAAAAATCAGTACTGCTTCAAAAAATAGTGTTGCAAAAGGGAGCCACAGAACTAGTAATTATTGTTTATATAACCGTTATAAATCGTTTTTCATTTTCTGGACGTATAGATTGCCAGGCTGTCGTGGTTAATTAATGCACAGGCTGTGCTGAAATAATATGAAAATGGATTTGTTTCTGCGCATGGCTAACAGAGGGGCGGGAGCGTGAAAACAATTTCTAGGCTACTATTCATAAATGCGATGCCATTAAAGCGTGACATTTCCCCTCCACCACGGCCCCCGCCCATCTCCGCGGAGCGAGCCTGCCATGTGCCCCGGCAGCCGCGCAGCACAGGTGGGATTTCAACCAATCATAGCCGGGTACTTCTGAGCTCAGCGACGCGATTGGACGGCCGACGCACCCCGCTTCTCCACGTCTTACCTTAAGTGATCCAGGGCTGCCGGAGATTGCAATAGTGCAGCGGCATCGACCAAGCGATGTGGAGCAGAAACGTGCGTATTAAGCTTTCAGTCGTATATTTTATCCCATAACACGCTGTGTTCCTTTTATAAATTCACATGGTAAATTGCTTCAGCGCTGCTGGGGTAACATTCAAGCAGCCTGATCCCGAACATAAAGCGCCCTCTATCGGCGTCATGAACCAATTAATATTAATGTAGGGAGGGGGAGAAGACGCCCTTCAACTTATTTTCGGTAACCAGTGCTAACTGCAGATCTAATAATGACTCCCCGGTTTCAGCAGCAGAGGTGTGCGGTGGGCAGAGGTAAACGCCGCGGGTCCGGGCGGAGGGGTCACGGGACGGAGCGCCAGCGGGAGCGGAGGCGCGTTCTGCAGGCGCGCCACCGCGCCGCCGTCGGCCACCTCTTCGATAACTTGAGGAAAGCGGTAATTCCCGCTTCGAAAAAACCCCCCGCCAAGGTAATAGGGCTGCTAATTAACTTCCTTGCCAAGATAAATACAATACCAGCATCAACATTATAAATGGGGAGATATCTGAATTGGTGTTTTGTTTCTACGCACATAATGTTGTGCAACTTCTCAAATGATAAAACTGAAGTATGAAAAATGCACATTTTGTCTCCCTTAAACAGCATTCCGTTATCATTATATCACCAGCGTCGACCAGGTTAAAACATGCCTTAATTAATTCCTTTATTCGTATTTTGCCGCCATCATTAACTGGATTGAACAAAGCTTTAATCGACAAGGGCACGAGCTTGTCGTATAATGGGGAGTATGATACTATGCGGTACAGAAAGCGGCAGTGACATTACGTCATCGAAATATACTGTCGTTGTTATAAGGCTAGTGAAGGAGTCTGCCTGATATACCCTTTTGTGGAGGTGGGGCCTTTCTGCATTGTGCTTGCAGGGTCCCCCAGGCAGGGTGCAACATTGGGTCTCCTTGGGGAGGGCACAGATGGCTGAGGAGGTCACCGACTCCGCAGTGGGGCTGACGTGAGCGTCACTCTGGGAGCAGGCTGAGCCTGTACGCTTTCTGGCTGTTTGTGCTGCCGGAAAATCAGCACCTGCAGTTTGAGCGAACAAAACTTTATTGAGATGTGTGCTGGGATGAAGTAAAGAAGCCCACTTGCAAGTTATTCTCTGAAAAAGATGGAGTATTTAGGTTCCGTCATAATACATAGGCACGGGGGGGGGGAGTTAAGGTCACCTTTTGCTGCTGGGAGAGTTGTTACAGACTTTCAAACCAACAGGGAATACTTCAAGAAAATAAAATCTCCTTTCCCCAAGACATGGGGGAGGGACAAGGTAAAAAAATGGCTGTCTTGCATAATTTATCTCTTTACATGGGCCCTCAATAATGTACCCTGTGTTGTCACCCCCACTCTCGCTATGACCTGCATACGTGTGTGTTTCTCATGAAGAGCATGACTGATATGTAAAAATACGTTTCTCCCTCAGGAGTGAGTGATGTTTCGCGACTCTATTCTGACTCTAGGGCTGCTTGTTTCTGTACTGTATGTCTCTGGGCAAACGGCATCCAGCGGCAGACTCTGTGATGGGACTGCAGACGGCCGTAATGCCATTATCCACTGCTGGAAAGTCGGGGGTCTGTCCTACATACCGTGCCTTCATTTCCTCTGGCTCAGGTCTCGAAGCACGTTTGGGAAGGCGGTTTATCCATCGCTTCTCAGAGACAAGGGCTGCTTTTCACCTGCAGAGACACATTCAAGATTCCAAGAAAAAGGATTTCTGCGTTCTTAATATTAAAACCAACAGCTTTAGTTATTCATTAACTTTTCCTGCTTTTCAAAGGAAGAGTTACTTTTTGAATGACCTTACCAGACACCTAGGAAAGAGGAGGATAGATATCACTTTATTGTTCAGTAGTACTGACAACTTTGAAATTATTATTATTTAATGGTGTGAGTAGCATATTCATACATATTTATGTGGTTAGATATTTGACCTGACTAAGTACGCTTAAATGCTTTTGTTGAGGGTATCTCCATGTTGGTGCTTAAACCTGAAAGGATTTAGCCTGTGTTCTAAGCAGAGGAAGCCCAACCTGAATTTGACGCAGGAAATTGCAGAGGGCTTTCAGAGAACTAGACTTGCTTGTCAGTATTGTTTTTTTATGTTCACAGTCTTGTGCATGACAGAGGTTAAGGGAATCTATTTAGGACTGCAGTGTGTACAGTTTCTGCATCTGTCTGTCAGTGGAAGATCCTGAAGCGGGCGAAGCACTTCCTCCAACAGCGGGAATCCCTGCTCAGCACACTGCTGTCACTGAAGGGTGAGAATCTCCGGCAAGACACGCGGAGAGCGTGCGTGGCACACTGCCGCACAGTGCCGCATATACTCAAAAAAACAGGCATTATTTCCAGCATGAAACGCGTGATTCTGAATAAATATGTCTCTTTGTTTACTCGCACGGTTTTTTGTCTTTGACTTTGACTGTTTAGAGACGTTCCTTGAGGACGAAGATGGGCCGTTCACACTGGAGGAAGTCAGAGAGGAGTACAGAAGTCTGCACCCTTTCTGCAGTGACAGGTAAGTCAGCGACTGTCCGCTTCTCCAACACTAGAGGGCAGTGTGCATCCATTAAGGTTCACGAGGATTTGCCATAGTGTTACACTTCCAGAATCTGGCCAGAGCAGAACGAACTGGAATTCATCAAACTTTGATCTAACCAAATGGCCTCTTATCTTACTGCTGATAATACCACAGAACTAATGTTGCTTAAATTACTGTAGCAGTATATTTACGTGTTTATAATCTACACTTCTGTGAAATAAAGACCTCCGTTCAAGATTTGTTACAATATTGTTCAATGCATTTGGATATGGGGAGTAAAATGTAATTACCATCATAGAACTGCATCACTTCAGGGTCTGCGAGTTCCCCTGCGAGCTGCAGTGACAGTGTCTGATATGTTCTGTTGATAATTGAGAAACATCGGGTTTTCCTGTTCCCCCTGGTTCCACAGCAGGCCTGACATTCATGCGATTACATCACCTCTCCTCCTGATTATGCGACGCAGTTTGTATGCTAATGTGATAGCAGAAAAGGTTCAGTCGGTATCCAAAATGCATCTGTAGCAGAAGAAAGGCTTGCTGGCCTTTTCATGAATTGGGTGGTGTTCAGTAAGTAAACATGCTGAGTGAACGCCGTCAGCTCCACCCGCCGGCGCCCCGACGCATCTCCGCCTCTCGTTTGACCTCTGCCTCATGCCCGTTGCTCATCCTCAGCTGTAATCCCTCCAGAGCAGCATGTCAGGGAGGATCTCTGCCCGTCTCAGCTGAAGTCCCCGTGGGCAGTGGAGACGAGGGCCCGCCTCAGTCTCAGACCTGCACCACGTTCTCCCCAAGCATCCTGGAGTTCGAGGGGTGAGTGGCGGTGCTTTTGTCCGAGGGTTTACAGCACATATGTGGCAGCCGAAAACCTTTCAGCTCGCAGTTCCAGCTCAGCCTTGGGAAATGAGTTCATTCACTAATACAAATCCGTCACGAGTCTGGAATGAATCAGTCGCTTGAAGACTCAGAGCTCCTGAAGAGTCAACGAGGTAAGTTTAGGTGAGACGGCCCTCCAGGATGGATCTTAGAGGAATTTCTCTAATGGAAGGGTCACTCACACAAGCGGTGTTTAGTGTTGTTTACTAATGTATGACAAAAAAACACAGAAACACAAACACACTATGACATCATGGAAGGCTGGAACTTAAATGCCATATGAGATAAATGCAGAAAATATAGGTATTAATACCTCATGGTATAATGTAATAAAGTGACTTGTTTATTGTATTTTTTTGCATGTGTTTGAAATGCCAGACAGAGACGGATGTATTTATTACGAAATCAACCGTTTCCACCTAAAAACTTAAGGTTCACATAAAAAATTGCCTAAAAGCAATACAAGTCAGAGCCGCATTAACCACAAAAACTACATAAACTACACCATGTTTTTGTTGAAGACAGTAAGACGATGGGGGGTGTTTTCATCACTTATTTCCTGTGACGTTGTCCCCTTTTGATCTATGGCGACGCTGATATTAAGCTTCACTGCGGCTTCACTGAAGCCTCAGTTTCTGAGGTGAGGCCGGGCAGGGCAGCCCTTATGGGGGTGAACACGGTGTAAATGTCTGGCAGATGCCTTCTGCGCGGTCTCCAGGCCCGCGTCTTCGCTGAAAGCCACGTGCCTCCCGCAGATCCCGGGGATGCCGCTTTGCGTATCTTGGCTACAGTGCCATGTTGATGACAGCAGTCACATAAGCCCTCGCTGCAGCAGCGAGCATCGTCACCCTTACAGGTTCTGAATTGTATTACATAATTAAGAGCATAGTTAAATCCTCGTCCCCTGGTGCTGTGTAGTGTTTGCCTGCCAATATTAGCTCCTATGTCCCACAAATTCAGAGCTTGGACGTCTGCTGCTGAAATGCCCATTGAGTCGTATATACAAATGCGTCCGAGGGCTGAGTGAGCGTTTAGTGTAGAGATGGACAAGGGCTGGATTGCACAGCGTCCTCCTGTAGCATGGGGGGGGGGGGACCTGCCTTGTTGCACTTTGGCATCTAGCCGATTTCTCCCCTTGAAACGAGATCCAGCTTGAAGAGTAAGCCTGAGGTGGAATGGAATAAGGAAATAAAAGAATCAGACGCCGGGCTGCAGATTAGTCTGTGTGGAAGTCCGGTGACACCCCCTGGGGATCCCCCCCCCCCCTCCCTTCCAGGTACCTGTCCTTCTATAGGCAGACAGTGGAGCTGCTTCAGCACTGCGGGGTTCTGTCTGCGGCGCAGACACACCTGCCCGTGGTGTCGCAGGCCGTCTCGGCCCTGTGGAGGAGTTTGCCTCCAGAGCGCAGGGCCGCCTTCCAGACCTGCAGCCAGGAGGCGACGGCCCACCTCCAAACAGACTCACCCCGGGGACTGTCACAGACCAACAGCCAGGGGGCGTCCGGGTCTTCTGGCTCCACCTTTGAGGAGGTAACTACAATAGGCCGAAAGAGCGGCTAGGAAAGGAAAGGAGGGACTGGAAGTAGTGGAACCAAGGAACCAGGAAATGCTACTGTGCCTTTAAAGCCCCGCATAAGTGACCTCATAAAGAGCTGGCAATGGGCCCATTGAAATGACACTTCCCAAAGGGTCTCAGTTGTGCTAGCAATTTTATTTTTTAGGAGGTAGTTTATCAGGTTAGGAATACGGACCAGTCAGGCCGAGAGCCTGTCTGATGGGGAGTTCAATAGTAGCAGTACTTCTTGTTTTGTCTGGTTTTACAGCCACCCCACACACACACACACACACACACACACACACAAGAAAAAAAAGCACACACACACTGGATAAATTCCTTTGTGGGGAGTTGTTATAAATGTTGGAACGAAATAAACGACAGAGAGAACTCAGAACGAAGAAAAATGGGGTTTAAATGGCACTTTCAGACTTTCAGCAGCCGGCCTCATTCCAGTGTCCAAAATCAATGTCATGAAAGGGAGAAAATTCAGCTTGCAAATACAGTTATGTCTGCCTCAGAAGCTAGGAGCTCGGGAAGAGGGCTGAGTTCTGTGCTGTTTTATTTAGGACATCGTTGGCTACCTGCCCAACCAGCAGAGTACCGCAGGAGTTGTCTGAGAATCAGGAACCGCTGCTGTCTCTCAGAGAGAGATTCACTTCACATAAAGGGACTGGTCTCATTGACCTTAAACATGCACCATAAACCCAGATGTAAAGGGTAGTAGTGATGTTTCAGTAACAGTGACCCTTTCAACAGAACAGACTTGTATGTCCCCGGGGAGAAATCCCTATCATGGCTCAAGTCCAGTCCGTCAGTAGGACCTAGACGTCCCTTTCCCCCATAACAGGATCTAGCTCCTCCTCAGGGAAACCCCTGCAATCCCAGAGCAGCTGAGAGCTGTAATCCCTCCAAGATGTCCTAGGTCTACCCTGGGGTCTCTGCCCAGTGGGACGTGCCCAGAAAAGCTCTAATGTAATCCTCCTAAAAACACAAATCGCCACAGCTGGCTCCTCTTGAACTGGGGTAAGGAGAAACAGCTGTATGCCGAGGCTCCCCGGGTTCGCTGATCTCCTCACGCCGTCAGGGAGAGCCGAGCCAACAACCCTGTGGAGAATCTTTTCCGTTGTTCGTATCTGCAGCCTTGTTCTTTGCACCACTGGTGAGGATGGCGATGGATAAGCCACACAGATCAGTACAGAATGCGTAAAATCACTACATAATTTTGGGACGTAGCACATTTCAATCTAACAACTTCAGTAATTATCCATCTGTACATATGGACATTTGTCAGCTGTTCAAACCAACTTGGATATAATAAATGAGGAAGCGCCTTACTTGCATCACAATGTATCCCTCAACCACCAGCAAATAGGGATTGTTAAAAGCTGTGAAGTTGCCTAGTTCAGATCCCCGAAGCTATAAGGAAGGAAAACCCAGCATTTGTTGGAGATGCTCACTTCACTTGAAGATAAGAAGTACTGCACGACAAACTGAAGTTTCCAGATAATGGGCTCCCAACTTTATGATGTTAAACCCTAGATCTGGGCAAATCGTAAAAAATGCCAATCAGCCCACTTCTGGAAATGTGAAATATTTTATCAGCATTTTCTATAGTGCTGACTTGATGGTATGTCCACATTAAAGGGGTCCTTACTTTCAGTTTCATTCCCATTTACGTGAAGAAAATAATTGCTTGTGATCTACAGCAGATCTTAAGAGATTTTGGTTGCGGCTCGTTGGCTCATGATGGAAGATCTGCCTTGTGGGCAGCTGGTTTAAGGCTGTGGTGGGAGCTGACTGCTGCTGCTGCTGTAGGGGTCTTAATAATGGACAGTCTCCCAGTAAAGACTAGCCACGTGTGCAGATAACCCACCCGACGAACCATGGGACAGAAACGGAAGACAGGAAGCCAGATGGTGAGGTGGGGAATGTGCTCAGTTATAGGTTAAGGGAGACCCAGTATTGTGTGAACCTTAACCAAGGATGGCTTGACCTGTTTCTGTTTGGTTTTTAGGATTTGTTCCAAGACGCCTGTGAGGTGGTACAGAGGGAGATGGATTCCACTTCTGAGGACAGGTATTCTGATCAAACCATCTGCTGTACTTCAGGAAATGTGAGCATTAACACCAGTGGCACCACCCTGCCCTGGAAATGTCCTGTGGATGAAGAATCTTAGAGAAGCCTAACATGCAGTTCCCACAACTGGGGGGGTGTGCTGTGAGAGAACTGAACAACACATGATCTTAACTTGAAACGACGGCCCAGTGATTAATACTTGTTTCATACATTCAAATGTGCATATTTTATACTCAAAAGCCATTCATAGAGTGCAAAATCCATGACGCAAAATGAACAGCTATATGACTACTTGGAGAAGACCTAAGAGGTACATGCAGTCTTGGGTAAGGGACTGCCATTGCAGATTGATCTATCCACTTTTACTGCATTGAGTTGGGTTGGGGGGGGGGGGGGGTTGGAGTCTATACCAGGCAACACATGACAGAAGGCAGAGCACAGACACAAACACTCATGTGATCAAGCACTATGGGCAGTTTAAAGACGCCTAGCCACGCAAACACACTTTTCATATACAAATAGTTTTCTGACCTTGTGCCTCTGGATTCCTCTTGCACCTACCGCGTTCATTCCACACATCCTCTGAACTGTTTATATCCTGTTTCATGGTGCCTCAGGACCACCTTGGGTCTTTTATGTCCGCGATCAGGCCAGTCTGATAGTTCTGCAGTGGTGCCCCAGTGAATAACACACTTGTAAGGGTTATCGACACTATTCATTTTGCCCTAACAGACAACAATGCTACAAATGAATGAATAAAACAATGGGCAAATCAATAGATTGATCAAACAGGGATTTGAACCCTCTTCATATCTGGCTTTGGCCTCTGTTGTAGAAGACCAGGTTAAACAGTTTGTTGAGTGTCGTCCATCACTGTTCAAGAACTGGTGTCATCTGATCCTTATACACGTGGCCTTAGTACTGAGTAACTTCTATGATTCCGCAAAAGACTGAAAAGACCAGGTGGGTCCGGGGACAGTGCAGTCTACTCACGTCCTCCGCTAATGAAGAGCATCTGGGACATCCTTACCGAGACCATCTATCACAACCAGTGCGTGGATGGACTCAGAACGCCAACGTGGCACGGCCGCAGCCCCGCCAAAGCTCGCCCGGGTCCCATTGCAGCCCGGCCGTTCTCACCCTTCGGCCAAGCCGGGGAAGCAGCGAGGTCTCTTTTTGTATCGTCGGGGTTAGAACATACGATACCCGCAATGGTAGGCTGGCTTCCCCTTATCGAAAATCAACAGCTTCCTTGACACATGCTTCTACTCTTGCAGGAGATTACTGAATTATATATCCATCTTATCAACATCACACATTCTGGAATGATGGGCATTTCGGTCTCAGAGAAAAGCGAAGGCAAACATTGATTTATCTGACAAAGAACCGCACGGCCCGTTTATGTAAGGGAAGACTGCTAACTGCAATGCAAATCGCGTTTATCGGTGACAGTCAGCGCGATTAGCAGTGTGATTAAGCTCCAGCGATGACAGGTGGGTTTGGGTGAAACCCAGCGTCCTGAGCACACGGCCATTCCCGCTCCTGGACTGAGAAGCTTAGCCAGAAGAATTGTTGATAGGGAGAAGATCTAATCAAATATCACTAACGAGGACCTTTTTCCCGGGAATGGAGTTTGCTCAATGAATTATTCATTGTATTTTTGCCTTCAAAAGCAACATAAGGGCCGCCATCTGTAAGGTTGTGATTAGCTGACTGTCAAACAGCAGACGAGCACTGCTTTGTTCCTGGCAGTCCTGCCGCGGTGCCCAACTTCGGCCTGGGCAGGGGGGGCACCTGTGCCACCTCCATCAGCGGCGCTCAAGCATCCTGGGTGAGCCCTCACGATGGTCCCAGGCGTCTCAAAAGCCATTAGCCATTATTTTTTTTTCTTTTTTGTTTAATTTTGTAGTCCTCCAGTCTCCGTACACACGAAAGCGGGTGTGGAAGCACAGCAACCTGTTTTATTTATGGAAACAACGTGAAGTTCAAAAAATATCCATTTATCATCCACCCGCTTACTCACGAAAGGTTTATGCTTGGGGTGGGGGGATTTATCCCTGGCAGCGCAGGGCACAGGATCAAATGTATATGACTACAGATTCTTTTTTCTTTTTCCTTTTGGCCCATTTAGAGCAAAAACATGCTTATAAACACAATTTTTCTAGCTGCACATTTAGTATCTTTCACATTTTTTTATATGTTTGAGCAATGCAGATTTATAATAATAAAAATCTGCTACTTTCCAGTCCAGAAATACCATTACTTTTATTAAATAAAAAAATAATAATAATAATAATTCTAATAAAAACAATAAGGCTCTGTGGCACTACGTGCTTTGGACCCTTAATTAGTTGAGTTACCTTATGTGTGACTAATTGAATTTGGTTCACTAAACAAACAATTCAGCTCCTTCCAAACAGTGCTTCAATGAGAATTTTAGAAAATAGTTTTCATTAATTTATTTATTCATTCAATTGTCCCCAGATCTAGTATCTTATTTTTAATAACATCTGCATATTTTGCATCAACAGTGTAAACTGGCTAAAGTGTAGCTGGAGGATGTTAGAAAATAAAGTTCCCATTGGATAATTACTGAAGTACAACACTTTCATTAAAAAATAAGTAAAATTAATTAAAAATGGCGAAAACACTAGATATGGATCCAGAAAAAAAGGTCAACTGAGTAAGAGGTGGCCTGATTTGCTTGTGTCTGCGACATAAATTCATATAAATTAATAAATATAAAATAAAGGTAATGTAGATAACAGCTTCACTGTTCAGACGCCTGCATTCCTTCTGTGTGTGATTATTTCTTGTGTCCGCAGGTTACGTCTCTATAGCCGGATGCGTGCAGTCAGCTTTACTGAGTGTAATAGTGAATTAGTTAATGTTTGCCACCGTAGGAGTAGGAGTCCAAAGCTTTCCTGGCTCTGGGTTTGGGGTGTGGGAGGGTCTGTAGGGGCTGCCGATGTTTGGGAACGGACCTCACATACCTAGATACCTGCCTGAATCCCTGGCGACTCTTACCTTGGTAAGTCAGACTTGGCCTAACGATTGTGGCCGAACTCTCGCGTCATTTTAAATTCCATTAATTGCAGATGTGTGGTGAATTGCCGTAACTTTCCATATCACACTGCTTTTAAAAATACATTTTACTTTGCAAGTTGTGATAATGTAGTTACTTCTTGGTTTCTGAGTAGGAGGCAAACGGATAATAGGCCAAAGAGTCACGAGTTCTCGTGTAGTTGTTATAAGCTGGAATCCTGTACTGGGTATTCCCTGCCAAATGCCCTGCACTGCCATTGGAAGATGGATGGATGGATGGATGGACATCTAGGCTGTAAATCCATTGCTTAAGTTTCACCATTTACTAATTTCTACCTGAACACCGCCACTAGTGTAGTAGCCTAGAGTAACGGTTACGCTGCGCACACGTCAGCCTCGTTAATCTGCGCCGACACCAGGAATGGGGAGAGAAGGCATAATTACAGCTCAACCGCATTAAATTCATAATGAATTCTGTTTTAATTGTCCCTCTCAACACAGTGAGAGACCTTGCTGCAATCAGGCTGCGAGTTCACCCGCCCCCGCCCCCCTGAATTTATATGTGCAGGGGTGATCAATACGTTTGTTTTGCGCCCTCCTCCCCACAGCCCCGGCCGTTTCCCACCGCTGTGTGATAATGAGGGATTGATCCGACGAGGAATAGACCTCAGTGGAGCCACCGCC
>JAODUD010000001.1:29998302-30010727 GCA_026784285.1 Stomatorhinus walkeri | reverse complement strand
GTCCCCCCCGCCCCCCCCCCCCCCCCCGCACGCCCCAGCTCAAAGATGCCTTGATCCCGCTGTCGGTCCGTGGCGGGGCGACTGGCGGCTCCGCATGCCGAGGGTGGCCCCACAGACGTGGGGTTCACGGAGATGGGGAAACTTGTCACACAGCAGTAAAGCCGCAGATAAACCGGCGGCCACTGGGTGGCGTGTCTCATCAGAGGTGCTGACATAAGCACGGTACCACCTTGGGGTGCCGATAACCCATTTCGTCTCTCGCCACCCCCCCTTCCCCCGAACTCCCTGGGGCAGCCCTCAGCTACAGACCCGAGAGGGGAGCAACTGGAGCTGTCTGACGGAGATCTACAGGAACCTCGTGTGCCTCATAAGGACCCAAACAGCAGAGCAGCTGGAGATGGCACAGGTAAGATGGAGCCGAGATGGGGGGGGGGGGGGCAGATGGGGAACAGAAGGAGACCAGGATACATTCGGAGGCTGTAATTCTGTCGGCAAAACCCAGAGTGCAGCGACTGCTTTAAACTGATGGGACTGACAAACCTCAGCTCTTCATCTTCCATTAGCTGCCGATCGAAAAATGGGCGTCGCAGGCTATAGATGCCGAGGCCGCCCCCCCCCACTCAGTGGCTGTGGGCGCCCCCTTGTACCAACCGAACGGTGTATTTGGCAACTTAGTTTCAGTGTAATTGTCCAATACGACCCTTTTAACCTCTGTCAGGTGTTAAATGATGGAGTACGGATCAGGCGTGGTCAAGATTAATAAGGTGATGATGGCCTAGCCAGGGGAGGGCTTCTCCTTCCCCAGCTCTCGCCTGGAATCCTGGATCCTTACAAGGATGTAGCAGGACACACCCCCGCTATCCAGCAGAAACTGTAAAGGGTACCTTTAGGTGCGTGAAGGTAGTGGGTCGGCGATGACGCTTCGGTCTTAGTTGAAACGTCACTGTATGTGACCCCCCCCCCCCCCTCGCCTGCATCCTGTGGTTTCATTAGCAGTAAATGCTTATTCAGCTCCTTCACGTGCAGCTCAACAGCCCTCGATCCACGTACACCTTGGGCTCCACAGAAGGGAATAGTGCCCCCGGCACGGCACACCTGTCCCCGGGCCGGCCGCACTGTAGACCTGCTGAATGTTAACGGACACCCCCTGCTCCCCTGCAGGATCTGTGCCTGCCGGCGGACTACGAGACCATTTTTCTGAGGTGCACTGAAACGTTTGATGACGAAGACTTATAGATGCCATAAATCCAGAGGCAGCCTGCTTCCCGTAGCCTTAAACATTTTTATAACATACCTCTTATACTCCTGTATTTTTCCCCTGGCATTTGAATCAATATGCAAATATTCTTTTTTTGACTTAATTCATTGGGGGAAAAAAAAAAAAACTTCCAGATCAGAAAATTGAGTTGTTTGGAATCTGATGTTTCAAGACCTTGCAGTGTTTGTTTCCATAAATGAAGCTGCTCCAGAGGTGTGTCTGTCCCCTCACTGCGCACAGTCCGCCACGCACAGTCCGGCGTACACAGTCCCCCTGCGGCTGGATCACCGATGCACCGCTGGCCCGCTAAAGCTTGCTCGGATGCTCCATCACCGCCGAGGAACTTCGCTCATTCATTACACGGCACAATCACACCGCTACATTAAATTTTAACTGAATAATTAACTCGGGGGGGAAACTTTTAGTACCCTTTTGTGATGAAAGGAATGCTGACTTGGGGCCAGTGTTGTAAGAAGTGCTAAGAAAACCCCATTAAAAGTTCAGCGGGAGGGCATAAAGACCGAACGAGCAGATGTTACGAGGCGAGCCTCTTAAAAAAAGCCCATCTCTCTTTAGCGTGCAAAGACATGATGAGTAGCGAGTTGATTTCAGTCAGTTCTTTTATTCAGGTAGTAGTTTGTCTATCACCACTTCCCTAAACAGACATCTTAGTCTCATGGTCTTCGGCTCTCGCACTGGCACACGCACACGCCAACACGCACTCATGCCTACTTGCTTGTCTTCCCTCCCACACACTCACTCCTCAGGGCAGTGGAGCTTAAGCTCAGTTACACCGCGTGCGGCGGGCACCTTTGCTGCAGTCAGCCCCTCCCTGCCCGGGCGAGGCCAACAGGGCCTGGAGGTCGTCACGGCCCCGCCGCTGCAGACTCACGCTTCTGGACAAGTCCAGCTAGCATCTACCTCTTCTCCCATCTGTGGATAGTGCATTGTTTTCTTTGCCTGTTTGCTGTTTTCACATTAAAATTTTTAAACACATACTGATACAAAATACTGACAAGTAAAAACAAAAACGGGCGATGTCCTTCCATTCTCTGTGGGAAACGGGAAGTCCACCTGGACACGCCGAACGGTGCAAGTCTAAGGTGTGTCGGCTTCTGAGGACGCTGCAGGGACATCGGAGGGCGATAGTGTGCCCAGGGTAGCTGCTGGGGAAGCCTGAGGCCTGGAATCCGGTGACGTCAGCATTTTGGATGTGTCAGTCACGGGGACTGTCTAGATCAGTAGCCAATCACATCTCAGCGTGCTTCCATAAGCCTCATTAGTGACTTGGGCTCCACCCATCAACCACCATCAAGCTAATCTTGAGATGCCAGGAAGCAAATTATACAAGAAACTTTCATGATTCACAGTTCAACCTTTCTTACAGAGTTTCTGTGCAGTCAATGCATGAATAACTTTGCAATAAAGCCCCTCAGACTGAGTTCATAGCCCCAAGATGTCATTGCAGTTACCACCCCTGCAAAGTCAGGACTTACTTTGAGCAAGACAAGCAATTAATTTTGAAATAAAATTTGCATTAGCAGTCTCTAGAACATATAAAACATTTTCCTTGATTGCAACAAGCATTTCTGCACATTTATTCTCATTGGTGAGTGTCACAGTTTAATATTTTACTGTGAGATATTCCAGGATATTTGCAGGGCTGCTGTTACAGGTATAATTGTTACGTTTCTTAGCATTCAGATGCCCAGCACATCAGTCTCCCTGACTCACTGGGTGGGCACAAGAGGACAAACCCTATGTTTTGCTTCTGCTTATTAGCGACACACAGCAGAACGAGCATGGCCCCAGGATGGGGCCTTGCAGCACACTCATCCGTCTTGGCTTTGTCGAGCACTTTGCCGTTGGCACAAGAATGGCAACATCGAAATGAAACCAATAAACACAGCTGGGCAGCTGAACGGAGCGCAACTTGCCTTTTAGTCGTGCCATGGGTTAGGGGGGGCTTTCCAATGGGAACATCCTTTATTTGCTAGCTGCGTATTGCGGCATTGGTTGTTTGGCATGTGTTGGTTATTTTTTCCTTTAAATGTTGAAGCTGGACCCCATGCATATGGCAGCTTCACCGGCTAAGCCAGACTGCTGGTGAAGGCAAACACATCCTCATCCTTCTGTTTTACAGATATCTGTCCAGGTCATCTCTACACCACTGGCTCTCACATGAAGGCGTAAACAATACACACATACCAGAGACATGGCAGACATTCTTACGACCCCTGCGGCTGAAGTCCGAAGAAACGTAGAGCTGCACGGACAGTCTGAAGACCTAACCACACCTGAAGCGTCCCACAGAGACCCAGAGGCCATGTAGAGGGTGTCCAAGCATTCCGGCCCCAGGGGAGCCGGCCTATGCGCGAAGCAAGGGGCCTAGCTGTTGTTTTCAGCTGTCATGTACTTAAGCGCCGCGAAGCCGTAACGCCGTGACATGTTCTGCTGGAACTCCTCCTTAAGCGTCTTGAGGCAGACGCGGTACTGCTTGTTGGAGCGGAACTTGGTGATGTCGAAGCTGGGTGCGTGTGGCATGTGGATCATATAGGCGTTGGGCAGAACCACAAATTCATACTCCTGAAAGAGAGTGGATCTGTCACCATAAGTGATAGAACAATCTCACTAAGAGAGGGCAGCTTACACAGCAAGACTTGTGACTAACAGTGAGAACCATTCATCTTCATATGCAACTGAGTTACGTGCATTCATGTAATTAACTTCTGCCTGCGTTTAATGTTCACATTCAAAAATTAAACCACCACTAAAGTGAATGATGTTTAATTTGAAATGTATTTAGAGCCAATTCCTCAACCTTGCTCAGAGTAAAAGGGATTTAATGATCCAGTCAATATCTAAATATTAATTTAAAGCTTGTGAAATCATAGGCTCCTTTCTGAACTTGGTGCATCATTAATGAACCTCAGGACACAATATTTGAAAATATATGCAGCAACGGAAGCACAGTACCTGAGCATCCAGCTCCATAATATGGGCCACTTTGTTCCACCCGAAGCCCACGAATCTGCGGTCGTACTCGGGGCTGTCGCACCGCACCATGACATAGGGCTCGAAGTCGGCTTCCCACTGCACACGATACGGCGTGGTGGCGGTCCTCCACTTGGCGAAGTTGGTGGGGGCGTGGCCCTTTGTCCACACGTGGTACCTTTGATGGGAGAATGAATTGCAGCGAGACTGCAGCATGAGCAGCTTGAAGTATATATGCTTTTGAACTGAAGTAGCAGTAAGGCCTTCCTGACAACTATAGACATATACCACTAGCAGGTACATATACATACATATATATATATATATATATACATACACACACACACACACATATATACACAAAGTGAAGGCATTTCACTTTCGTTTTTTTTTTTTTAACTAAGTCCCATTTTTGTTAACAGTGTTTTCCGATGAAACAAAGCCATTGCTGAATTGAAGGAAGGACTTCCATCCCTAGCAGACCCTGGGAAGTATGGCTCGTGCTTACCTGAAGGTGAACAGGGTGCCCATGTCCAGCTGAGACAGGAGCTCAGCCTTAGACTTGGGATAGGACAGGCGATACCGCAGTGTCTCAAAAGCAGGCACAACCAGGGCCTTTTTGGTGTTCACCATGTCAAGCTGCACAACAGATTTCCTGGTGGAGATAGAAAAAAAAGTGAGAACTGCCACTTTGTGGGACCAGCAGAGACACGACGTCCCACTCAACAGTGAGTAGTTCATCGACCCGAAGATTTTTACAATCCTGAGACTGTCATCTGAAAAGCGTCAATCAATAACTGCATAGCACATTAGATCTGTGACCCTTCCAAGCAACCTCTATAGACATTCATCAATTCATCCATTCGGTCATCTTTCAACCATTCAATACAAGCTGGCTAGGAGGCAACAGCACAGGGCATTATCCAGGGGAACGTGCTGGACAGGATGCCCATTCATCATAAGACTTAAATGGACAATGTGGCTGATATAGAGATGTCAGTTCACATAACTACAAGTCAGGTGGGGAGAAAACCAGAGTACCCAAAGGAAGAGCGCATAACACCAGAGAACATGCAGGCTCCACATACAAAGAAGGGCATGATTCAAACTCCCAATTTTGGCAACTGTGCCGTGCACTAAGCCTTAATACTGCCAGGCTAAGGAAATTAATAAACTGATTTAAAGTTGATGATAGGAAGCGGACCACAAAGAAATACGTGTGCAGCTTACAAATGGATATGCAAGCATGCTTTAATGAAAATATATGAAATACTGAGGTCAAGTTCTGGCATCCACTAAAGTGCTTCAATAATTTAGCTGAAAAATTGTCAGAGTAAAAATCTCTTGGCGGTGAGGAAGCACAGCATCGTGATAAGCATGCTCCACTCAAAATCAGCGTTTTCTGTGTAGGCTCTATAAAGCAAACTCCACATAATCAAGTGCTGCTGGTCGTCACTTCAGCTCCACTATGGCAGGAACCTGCTCACCTGAGGTACTCGTAGAGTCCATACATGGGCAGGAAATCGATGTCAGACAGGAACATGTACGGAGTGTTGACCTGCTTCATAGCCACGTTGCGCAGCAGGTTAACGGGGTAGAACTGGCCCTCCTTGTAGACGATGTGGTAGCCCACGTTGCTGCGACTCATCAGCACCTCGGAGCCCTGGGCGTAGCGCAGGAACTGCTGGGCCTCTGCGTCCGACAGGTACAGCGCCAGGCTGATGGGACCCTCCCAGTGCTTGCAAATGGCCTCCAGCATCTGCAGCCTGGAGCAGAGGGCACCCGTCAGATCAGTTCTGGGAAGGAGGCCTTGCCTTCTCCAAATTCACCATGTCTATGATCTTGCTTACACTGCGTCAGTTAACAGGTATGCATGTGTCAGCTTTAGCTAGAAATTACCATCATTTTCAAAATGCCCAACTTCAGAGAAACCCTAAGACAATTCTCTCACACAAGGTTTACAACAAACATCAGGTTCCAATATATTATGTAATGACTGTTATTCTAAATTTGTAATTCTGGCATTTATCATCTCGGAGCTTAAGCTCTGGTTTATGCCATAAGTTGGTGTCTCAGTGAAACAGGCATGCATATACAAAAGTAAATGCATTCCCCCCTAACAATTAAGACTCAGAATGAAGAACAGTCAAAGAATTGGTAGGACTGATCTGCCAGAAGCTAAGGGGTGCTACACAAATGGTGACAAGGCTCAGAAGTGCGATTAAGAGAGAGCTCAAGCGTGTCCATTGGGAACCACTTAACGAACCATCCCTCATGAGAGTGCAAACAGTACGCATAGTCACTGTGACAGGGCAGCAGTCACAGTCAGTTAACCGCGTATCACGCCTCACTACCGGTAAACCTTCTGCCAACCTTTTCATTAGCCAAAGCCACTTATGATCAGCCCAACGCAGGACTTCCCAGCAAGCACTGCTCCTGGTTACCCCCTACAGACAGCCATCGGCCTTGTCGCCTCTTTCTGACGTCCACACCCAAAAATGTGACTTCAAAATGCAGGTCCAGTGACGTAACAAAACGACACGAACCCTACCTCGTGTACAAGATCCCCGGGTGTGTTGTTTAAATCTTAGTTAGCTGCAGAATATCTCGTTTTCAACTGATTACCGTAAAGAACAAAAGTCTTACTTGGCTTAAAAAAAAATCGACATGCATAACCCAACAAAAGCTTGTACAGAATATTAATATTTGGTTTCATGTACCAATTAGCATTTCATTCAGCAGCTCTGTGCACCAGATAACCCAGCAAAGAAACCAAGAAAATAAACACGCTGAGCGAGGCTGCACAGCACAGACAGAAGTCAGGGAAAATAAGACGGGACAAGCACAATGGCTTCTCAAGCGTAAGCTTCACACCTCTTCACACTCTTACTATTAAAATGTCAAACCTGTATTTGAATTCAAATGAAGTACATATTAAGTGTGTTTGCATCACCTTCAATTACTAAGATACTTTCAGAAGCAAAATAATCTATCTGATTAGCATATAACCGCTGATGACAATGTCCCAGATTCACCTTGGTGACTGTTTGATTTACGTACGTTTATGGGTGTTTCTGGTTAAGCTAAAATTTTGTTGACAATGTATATGGTTTGATCCCTGAATATTAAAAAGAAAAGAGGCAATTACCATATAAAGGGCAGAGGAAATTCTAAAACAGATTCAAATTCATCATTCAACATCATCCTTGCATGCCTTGGAGAGAAATCTTCATGATCTTAGTGAAATTAAAGTAAATTAAAGCAACGCTTATCAGTTCATATCGTAGCAGTCCATGCAAATACTGGGGTAGCCACTTTGGGAAGCTAGACATGTGGAATGTCACAATTATATGAGCTGGGGAGTTGGAAGGAGTAGATGGGTTAAAGAAAGTTTGCCTTTGAATGGCTTCTGAAAGTTTGCACAGCAGGAGGCTTGGAGGAAGAGAAGTAGAGGGTCTCGAACCCCAAGCTCACGGTGTAAAGGGAGGATTGCATGGACGGCTGCGGGGCTGCCATCCATCACTCGCGGCAACGATTGACCTACCAAAGCCTTGGGAAAGTTAATGAGAGACCACGGCAAGGCGATAATCGGACATAAACATAGACATCATGCCCTACATCACAATGAGGAACTGTGTTTCCAAGCCACAGAATATAAAAAAAAATACATAACAGATTTTGTCACTGGATATGCTTTGAGAAGGTTTCTATTAATTGGGTGGCAGCTATTATCTTTTCTTTGACTAAGATGCAGCTAGCATTTTTCCAGGAAGGTTGGAATTCAATCTACACTTAAAACTAAATCCATTATTCATCTAAACCAAATCTTTTCATCAAAGACCAGTGCTTGCTTTTATCGTGGAGTTCTCAGAGATGTTTGCATGTCATTACAATTCAATTAAGTGGCTATTGAATCTCTTAAAAAAACCCAATGTTCATTACAAGCTGTCTTGTGTGACATGTCTGATTCCATCTTAGCAGACTGAGTCTACCACCCGTGCAGGAGATGTTCCCACAAATCAACGAGATCCAGTAACACAAATAAAGGTTGCACAGCACATTATCTGCCTCCCATGGCAACGCATCAGGCAGACAGAAAGACCTGGCTTTCGTGTTGGTTCCTCTCTGCTGGAATTCCAAGGACATTGGAGGTATTATAAGAGAAAACATGCGTGTTTCTCCCTGAACAAACACAGACGCTGCATCTTTATTCCAAGGGTGTGTGCACAGACGCAACTTTACTGTGCGTCAAATAAACAGAGGCACCGCCAAAAGTGTAGGCAGGATTCCTGGATGCACACGTCTGCCTTGATGTCACCAGTGAGAGCTAAATGGAGCAATAAATCAAAATAACTCTGGGGGTTTTATCTCTAATTTGTCCTAGAATTTCACCGTAAAGGCCAAGAAAGCCCAGTTCTCTCATTTTAAATAAATACAGGAAAAAGAAACTTTTCATTGTTTTTCTTTCTTAAATGTTCAGACAACTCAATGATTGCATCAAATGGAAAATTTGAATTCTTCAATTCCTACTGTCTACAGATGCTTACTTTTACGGCCAAAAAAAATTAATTTGAAAAATTCTGTGCAAAACATTTGTGATGCAACCTACAAGTCAACAATGTATTTTGAACAATATAGTGCAGTTTAATACTGCAGAACTGCAGTCGTTGCACTGCTGTTGCAGCCACCAGGGGGATAATGGAGTATAACCGTAGACTATACCTGTCCATGGAGAGCTGGGCCACCAGCGTGACGTCTGTGTGGTCATCGGCTGGCTCGTACTCGTAGTGCAGAAAGTACAAGTGTGTGCGGTGCACCGTGAAGCGTTCCCGACGGAACTCATAGCAGGGGTCATCCTCATCCAACTCAGACAGGGTCTTCTGGAGCTGCGTGGAGGGGTGACAATGGGACCTCAGATGACTGGTCAGAGTAATTCCATCCCGCTGCTTTAGCAGATGCTAGCACGCTCCTGCTGGCACATTCAGGACAGCCCACATGGCCTACATTTAATGTGCTAGCTGTTTATTCAACTGTGTCTTCTAACTGGAGCAATTCAGGTAAAGTAGGTTAAATCAGACAATGACGTCAACATGTAGCAAGGAACTTGGGGCCCAAGGTCATGTGACTACCACCACTCCACAAGTACATTCAATTAAAGCACTATTCACCAAGGTAAAACATTTTTACAGATAATGAACTGGGACAAAAATACAGTGCTTATTGAAAAAAATCTATAACAGAGCAAAGAGACTAAATTTAGTACAAAGAGCAACTCAGAGTGGTCATGAATTTGTCAATGTGCAAACAAGGTGCTTTAATAACACAAATGATCATGCCTGAACAAAATATTCACCAATTAAGGATCACAGAAAACCCAATGCTTATTCTCTCTTCCCTAAAAAAACAGGAGCCAGGATGCGTTTGTGGTGAACATCTCCGTTGCACACTGACCCAAGGCCCATCAATAAGTCAGATCTGCCTCAGCAGGCCAGTATTAGGAGGCAGGCCCCCTGCGTTCGCTGGTCTTCATCCCGACCAACGTCCCAGGTGACTTAATTAGGCAAATCATTTCCTCAGCAAGATGCGTTTATTTATCAGTCTGTGCTCTGCAGTTTCCAGGGCAAATGGTTTCGTGAGCTAAGACAAAAACAAAAAAATAAATAAAAGGCTTCTGACAACAAAATGCAAAAAGAATGTCTGTCGATCGCCTTGGAAATGTAAATCTGCTCCAACAATGAGATCAATGGAGTCAATGAGAGCTGGGGTATCAAAGGAAAACAAAACCACAGGTGACGTCTATGCCTTTATAGTGACTACTGAAAATCGGACATAGTGTGTTTCCCCACCTTTTCAAGGTCAAGCACCAGTTGGTACCCATGCAACCCATAATGTGATTCATTCCCTTAACCTCATCTTTTGAATACAGATGTTATTTAATTGATATAGCAGAGTTTCTGGCCAGGTGGTTTGAATTTAGCTTTTTTTGTACATATCACAATGACATTTATACTTGTGTGCTTCCTGCACATGATAATACCAAATAAGTACAAGGTACAAAATGCAGAACATCCTTAAAAAGTAAACGCCAGCACTGGGAGACAAACCAACACTTGCATTCGCCTGGAAAACAACCTTTATCTAAGATGTAGACGTTTTACTGTGACTGAAAACAGTCACCCAACAAGCCGTTCTTTTAGCACACAGACATTTAAAATAAAATCACCAACCCCCAAGAAGTTCCAGCTTCAAAAGCTGGTGGCAGAGCATCTGACACAGGTTCACTGGTACTGTATGTCTAGAATTTTAAGGAGATACCATATAATTCCAAGTCAGCCAAGCCTAACTCTCCGTATCATCACTGTCACCTTCAGGGTACGGTTAAAGAAACATTGGGAGGGGAAAAAAACGGGAATCAAAAGAATTAGAAGGAATTTTTAAAAGACACTTGTCCAATAAACAATCAGATTCAAAGAATGGGAGAGCTTACATTCTCACTGTTGCGATCAGTCTCGCTGGGGCAGCCAAACAGCTCACGTCGCAGAAGGTTTCCGTCATACTCCAGGAAGGTAAGGTAGAGGTTACGAAAGAACTCCACGTGCTTGTTCTTCACCCGCAGCTTCTTGGGGGAGTTCCAGTGGATGACCTGGAAGCGGAGGAGAGTCATTGACACGAGCATTTTCAGGAAGCGACAGCAGCAAACCACGAGGTGTTCTCTGGAAGCTTTCTCACAGATGGGATGTAGGACGAGCGCCAATGCAAGAGATGCCTTTCCAGCTTAGAAATCAGAAAAAATAAAATGGTAACATAATTTGAAGGAGAGGAGTAAGGGGTGCAATGGCCTGTTCTTGGTGGCCTAAAGGAATTTTCAAGCCAACCCTGGAAAACAAGACCCACCTTAAGATCTGACACGTCCTTGTAACATTTCTCGGACCGGGTGTGGTCCGACAGCTGCACGTTCCAGAAGCAGGGCAGCTGGTACACCAGGAAAGGATTCTGCTTGATCACTGCATTAAAGATGTCCTGCAGAAAGAGTAAGATGGCCTCACGTCAGCATGTTTGATGGGATCACCTGCAACCTGGAGAAAACATTCCTTGTTTTGGAATGATGATGTTTGTGCAAGACCCATTCAGGCAATGCCATTTCAAAGGCGGACAATCTCATCATGCAGTTGACATAAAACCCCATAAAGACTGGTACCGGCCACCTCCACTCCTCCTGACTTCGTGAAACCAAGTAAAACTGCAGCAATCGAGACCGGATCTGCTTCGTCTAACAGTGCAGTCTCCATTTCTCCAGTGACACGCAATGGGCACTCTGCTGAAGGTCATTTGAAAAAGGCAGCATTTTCGTGATATTCCAGCAAAAAATAAATAAATAATACAAAATCAGGCAGTCAGATCTATCCTCCAGGTACAGCTACGAGTCAACCGGAATGTTTTGCTCTTAACCCGAATCATATATATTTTGCTAACGGGGGGGTGGAGGGATGCGGGCAAAGAGAATATTCCTTGATATTGGAATTGTTTATAATCTACAGAGCCTGCATTCGGAATGAGCGCCGTACCAGCTCAGAATCTCAAATCGGCCTAGAGGTAATGAGCATCACATCGTGAATGCAAGATAAAAAAAAAAAGGACTCGGGGGCCAGACTGCCGGCCGCAGATCCTGGAAGCCTTTGTTGAAAGGGCCGACGTGCAAGGCAGGAGGCCCCACCAGAGCTTTGAGGAGGCCCTCTCGTTTTTAAACATCCTCTGTTACGGGGCCTCCACCAAGAGAGCACCAAGGTACAGGAACATCAAAAGCGGGCCCACAAGTGCCTGCATCCAGCACCAATGAGGAACTGCACTGATGCTCACCTTCCCCATCCCGGACCGCACCAGTGAAGACAGAGACAGACTGAGGGAAGGCTTCCTTAAGTGTAGTGCAGTCTTAATTAGAATCCTGAAAAAAGTCTATTGCGCAGAACTATGGGTAATCAATGGCAAAGGGGCAACAAGGTAACAGGACAATATCCAAGTCTGATATGAATTATGGATCTGTCCCCTCCTAAATGCAGGGAGTCAGTCGACTGTGCCTTTAACCGCAGTGACAGTAACACCCCGGCGAACGTGCCGCATGGACCCACAAGGGAGCCATAATGGGGGGGGGGGGGGGGGGCCAATAAACAGGCCC
>JAODUD010000001.1:29944013-29956905 GCA_026784285.1 Stomatorhinus walkeri | reverse complement strand
CCACTCAGTTCCACTCCATCGCGCAGATCCACCCGTCAGCACCCAACGCCACTCAGTTCCACTCCATCGCGCAGATCAAGCGGCCAGTCCGGCGTGTCCCGCACTGGTGTGCAGCCCGTCCGCCATTCGGCTCGCTAATTCGGGGGTTTGACGTTAATGCAGAATCCCACGTGCGGAACGCCAAATATGTTGCTGTGTCATCAAGTTCAGAACCCTCCTCCTTCCCCTGAGAATGGTAATGCCTTAATGGTAAAGATTAAGGGGGGGGTGGGGGGTCAGTCCAACAATGGCCAGTCGGAGAAGTTGGGAGAAGACCCTTCCACCAGATCCCCCCCCAATCTGTAATTGGGGGGAGGGCAGGCTTTGCCATCGCAACCGATGTCAGCTTACCAGGCCAGAGCCCCCAGCACAGAGTAGCCACCCACAGGGGCAAAGGGAGTGATCCTGAAGGCCAACATACAAACCGCGTGCCCTAAGAAAGGTGGGGGCAAATGGAGCAGGCTGTGTAAATCAGCCACACAGGACCCCAGGGCTGCCCGCACGTCTGCCTGTTTGGCAGCCGCATGCCCTCTAACTTCTGGTCAAATACGGATGATTTTCTAAATAATGGTGACCTTTCCATCAAATCTAAAGCTACAGACTCCCTGCTCTTCTGTCAAACAATAGTGCAGTAATCCATATACAAACACATAAATATCACAATATCGCTGCATCAGATAGAGGTATTACCTGCTTTACGCCACTGTGCTTATATGAAACACTTACATTAGCGCCTGTTTTCGATAACCGTAAGAAATCCGCAAAGGATTTTTGTTTTGTTTTTTTTTAAATAGGAAAAGCAACAATAGGATTTCACTTTTGTTTATTAGCGGAACCACTTACAGATATACAGTCAGGCGCCACATAATGATGCTTCGATCAAAGGACAGAATATGACTGCGGTGAAAATTCCTATTGCCTAGTTAAGTCGTAGCCGACGTAAAAACGTAGCGCGACTGATTACTCACATGCTTGTGGAGATGCTGGTGTAAATAAACCTACTCTGCTGCCAGTCGTATAGCACACAATCATGAACAGTGCACATTACATGATAATAATGAACCAGCAACAGTTATGCATTTACTAAATTGTAGTTCATATCGTTATTTCGGCTATGTTATATAGCCTAGGTGTGTAGTAGGCGATATCATCTAGCTTTGTGCAAGTACACTCTGATATTCGCACAATCACAAAAATCACCTAATGACGCATTTCTCAGAATGCATCCCTGTCGTTAAGTGACGCATGACTGTATTGGTTCTGGTAAGTGAGACATCTCTGTATGTACATTATTTCTACTTTATATAGGCTGCGTATTCGTAAAGAATACGCTCTGCTTTCGTAAAGAATAGGACACCCGTACTATTCAAAAGGCTGCGGTTCTCTTTGCACCCTTCAGCCCTCTGAGGAACACGTCAGGACAGGCTACAAGACGTCTACAAACTCAGCTGCTTAACACACGTCTTCCCAAACAAATATTGGCACCGTTTAACTGTTAAAAAGCAAGTTTTACCCACAAACCCACTACAAGCATCAAGAGACCCTTGAAACGGAATCTCAGCTTATGTTAATGCACAGCTGCCTTATGACATGTAATATACTCCAAACTACAGTAAATACCCTCGGATAAAACAGTCTCCTGAAAGTCGTTTCCTTAGAGACAGACTATCCAAGAAAACAGTGACTTTATACCATTGAAACATGAAATGATGCCAAAACTGAAAACGAACAAATTAATAATAGTAATAATTTATCTAAAACACCAAAAATAATCTAAACAGAATATTTCTACATTATATACAAATCTGTCAGGTTTAGTTTTTCTCAGGGGTATTTATTTCACAGACATTTGCATGATTTGACCAAACTGCCACAAAGAGTTCAGCAACGACACACTCATGCTCGGACTTGTTATAAGAATTTATCTTAAGATGTCACATGAAAAGCCACCCGGAGACTGGCAGTCTCGGGGAGGGCTTAAATTAGACTCGGGTGAACAACAAGACTTCCCCCCCTATCCAGCCACCCAACAGTAACACGACCTACTATCGCTTCCCAGGGACTTGCCGCTGGAAATCAATGGACGTCAGCCTAGATGCGCGCTTATCGGTCAAGACCTCATTCCAGCACCGAGCGTGAAGTTCATCTGCGTCAACGAGATCAGTCGACCCGAAAAAGAAATCCATGCAAATCGATTTCAGATTTCCGACTTTTCAGTCGATCGGTCACACTCCTGAACAAAATTGTACCATCATTAATACAAGTAATTGGTCCATCTAGTGATGGCGGAGACTCCCCGAGTTAATGCCTGACAGTGCCGACTATCCGTCTGCGCTTAAAAAGTACAACATATCCGTGTGTGAACATGTTCGTTTACATACGTCTAAATGCTGAAACAAACAGCAATTCATGAAATTTTGCTGCCAAAAAACAGGGGAGACAATGCTAATTATAATCACCCACATGACATTTATAATCAAATGTGTGAAGATAAACAGGAAACCCGTGTCGCTCATTTAAATAAGACCAACTTTCCGCATATGTATCCCCACGTTAGGAAGAATTTAGAGCATGATCATTTGTAATTAATAAGCATGTACCAGTTCGGAGTTTACCTGTCTTGCAAACGATACCTGAACTCTGTCGGGAGTTTGTAAAGAGATCCGTACCTTAACGGGAGTTGCGAAGATGTTCAGTCCACCACGTGTGCTGCGGGGGATGGGTCACGCAGAGCCGGTCCTCCAGATCACCCAGCAAGGCGTCGGCGCATCAGCCCCCGAGGATCCAGCCCCCGCCCCCGGCGGCTCGTCGAAGACCTCTCAGCATCAGGTGGAGATGTTTAGGTGCGCTGCCCCCCTCCCCGCATACTGCCCCCTAGATTGTTACAGCTTAACCCCGCCGCCGGATCTGGCTGGGAAGCGCCTGGGGCCGCGCAAAAATAATGTGGTCAGCTCGATCCAAGCACCTCCTGTCGTCAAATGCCCAACATGAGGTAAATCACGCCAAACTTGGCGGTGTCCTTCATGCGATATTCTCCCACCGATCTTCCATTATTACTGCTTCACAGGACCCCAGTACCACCCAGCGCAATCCGAATAACAGAACAACAGCCTATCTAAATAGTATCAAATACGGCAATTAATATCAGAATTTGTTACAACGTTACTACAGGACTGACGTGCGTGAGGTCGGTCTTTCTCGCATTTATGCATTGATCTCACTGACAAGAAAACAAGGGATCCTTTGTCCGTATTAGTCCGGCAGTTTCGCAAATATCACCGGCAAATAAATAAGCTGCACTTTCAGGCAGCAGGTAACGCTCCCCCGTACTTAAGAAAAGCTGCCGGCGAAGGACGCACCGAGGTTTGTTTTCGTCAATCGGCTTTCCCGGATTTACTTAACGGGAAAGATCGCCCCTAAAAGACACTTCAAAAAAAGACAAACAAACCGGCCGTGGCTTTAAGTGGATCGGAAGAGAGCCTTTTTTAGATGATCGACAAACACTCCACGCTCCTTCCTTTAAAATATGTATATATGCCGTTTTCCCCCGGAAAAGCCCCCTCAAATCGTTTTTCACGGGACAGCTTCTCGAAACTGGCTTTGAAGCGTTTAAGTGTCCAGCCATCCAGTCGGTATCAGGCGAAAAGCAGCGATCCTCCCCCTGAATTGACGGAGGGCCTCGTATTTGAAGACGAGAAAAAGAAAGGGGGGAGAAAAAAAGCAGAGTTTATTTCAGAGATCTGTAAAGGGATACTGCATTTAGATTCCTCCCTCGTGTGGCGCTCCTTTCAGTGGCAGAGTAGCTGTAGACGATGAGCCCAGCAACCTGCCGTATAGGGGAGCGATAGGGCAAAGCATCCCTCTCCCGAGTCGGAGGAAAAGGCTAGTAAGATGGCCTTGCACTGAGCGTCAAGTCCCCGTCTTCGCACACGGACGGAGAGCTCTTCCGCGGTCGACGACGCGCCGTCCTTCTCGGCTGTAGCGGCCGTGCGCCCCGCTTTCACAGCGGCCCTGCCGTACTCTTTCCCCGGTCTCCCTTGGTTTTCCCCCACCCTCCTCTCCTGACGGGCCGGAAGCGTCCAATCTGTGCCGGCGGACGCCGCGTCGCTCATCCCCGGGCGAGCGCAAAGTAAAACACGGGGGCTCGGTCGGGAATGGATTGGATTCGGGGAAAACGCATGCGTTTGAACGCCCGCATAATAATAATAATAATAATAATAATAATAATAATAATAATTTACAAACCAATTGAATGCACGGTGAAAATGATCGTAAGTGGGTTCAGGTTGCAATGGTTGAGCTGAAGGGAATTAAATGTGTGAATTGAAATCTGGAATTTAAATGCACTATTCGGAATAAATGAACTAAAATGATCATAAAGAGTACAATGATATTCAGGGAAAATGATATCCTAGAAAAATGACATTAAACGCTTACTCCATCATTTTCTCAAGGTTTAAGTTACCACCACAAAACTGCTGGCTTGTCGTTCTCTTTTTTGTAGGTGTATTTGATTATCAAGTTGTCAATATAAAAACAAATTATTTTAAACCTATTTCTCCAGGAGACAAATTATTGGCACTGGTACGGTAATGTTATTCATGAATGTACAATGTCTCTGGTTAGCTGACAGTAAACGTCTCACTGCTTTACTAAAACAACATCCGAACATCCAAAGTCCTAAAAACAAAACCGGTCAGTTACGCCCCAGCCAGAAGGGATCCCATCTTTGCTTTAGAAAAAGTCTGGTACTATCTGCACACATACCTCTCTGCTCATTTATTTTTTATTTCTATTTATTTCCTTAATATTCTTTTTCAGAACGTTCTGTTTGTGTACAGGGATCATTTTAAATTCATTTGCACCAAGTTTACTCGCACTATGTTTACTTGTCCGCACTTTTCTTTGCACTTTGTATCGCACTGTTTGTTTGTCTGCACTTTACATATATTGTTGCTGCAGGCACGAGAATCCGTAGAGAAAGTTTATCTTATCTTAATCCGACTTGTATATCAAGCGCTGCTGAAACCTGAAAGCGGTGGATATTCTCCCATCTGCTCGGGGACATAATGCATTGAGGTTTGGGTGTTTTGTGAACATGCCAGCAAATCACAAAGTCCTTGCATAGACGTGCCCTTGAATAAACTTAGACTCCGCCTGTCTGACTCCAAGAGAGACAATCCAAACACCTGCTGGATCCGCCCTCTCCTCAGGAGCAAAAAAAAAAAAGTCGGGGATAAATTTGAATATCCCACCTCTCTGCTTGAGTCTTTAAAAATGCATGTTTGTTATTTTCATTGCAAATTGCTGGCAGGGGGAGCAGCAGACGACACAGCCTCCTTAATCACCATGATCTTCTGACCCCCCCTCCCCGTACTGTTCTCCATTGTCTCCCCAGTGTTGTCCATGTCCCCCATGACCATAGAAAACAGTCAACTAGCTTTGTGATTTTCAGAACTATTGACTATAATAAGAGACGCATATGTCAATGAATACCCCCCCCCCTCAAAAAAAGTATCCTTGATGAGGACCATAAATATTCTTATTATGGGACACGGTCTCTTCCAGCGTCGACCCTTTGACAGTAGACTCAGAGCCCATCCATCCATCCATCTATTGTCTGCTGCTTATACAGGTTTGGGTCATGGGAGCAGCAGTCTGAGTAGAGATGCCCAGACCTCCTCCTCCCAGCCATCTCTTCCAGCTCCTCTGGGGGGGACGGACCCAGGGATTGATCTCTCGTTCAATTCTTCCATCACCCGTGATCAAGACCCCAGGATACATGAACGCCTCTGCTGACCCTTAGATACTTCAGACTCAGCTGCGGACTACCCTGGTGCATACTGGAACTCACAACTCAAGTAAAGCAAAGACATTAACCCAAGGTCATCATACTGGTCGACCTCCACCCCTTGCGTGCACAAATGAATTCTATCCGTAAAAGTTATACACAGAATTGGCAACAAAGGACAGGCCTGGCAGAAACCAGCCCCCACGGGTTATCAGTCTGACGTACTACTGGCAATCCAGCCCAAACTCTTGCTTCAGTTCACGGACCTAATGGCCTGGAGTAGACAGTCTGGCACACTCTACTCCCAAAGCACCCTCCGCAGCCCCCCCCAAGGGACAGGGATTTTCCAAGTCCAAAAAACACCTGAAGACTGGTTGGCAAAATTCCCTTGAACCCTCCAGTATCTTTGTGAGGGTAAAGAGCTGGTCCAGTGTTCTGCAATCAGGACAAGATCTGCATTGCTGCTCTAGTATCTGGGGTTTGACTGACTGACTGACGGACCCTCCTCTCCAGCACCCTGGCGTAGGTCTTCCCAGGGAGCATGAGGAGTGAGATCCCTCTGAATTTGCAATACACTGAACTTGCCTTACCGTTAGCTGGTCCAAACCCCATCTCATGTCAGAATCGCAAACATGACTCAAAGGCTGTGGGTCGGACGTGGCTTCCAAGAACTGGAAAATCCAAGAGCTGTGATTTTGCTCAGAATGCCGTGTCCTGGCTACAGAAATCTGAGCTTGGCCTGAGTCCCTGCGTATTAACTGACCACAACCCCCTCTCTCTTTATTAGGAGATGATCTTTAAAAAGATCAGTCCATCAATGCCCCACTTATATTGGGACCACCACCCTAGTCTACCAATCCAAAGGCACTGTCTCCAACAGTCACGCAATGTTGAAGAGACGTATTAGCCTAGACCCGACAACATCAAGAGCTTTGAAGAACTCAGGGTGAATCTCATCCATCAGTGGAACCTTACCACTAGGGTTGGGTATCAGTGTTATTGAATCCTATTCTGATTTCAGTTCTGTTTATCCATTCAGATTCTTATTGATTTCCCATTTTGATTCTGTAAAAGTAAAAAAAAAAAAGGACAAATGTTTAGATAACAAAATATCTTCATTCTGAACATTCAGAATGTCACAGCCACAGCAGCAAAGTAAAATGCTATACCTGCCTGCTATCAAACCACACCAAATGCAGTTACCACTTTATAACACTCCTCAGATTTTTCTTTAGCAATCTTTCGCTATATTGCCAACAAGCATGGCGTGTCACTGCTGGTTGTCGCTAGTTGAGAGGTGCTTGTGTATCCACTGGCTGAAGATAGTTCATTCAGGTTGGGAGAACGCAGGGCGTCAAGCGCTGTGCCCTTTTTCAGATCTATCCCATGCTGCCTTAAATGTCTGGTTATGTTGGATGTGCAGCAATTTAAGCAGCTCATTCCGTGAACATATTGCACTCTGCCTTATGCTTCTCTAGTGCAGGGAAGCCACACTTTTGAGCATTCGCCATGATCCATGTTTGAGACAGCATACATTCTATTCCAAACTTTAAAAAAAAGAAAAACTATTCACCTAGGACAGTAGTTGGCAGGTTTTTGTTAAATAAATAGCTGACAAATAAGGGAACTGATGGAAGTAAAAAAAAAAAAAAAAGTAACACTGTGTTTAATAAATTTGTTTATTTGGGCTGAGCTGAGGTGATTTTACAAGGCTAATGTTAATGAATCAGAATGCAGGGCTACCCCGTTTGCTTGGCAACTAGTATATAACTGGGCTTTGGCCAAAGCACTATCGATTTTGGACAAGTAATGTCAGCATTCCTGTAATTTAAGAATAGATGTGTGTGTCAGTTGTCGTATTCTTTATTAAAGTGAAGCTACACTTTTGACTGTTCACTATCTATCTTTCACACTGTTGTCACGCATGCTAGCTTGTGTTTAAGCAAATGGCTGTTGATTGTTGATGCGTGATGTACTCACCTAAAAGAGGTTCTGGCAGATAGCTACGCACGTCCTTGCAGATGTGTAGAAGTAATATGCAGAATCATAATTTGAATTTGGAACCTACTTTAGGTGATGGGCCAGTCCTCCTCTGAGTCCTCCAACTGCATTTCCTCAAAGTAAGGTGTGTCAGTAGGATTCAGCAGGTCTTCAAAGTGCTCCTTCCATCGCCTGAGTATATTCCCAGTTGAGGTCAACAGCACCCCCTCCCTGCTGTAAATAGCATGAGCTAAGCCCTATTATCTCCCCTTCAGTCACTTGATGGTTTGCCAGATCTCTTTGATGCCATCCGTAGATCATCTTCCATGGCCTCACCAAACTTCTCCCTCACCAGAGTTTTTACTTCCACAGCTCCTGAACCTGCGTTCCGCTTAGCCTACCAGTACCTATGAGCTGCTTCCAGACTCCCACAAGCCATCCAAGCGCTGAAGGCCTCTTTCCTCGCCTGACAACTCCCTTTAATGCAGCTGTGCACCACTGGTTTCGGGGGTTTCCACTGCAACGGGCGTCAACAACCTTACGGCCGTAGTTCTGCAGTGCCACCTCAGCAATGGAGGCATGGAACATTCTCCACTTGGGCTCAATGTCTTCAACCTCCCTCTGAATGCAAGAGAAGTTCTTCCAGAGGCGTGAGTTGAAGATCTCTTGACCTTCTACCAGCTGCTCTCAGCACACTCTCACTATGTGTATATCTGGCATCTTCCCCCACCATCTGATTCAACTCAGCACCAGTGGTGACCAGTTCAGCTCCTCTCTTCACCCAAATGTCCAAGACATATGGTCGCTGATGATCTGATGATACGATTACAAAATCAGTCATTAACTTGTGGCATAGGATGCTCTGGTGCCAGGTGCACTTATGAAGACCCTTATGTTTGAACACGGTGTTCATTATGGACAGACTGTGGTTAGCACAGAGGTCCAATAGCAGAGCCCCAATCAGGCCATTCCTCCAAATCGCACCCTTCTAGGTTTCACTGTCATTACCCACGCTATCATTAAAGTCCCCCGGTAGATCAATGTTCAGTGCATAAGCACAAACAACAGTCAGAACCCATCCGCACGACTCAGAGTCGAAGGAAGGCAACCTTCTCGTCCGCTGAGGTGACCTCCGACACACTGGCACTTATGCCTCCCCCTACTGGTCGGCCTTTTGCGTGGCTCATTCAGGCTGTGTGTGGCCAGGCCCCCGGGGTGAAGGCCTGACCACCAGGAGCTCGCTGATGAGCTGCGCCCCAGACCCAGCTTCAGAGTGGGCCCCTGTGTCCCCGTTCTGGGTGAGGTTCCTGGTTCTGTTCTTTATTTGAATCACCTTTTGTCTGATTCCTGACCTTGGACCCATTTGCTATGGAAAAAATTTCTGGCATCATTGGGACACAAACCCTTCCACCGTGATCAGCTATTCATGGAGGAGAGACTCATAGCCATCAAACCAGCAGATGCTGGAAGAGCGTCTTTCCTAAAATAGTGTCCCTCACCAATACTAACTGGTCTGCAAACAACATATCCTTTGCACTTTAGTCAGCTGTAATTATATAACTCTTCTTAGCATCTTGCTGATTCTTATTGTCAATAGACAATCTAGTGAAACAAATATGTATAAAATTTTAAATTGTCTTTTATGTTAAGTTATACTGAAGCACTCCTACCACCAAGACAAATTCATTGTATGTCTACATAGTTGCCTAATAAAGATATTTCTGATCCTGATTTTTGGGTTTCATTTGGCCCACGATGCGTTTCGTTCAGCTGCTTAGCCAATATCAATATTCAGAGTGACATGGCAAATTATTATATTTGTTATTGAAGAAATTCACATTACATTCTTCACTCAGGGGTGCCTTAGGAAGCCCCTGACCCATAAGCAAGAGCAGGAACAATATCCCCAACTGCTGTGCTACACCCTGACCTTGAACCAGAACGCCAATCTGGCGATACAACAATAGACATTTTACCGCCAACACAGTGGATCTGCGTTCCAGGGGATCCACACAGAACTGTGGAGATTAGTCCTGTCTGTTCCAAGCTCTCTCTGCAAGCACGCTTCGCTCACTGCTAACTGTAATTCACGTTTCGGCGTGCCAGACCATGACCGTGTCTCCCGCCGCGTCACCCAGACCCGCACACTCCGGTGTTCTGTTGTTCCTGGTCCTGAATGCTTGCCCAGATTTCCTCTCCTCTTTCCGACATTCGCAGCGTTCTCAACCCAGCTCCCCGTTACCTGCCTCCCTGTGACGGCGGGAATCGCTCGCAGCTAATAGCCTCGTAATTAACGTTAATTTCCACACTCGATAAGCCATCTGTTGTTTTGCTTCAAAATTGTCCAGGAATGCTGGCATCTTTCCTACCCCCCCTCCGCAGTCAGCTAAATGCTTTCACTTAGAAGCTTGCTACATAGTATAGCTCTGTAGCAGCTTAAAAACAGACCCGGTACAAATATCAACCCTTTTCCACAATCTGTGCACATTCATTTCTTCGGTTGAGGAGGATTTATCCAGAGGAGGCTATAATCTAACCAAAACGGTCTCCATTCCCAAACAGAATGGCATGTGGCGAAAATCTCATAGTCACATAGAGTTACATAGGCTGTAACGCGTGTTCTTGAATCAGAAATTATGGGATGCTACCCTTTTTTGTTTATTTATATTAGCTTTTCCCAAAGCACGCCCTGAATCTTCCAGCTGATGAAGCCTTTCTCTGTGAGTTGACAATGAGTGATAGCGCCATAAATACCCGAGCTAAATGAAGCGGACAGGAAACACATCACATGAAGGCTTATGATCGCTCGTGCAGTAATAAGGGTACAGGACGGGCCTCCTGTGTGTGTGTGGGGGGTAAAACCAGCCTGCACACGCACCAGCTATCACCTCGTAATTGTCTCTCATGGTACAAATAGCTCTTGGGCATAATTAGTCTATTTTCTTAATTAATTTGCTAATCCAAAGAAAGTTCGAACATAATTTTTGCCTATAGCACACAGCCTGGCATCCGCCACATCAAGCTATTCAGGCTTTTGCTGAAAGGTACAACAGAAGCTGCCCTCGTGAGAGCTGGGGCCGCGACTTCCTGACGCTTTACCGCCACGTCAAGCGGCATTTTGGCAGAATCTGAATGTGAGGTATAGTGATGTTGTTTCCATGGTTTTCTTTTCACTGCGAGTACCCCCTCGAAGAACCTGTCAGTGGGCACCATAAGGGCTTGCCGGGCTTCTAATTTAAATGATAGCTATTTGAATAATGTCGGAAGGAAAGTGCATTTTGAAATTGTTCTTACAAATAAAAGCTTCATAGTTTCAGCTGTTCACTCAAGCCCCATTTTATGAGTGTTTTTTAAAAAATTTCTTCTGTCTGTATTTATTCAAAAAGGTTTAAACTTTGTTCTGAATTTATGTCAAGCACGAATCAATTTCTTTGTGTTAACAGCAAACTCCTTTTCCTTGTCATTCGTAATATGGAACGTTAAAGTGTCCTACCTACATTTGAAATATCTCTGATTCAAGAAAATGGTTAAAAGCAAGCTAACAGTTCTTCAGAGTTCTTAAATAATCCAGGCTAATATTTTTTAAAATATATTTTAACGGTTGGATTTTTGGATAAAAATACATTTTCTAAAACCAAGTTGTTGGAAATTAAAATAATGCAAGGCATTAAAGCACACTTCTTCCACACTCAGTATCATGGATCCATCATATGCTCTCAACTGCTGTCCTGTATTACAAATTAAAACTTAAAGTGTAACGGTAAACTCTCCAATAACGTCAGTCATCATTTCGATATCATAAGGGGAAAATTAAATTAAAGCATCATTAAGAGGCTGGCGAGGTGGAACAACATATTAATTAATGACTCGAGAGCTCTCCCTCTGGGGCTCTTCAGTGGTGGCAGAGGTGCTGTTCCCCAGGAATGATCAGAACCCACATCCGAGGAAGGCCCACATAAGCTGACTCAAAAAAAAATAAAAACCCAAAAACCAAACAATGCAGGAGTGTGTTAATTACTTCATCCCTTTTATTTTTTCTGTTTTTTTTTTTGGTCACCAAGTAATGTTGATATTTCACCGGTAAGGATTCCAGTCTTGATAGTGTTCCTGTAACGGTGCATTAAATGTATCTCTGTTCTATGAAGCTGTAGTGTGTGGGCAGCATTCCTGTCTCCAGGGATTGCAGTTTGAGTCTGGCACTGTGCGGAGTCTTCATGTTCTCATGCATTCATCGAGCATTCCCACCACTCTCCAAAGGCATGATATTGGTGAATCATATGTAGGGTGTTTTGGATTTCTTGGGATTAAGATTACAAAATTCTAGGATTTTCCCATTAATTCCTATATATAACCAGAAATTCCCATGGAAAGTTTCGCAAAATTCTCCTGCTTTACTTTCCATGGAATGGAAGGTTTCTGGAAAGTTTCCCCAGAAATTTACTGCTCCTTTGCAACCCTATACTTGGGATAGATTTCAAGCTCATGGAAAATGGAAAGGCTACTGCAGAATGTGATCGTGGCCGTCTCAGCTTTGGACGTGCGGAGCCCATCGTCCGGAAGGGAACAGCCAGAGCCGGCGAGAAGCACTGTGTTCTACCTATTGATGTTTCAGATGTTATTTCTCAGATAGACACAGCCATAATGGCAGAGCCTGTATTAAGGGCATTAAATACATAGTCAGATTAAAAAATTTGTCTTTTAACATCAGTTGAAAATTTTAAGCCCCAAGGTGTAAAAGACAAGTTCAAAACAGGATCTGAAAGGTTCCTCCATTGGGGGGGGGTCTGAGCTTTATAAGATAGGAAGGAAAAGTCCCCCACCCAGATGAATCATTGCCCATGGAGTCGTCACCCGAAGCCGTGTGATCGGTAGCGGATGTCGATGAGTGTTAAGAGCCCGCAATGATTCCACACACCCCCCTGCTGGCTCCTTGCTGCAGTAACGTGTGTAGACACAAGCAGGAACATTTAATTATTTTTCTCCAGAGCTTTAGAGCGGCGTGATTGAGGAACAGGGGAGCCCATGTCACTCTGTGTAAATCAGAGGTTGCAAATGATGAAAGAGGAGGGACGGGGCGGGGGG
>JAODUD010000001.1:29928442-29938974 GCA_026784285.1 Stomatorhinus walkeri | reverse complement strand
AGACACCGTCCACAGAAACAACAGGCAACACAGACACCGTCCACAGAAATAACAGGCAACACAGACACCGTCCACAAAAAGAACAGGCAACACAGACACCGTCCACAGAAATAACAGGCAACACAGACACCGTCCACAGAAATAACAGGCAACAAAGACACCGTCCACAGAAAGAACAGGCAACACAGACACCGTCCACAGAAAGAACAGGCAACATAGACACCGTCCACAGAAAGTACAGGCAACATAGACACTGTCCACAGAAAGTACAGGCAACACAGACATTGTCCACAGAAAGAACAGGCAACACAGACATTATCCACAGAAAGTACAGGCAACACAGACATTGTCCACAGAAAGTACAGGCAACACAGACACCGTCCACAGAAAGAACAGGTAGCACAGTTATTGTCCACAAGAAGAGCATGTAAGATAGGAACCATCCACGGGAAGAGCATGTAGCACAGCTACCTTCCACAGGAAGAGCATGCAACGCAACAAAATTACCAGGAAGAATATGTAACATAGCTACCATCTGCATAAAGACAATGTAACACAGCTACCATCCAAAGAAAGAACAGATAACACAGCCACTGTCCACTGTCCAGAACTACTGTCCAGAGGAACAGCATGTAACACAGCTACCATCCGCAATTAGAGCATATAACACAACAAAGTTACCTGTTCGGACATGTAACGCAGTTTCCATCCACAGGAAACTGGAACAATTAAATAGTTGTACTTGAAATGCCCTGGAAACAGACACACAAAACTTCCCTATAATGGGTTAAGTGCGCCCCCCCCCCCCCCCCCCAGCAAGAAAACTACAGAGTCATCTTTATGAAGACAGAACAGCCCTGTACAACACTTTACGCCTCCTATGTTATAAATTACAGTGCGTTGTCAAACATGCAGTATAATAAATTCATATTTCTTGACAATGAATAACAGCTGTAGCCTAAACGGATGTGCAGTAAAGAACATTGGCAATTTCCATCATAATAGGCAGAATAAGAAGGATGGGCCACAGAGGACAGGGAGAATATCTGGGCAAGCAAAACAGTCTAAAGCTGAAAGTAGCTGCTTTTATCTCATTTCTCTAAGGGCTGCCAGCCAATGCCTCCCTGATTACGGGACAACTCACCGTTAATGAGTAGGAATGTGAGCACTTGAGGTGTAGCTTTTGTACAAGGAAACAATGCAGATTAAAATGTAGCTATGGCAGGTGTCTATCTGAGCCAGCTTATGGTATACCCCAGAGCAGAGCATGCCCGGTCATGGTGACGCTGGTGCATGCTGGGTAATAAGGCACCGCGACACAGGCAAAGCGTATTAATATAGTTACATTCAGAGGAATTACATATTTACTCATCCCGTCCAGGGTGGCCCTGGATATTTACATTACAGGTGCATTCAAAAGCACTGTATACTTAAGAGGGTGAAAACGCTCTGCTTCGGGAATTATTATGTTATATATTTAATATTGGACATTGCTTTCTAAAAATTGAACAATTTCTTGGGCATTTTGACAGACTATAAATGCAAATCCAACCATGAAAGTGCCGTGATTATTCTGCGCCTAAACCTGCTTTAATTTACAGGATCGATTCTCATTTGGAATTACCTGAGACAAGCGTGGCAAGATAAGATTACATCGAAGACCCTCTTGATTGGACTAATTCAATCATTCCCATCCCTAGTGTGATTAGGGTATAAAGGTGGCTATAGGATTTGTTTTTTAAGTTGGGAGGCATAAGAGGGTCATAATTCATCCACAGCGGTGAACCTCATTTACTAATGGTATATTTTGAGTCAGTGAGTGACAGGGAGAGGGCCAATCATCTTTCATCTCTCTCTCTCTCACCTGCCCCCACATGGCCCTACCCCAGTATATACTCCTGCTTTGGCAGCATTTTGAATAAATGACATTATTCAGCACAAAGCAGCAGAAATGGTATTTCAAGCACATGGAACAGAGATCCAAACCCTTCTGATGCCTGTTGACATGGATTTCATCCTCCTGATTTCATCCTCTTGATACTCGATTTTAAACCCAAAGATCTTGGGCTACAGTTGGATGGAATCAGGCCACAGCCAGTGGAGCGCCAGGCTTTCATTTCCCAATTCTCGAGCTGGAGGCTGATAAACATTGAAATAGCTTTCTCCATGTAGGTCTTATTTTTAGATCTCGTTCGCCGGGGACCTGAGCACCTGAGCGGTGCGCTGGCAGACCACAGCGGCCCCTGACAAACCCTGAGTAATGGCAGCTCCATCTCCCCACAGGAAACTCATAAAGGGCCTCGTATGACTTCTGTCTCCATCTAAGCAGGATGGATCCCCCTCTCGCCACGCTCGACACTAATAATCATTTTGGCTCAATGGGAGCAACTAAATTAGCACAGAAGTGTGTCCTAATGTGTCTGAGACTGAGCCCGGTTCCTCACTTCAGTTGTGGAGAGACATCAAGGGCTTTTGGAGACCGTATCTGGACACTGTGGACCGTAGGTGATTAAAAATTGCACTTGCACCTAATTGACTCACACGTCGGTATGTATCCCATAGCATCTTCATTGCCTCCTGTCTTGATGTAAGCGGCTAGCAGGGAGTGAGTTACTGTGAGACTTTCTCCATCATTTTGCAGCTATGCGACATTAGCCAAGAGAGGCTCTTTATGTGGTAATGCGACAGGCCACTCAGCGATTTTTGTGCCCGTCTCGGCTGGTGGTGCGAGCCGTTTTCTGTCCCGTGACAGAATGAGGGATCGAAGTACCGTCTGCAAGCCGCAGCCAGACTCTTCCTGTTTAGCATAAACACGTCAGGCACAGTGATTAATAGCTCCAACGCGTAATTGCACATGGAGTTAATGTACAGGCGAGCGTCTCCCCCACCAACACTGCGAGGGAACATGACACTCAGCTCTCCGCCTCAGAATGAGCGCTTTGGGATAAAAGCAGGCTGGCTGACACCATGAGAGCGGCTAACCTTAATTAATTTGTAACCGCCTCATTGTCAGTGTGCTTTGAAAAAAAAAAAAGGACAAACTGAAATTAAAAGTAATGGTGGGGATCGAGACGGGAGAGTACAAGAGGACCCATGTAACGTTTTAGAGTGGCCTTGTCTCAAAATCTGTACTAGTTAATGAGCCAATCTCTGACCTGATTAAACTCAAACCTCCAGTCACTCAGAGTGGAAGATGGTGGCAATGAGGGTGTTGCCGTGGCGACATTATCATTCACTGTGATGTGATTGGTCAGTTATTTCTTAAGGGGCTTTAATGGAAACTGTAACTATACCACTAGGAAATTGTTTCATACGATTTCGCCCATTACAAAGTATAGAACTGACACATTGAGCAAAAATATATATGTTTTAAATATTTAAATATACACATATAATTTTAATATGGTAATTATTATTTATTAAATGTAATGTACTAAATAATGAAACTTGCTGTCATATATGCCAACCATCCATTAACTGAAGGCAGTACTTGATGCCCTTGATGCGGAGTGAAAAGGTGGCAGACCCCTCTCCACATGCTCTGACTAGTCCAGCTGGACAGTGGTTCTTAACAGGCTTGAGGCAGAAGCACAGGGAAGTGTGACCAGGAAGCTCATAATGTCACATATCGGCCGTGCTTCAGAGCTGTGTCTGAAGCTACCAAATTCCCCGAGTCATGCATCCCAAACAGGGCTGGACCTAGAAATTCCAGGGCCCCTTAAAAATCATCATCCTGGGCCCCTCATCCAATTTCATGAATGATTTCACGTTTTCAAAGACCTCTGCCAGGTGCTGGGCCAGCTGAATCCACCAGGGTATCCCTGCCCATCACAGACCTTCCACAACATTCCAAACTGACTTTGCCATTCAGCGGGTGTCATCTCCACTTCTTAATGATCAGGGCAGTGCTAGGAGGCTGTGTGACATCGCTTTGGCGTGCGACATCATGCAGGCATGAAGACTCTAGCACAACAGGCCACTGTCCGCGGTGCTGAAACACAGACCTGAAATTTGGATGCTAACCTCTGACATCAGCTCTGCTGTAGGTAAACAATGATGCAAGGTTCATAATATCCACAGTGCCTCTTACAAAACAAATGCTTGCTACAGTCTCCAGATACTATTAGAAAATCACATATATAAAAATGCTCCCTCTTTCTGTAACTGACATTCATGATGAGTATTATGTACATTTCGTTAAAAGGGTTACTTTTGAAAAGGTGTTCCTTTTAGACAGCACTCATTATAATGTGTATTTTATGCCTGACACAAAAGTGAGGTCTGTTTGGTTTTAATCACTCTCTTTTAATTTCTATAATGAGACACTGTAGTCTAATATGAATACATTACAAGGCATAGTAGCTAATTTATTACTGAGATAGACTGGAATGGTCCAGAGTCCGCAAAAAAATCTAATATGAATACATTACAGGACGCTGGAGCTAAGGACGAGGAAGAGTGGAACCAGTCGTCTCCACTGAACATGCTTCTGCTAGATGGACTGTGATTGGTCAAAAAAGCCACAGAAGGAAAATCAAGTCGTGAAAGATGCATTTTATTCCGCAGTGAGGACTCTGGCCCCAGTAGGTATTATGAGTTCTGTCGCATGCCGTTCGGCCTGGCAGCGGCCCCCCATGCCTGCGCGGCTGCACAGGTCGGAGCCATTTGTAGCAGCCGTGTGCGGCCCGTGGTAGGCAATTATAAATCCTGCGGTTTTTTTTTTAAGAATTTTGTCATGTTTCATTGTTTGCTGAACTGCGGCGCTGCGCGAAAACACGAGCACAGAAGACTCTAATTTTGTTTCACATCCAGGATTTCGACAATGCAATTCATAACGGCAGAATTAAAAGATAAACTGTGGGGGAAAAAATTATATCCGTGCAAGCAAAGAATTGATTAAAAATCTGACAATATTGTTAATATTGCTGAGGGAGCCACATAAAAAAAATACTGTCACAGCTCAATCTAATGAACTCCTGAGCATCTGTTTCATCAAAAAACCTCCATCACGGAAATCTAGGTAGCCATGTAACATCACTTACTCCCGGCGACAGCATTAAATTGAATCCCACAGCTAGAATCAACTTTCAAGAGCACCTTGGCTTCTAAAGGTATTTGATATAGTCCCTGACATGAAGAGAATGGTAACGCTTCACTTGAACCCCTCAGACCCCAGTGTGATTCAGAGAAGTGTCTGCTGCAGACAGTCCCAGATGGTAATAACTGGTCATGACAGCTGTAACAGAGATCTAAAATAGAAGTCAGTGCATAATTGAGCTCTACACTTGTTTGGGAAGTATTTAAGAGTTATCTGCACAAGAAAATCAAAGTTTTCCTGACTTTTATTTATTAGATTAGATTAGATTGGATTAGATTACGGACTCAGACAACAAATTGCAGTATGAGATCTAATTTGAATGGAGTGGAAACAGTGGTTGAAACAACTGTACAATGTAAAAACCTGCAATAAACAAACAAAAGAACGAACAGATAAATAAATAAATATCAACATATATTATTTCATGGCAAAACCAAATTAATTTTTGGATATCCAAACATCCAAACCACGCCATGACCTACACCCCATAACTAGTTAGAAGGTTGGTAGATAGAAGGATAGATGGAACAGTCAAACCATTCAAGGCAAATCAGAAACACCTTTTCGAACAATATAACTAATAATTCTGGCCGTAACATGGCGGGGGAGGAAGCCGGTCAGACCTGGAAGGCCCAAGCGCATAGTGAGGGTCTGCTGGGAACTTCTGGCAGAGGCTCCTGTTCGCCTGAGCCTTAATTCGCATCTCCTGCAGAATTCCACCTGCTTACCGGGGGAGGCTGGGGACATTGAGTCTGAATGGACACTGTTCCGGACCTCCTTTGTGGAAGCGGCTGTACGGAGCTGTGGCTGCAGGGTGGTCGGTGCCAGTCGTGGTGGCAGTCCCCGTACCCGATGGTGGACACCAGAGGTGAGGGGGGCTCTCAAGCTGAAGAAGGAGGCTTACTGGTAATTATTAGCCCGGGGGTCTCTAGGGGCAGCTGATGTGGTACCGGCAGGGCAGGCGGAACGTGGCTCAGGAGGTCGCAGAAGCACAAACCCGGGCATGGAAGGAGTTCGGTGAGGCCATGGATAGTGACTTTCGGTCGACCTCAAAAAGGTTCTGGCAAACCATCCGGAATATCAGGAGGGGGAAGCAGCTCCTGGTTCCTACTATTTATAGTGGGGAGGGGGTGCTGTTGACCTCACTTGGGGATCATATCTCTCGACTGGTCTGGGAACGCTTCGACATCCCCTCCGAAAAGCTGGCAGAAGTAGCTGGGGGGAGGGAGGTCTGGGTATCTCTCCTGAAGCTGCTACCCCTGTGACCCGAACCCCGGACAAGCGGTAGGTAATGTATGGATGGATCGATGGATTGTAAGGTGTTTGCAAATACATTTCTGTTTGTGATTTAAGGATGCCCGCTAAAAAGATGCCCCAATCGTTACCCCAATTGTCCATCCAATTGCTGTCCTGGTATAGTTATTGTTTGTATATATTGTCCTATACAAGACAGATAATATAACCAACAGCCCATGAAAACCAAAATCAGGTGCTGAATTAGCAGTTTGTCATGATAATCATACTTTTTTATTTATCGTTCTACAGCAGAACTTTAAGTCGCATGTTGATGCAGTACTTGTCAAAAGTGCAGTCAAAAGAAATGTTTAAAGCTATTTTTCTGGGTAGTAAGTGCACATTCACTCAGGACAAAAAGTACAATAAAATATAAGAACATATATCAATTAGGTGTAACACAATAAGAACTAATAAAAAAATTCTAAAATGTCTACCATTCTCCAAAACGTTAATATCATCTTCCTGGATGGCTAGAACACTACTTCAGTTCCCAAACCTCTCCTCAGGGGCACCTCAGCCATTCTATGTACTTATTAAATTTTACTAGCAGCTCACTTAATTATCTAAATTAGTTTTAAAAAGTCAATGAGATATTAATTAGTTATACAAGGCGTGTTAATGGTTGGGTAAAAAACTACACGGGAATATTGGACGGTTGCTTCAGATACTGGGGTGACATGGGGAGGCTTGGAAATGACTAAAGCTGACACTCTTTGACCGACACGATGTCGTGGTTTTAGACCAACATGAAGATCATTCAGACATCATTTTCTTTGACTGCCTAAGACTTTTGCACAGTGCTGTATATATTTCAAGGTTTGCTTACAGAATGAAGTAATGATGATTAATATCCTCCTGGACTTTCATTACAAGTGGAGGCCTTGGAACAGCCATGATAGCTCAGTGCTCCCTCTGTTGTGCAGCCCAAAGACATATAGTGAAGCGGCATCTTTAAATTCCCCATTATTTGTGTGACTCTGTAGTGGACTGGCATCCCGTGCTGGATCTGTGCTCTGCCTGGCGCCCAGTGCTGCCTGGGATAGGCTACTGTCAGTCTGGGATGGAGGGATGGATGGATGGCCTCACTACATCTGTTAAACTGCCTGTTAGCAAGAAAAAAGGCAGGAGAAGCCTGTCTGCCTGCCTGTGAGGGGACTGAGCAAGTCGGAACAGGGACGTGACCTGCGTACCTTTATGACAGTGTTTGCAGGAAACAGTTCCTCAGATGAGAGGCAGCTGTATGGTGTTTTGTGCAGGAGTGAAACTAGCACAAGGGAAACAAAAGGGAGGTGTGGGGGGAACAGAGCCACTCTGATGATAAAAAAGACAAACCAAAGTCTGCAGAAATCACCTTGGAAACACTCAAATCACCATAATCAAACCAAACTGAAACATCGCTCCCAGATCAGCAAGATACCCGGTGAACTGACTGAAATTCAGAATTGAATAATAGCATATTAGGGTCATTATGGAGCCCACGTCATTTCATTAACATGGCACGGTCCTGTCATCCCCATGGAAATGTTCTAGATAAGGAGTTGGACAATAGATAGATTCCTGTTCCATTAACAGTATAAAGAACTTCATTTCCCATCATGCCCTGTTTACCACTATGGGTTCCAACTTGCTTAGCTATGTCTACCTGGAGTTTTGGCTTTGGTGTAATACAGATAACGTGTGCACTCAAAATGTGTGTCTGCATGTTTGCTTGTTTCTTCCCAGAAACCCTAGGTGAGTGTATGTTCTCATTTACATTTATTTTAACGTCTGTATGCGGTGCAGGTCATTCCAGGGTACCACCATGGACCCCACCTTCAGTAGGGTATCCTCTTTGGCCTGAACTGGGAATTTTGGAAAATACATGTTTTGTAGGCTACACCTGGCCCGCCCCCTCGCTTCCCACATGGGCCCTGCAACTGTCATGGGTATATGGCCATAATTCAATAATCGCAGTGCCTCCTCCTCTAGCTGACGAAAGGAGCCTTTAATTTCCGCTTTTGGGCGAAAGTGAACTTGCTTGCTCGTCGGGATGGAGATGATGTGCTATGATGAAGCTCCACTCCCCCAGGCCCGTGGGATGTGCTGGTAACTCGAAAGTGGCAAGGCCAGTCTGTCCCAGATAAGTGCACCGTCTCTCTCTTTGCAGAATTTATCTTCCCCATGTGATTCACGGGCCAGATTCAATTTTCTCCCCCTTTCTGGACAAAATTAATGGTGTTATAAACTTGTGCGATAACGCCTCTCATTTTCCACGAGTGCCGATAGAGGGGTTATCACAAGCGTCCGTGGGGAGGCGGGGGGGAGGAAATGGGGGCTTCGGTGTCTGAGTTTGGCTTGGTGATCAATTGCTGATAGCACATCTGTGTTTGTCGAGGGCTGGCGGTCTGTGTCCTGTGTAGGTTCTGCATTTCAGCTCGCTCGTCGCGTCCACTTAATGCTTTTGTCCAAAGTGACTTTCAAGTCTTCCTTCAGCTGAACGTTCTGTGACCTCAGGTTATTTTAGGGTAAGTGCTTTGCTCAGGGCTACTGCAGCCAGGCGCACTGTGGGACGTGAACGAACAATCTTAGGTTTTGAGTACACATCCTAAGAGGCGACATTACTGCTTGTCCACCCTGTGCTCATCCACATCAGAGCAGATATATGCTGTGTGTGTGTGTGTGTGTTTCTTTCTCAGTTTAAACCTTGAGCCATAGCTGGGCTGATAGCCTGTTGCTGATGTGTGTCTCTGATTTTGATGGCATCGACAGCGCACTAGTGATACAATCGCCTACACACGTCCTCCCAGACAGACACACACACCTGTACCCACACACACACACCACCACCACCCACACACACACACACACCCCCGCACCCACACACCACCACCCGCACCCACACACACACCCCCGCACCCACACCCACACACCACCACCCGCACCCACACACACACCCCCACACCCACACCCACACACCCCCCGCACCCACACACACACACACACACACCCGCACCCACGCTGTCTTCATTCACCTGTATTATTGCTCGCATACATCATTGCTCTTCTGGGCCAGAAGGAGCTCCTTCAAGCACAGCCTGAGTTCTGCTCGTTGCTGCCATTGAACTTTCTTGGATTCTTGTGTAAGTCATTCACCTCTAAGGAGCTGGGTGTATGGGTGTGAAACTGAAATGGAGAACTGTCTGTCACATGGGCCATTTCTGAGCTTAAAATGGTACTAGATGCCCAACCCAGCACAGTGAAGACCGATACCTATTAACTCTTTCCTTTGTGATTCAGATGTGTTTCAGGATTGGCTCAAAGGAGCAATTTGCATGGACATGTAGAATCCCCCACTTAGTATAAATAAATAAATAGCTCCACCCCACTGCACTCTGCCACGCCCCCATGCACAAAGCCCCGCCCACTTCACATAGCCCTGCCCCCACAGCTTGTCCTCTTCACAACATTCATGGGACATTGCCTGGCTGGTTTGAAGCCACTGTGAACTATGAGGGGGGAGTCGGCTGACAGAGCAGGGCTTTAAGTGGCAGCTTCCAGTGCGGCGCAGCCCCCCTGCTAGGAGCACAGCTGTGAGACTACGGGGGTGGGCGGAGCAGCTGCGGCACAGCGGCACGGACTCGGGGGATGAATATGTTGCCAAAGCTCGCCACTCTCTGGGAAACGGCATTTCAATGCCCCCTTTTCTCGCTGCTCCCCGCGCTCCGCCATTCCCCATGTCGCTGCTACGGGGGTGTGTGCCGGCAGGATGCTTCTCATACATTGTGGGCTCCTCAGGAAGCCGCGAATGGGCTCTTCAGCGCGCCTCTGCCGGCATCCATGCTCAGGACCTGTCAAAGGAGGCACCAGGCTCAAGCAGCCCAGCCACATCGCCGGCTCGCCAAGCTGAGCAAAAGGCAGAATATTCTACCCTCAGGGCTCAGTGAAAACCAGAATGCTGATAAAACCGCAGATTAAAATCAAGAGCAGGGCTGGAGGTTCCCTGCTCCTCCATATCCAGCTGTCGACAGTCTCCTTTCCAAGCCTTCCAGATCATTCTCCCAAAGAGTGCATAGCTTTTCAGAGACATGTAGTCCGGAGAATGTCAATACAGACAGGCCAATCAAAAAAGTCAGACATGGGGAAAGGGGGGGGGGGGGGG
>JAODUD010000001.1:29806487-29827168 GCA_026784285.1 Stomatorhinus walkeri | reverse complement strand
AGGTCAGGTGGGCCGGGGTAGGGGACAGAGGCCAGGGTCCACGTGGTCCAGGGGCCGCTCTCCCGTACTGCCATATGGCCTGCAGCATCAATCCGCTTAATGTCTCCCCCGTCAGGCCCAGCTCACAACTCGCCCGTTTACAGATGGGCCGCAGTGTTTAAAGTCACCATCCTTCACACTGTGAAAAGCTGACTTTATTATTATTCTGACTATAGAGTAATTAGCCCAGCTACTCAGCAGATGCGCTGGTATGAAGCCGCGTGACCCATCTTGAATAATCACATCCACTCTGGTCGTCAGCAAAGCATCACATCCACTCTGGTCAGATGCATTTATTACTGATATTACTCATCATCTTGCTTCTATGCGTACAGTTCGCTCTTCGAAGATGTCAAGCCACCATCACTGTGGGCTTGTGACACATCAGCCATTGGTTAAACCTCACACCCCTCCCCGCATCTTTTTTTGGCTTGCTAATGCTCTGTGCTGGTTACCCCTGCTCTCCAGTGAGGGGGTGTCCATCTCTCTGGGTCTGCTTATATCCTGTCAGCGACGCCTCCATTTTGCACTTGGATCTTCTATACTCAAGCCGGAACAGACAGACAGACAGAGAAACACTCTCACCATCCCCCCTCCACTTCCCCAGACAGAAACGCCGTCACCAGGAGAGATGTTTCCGTGACTTTTCTCAATGGATTGCAAATCCGCTGCCGTTTCGGCCTGATTTGCGAAACCCACCGGTGGACCCGCTTTGCCGGTTGGCTGTTCAGGATTCATGCCCCTGCGCTGAGTTCCCCGGGGCCGTCACAAAGGCCCATATCGACAGACCCGGTTCTGCATAAGCGCAGATTATTCTCTCCTCAAGCTCTGGCCGGAAAATGTGATAATTACCAGCCAAGGTGTGAATATCACAGTGCTTCACCTCCCCAGTTACCTATAAATTATTATTTTTGTTCATCCCCAAATATCTTGCTGTACAAATATACACATGTAAATAAGACCATTTGTATGTAGTTATATGTATATCGATCTATCATCCCTGTTTATCCATTCAGGGAGCTACATATTTTTGGAGCTCGTGAAAACACCCCCACGCATGCAAGCAGAACATGCCAGCTGCATATGCACAGAGCCAGGGAGGGGGATTGAACCGCAGCCCTGGAAGAAGTGTGAGGCCACGCTGCTGTATATGGATCTATCCATCCATCCATCTGCCAACCAAGGTTGCAGGGATATATATGTGAAAATGTAGCCAATTTGGAAAGGCTTAGCATATTTCAACCTCCAGGTGTGGCTCAGTGAGTTAGGATGCTGCTCCGGTGATTAGAAGGTTGTGAGTTCAAACCCTAGGGTCTGCAGAGTGACTTTGGCCCTAGAGACCCTTAACTCTAATTTCTCCAGGGACTTTCTCAGGTGTTTGTCACTTTGGATAAAAGCGTCTTAAATTAAAATGGATCTGGCTGCAAAACACTGGTCACTTACCTATTGCAGGGCACACTCACATATCAGTCATATCTATGGGCAATTTGGTAACTCCAAATAACCTCAGTATGTTTTTGGACTGCCGGGGGAATTGACGTACCTGGCAGAAACCTCACAATGACACAGGGAGAACATGCAAATTTCACACACATGTAACCCTGGTCCCAGAGATGTGAGACAACAGTGCTAACCACTGCACCACCATGCCGCGCAACATAAATGATCTCTTTCAAAATACATATTTGCTGTTTTGGTGATATTAGTGCAACAGTGGGAACAGACGTTAATAATGTCATCTAAATATTTGGTAATGGGCGTTAAATTGTTTCGGTGTGAAATTCTCACCTTTATGTAGCTTAAGATATTACGAGAAATATCCGTCTTCATAATTTTAAAGGAAACAAGGCGTGAATAGAAATCGCTGAGGTCTCTTCAGTAGCATCATGACCAGTCCAGATGTGGAGATTCCCAGTCCCCAAGCGGAGACCTCCTAGTGGAGTCGGCCAGTGTTCAGCAGCCAGAACATTCTCAATAAATGCGTGAAAGTTTCATACCAGCCTCTGTTTGGAGCCAGCTTGCTGTTAGATACCCTGGTTAGAGGACGCCACATTCCCACAAAGTGGCTACCCCAACGCAGAGCAAAGCTGACAGGGTGTTCGTTTCCTCATGAGGTGTAGACCGGTTCCTCATTAGGAGGGTATCGGTGCTAATTAGTGCCTTTATCAGGATGACATGGGACAGTTCGCTTGGCTGATGGATAAGTCATCGTTTACTCGTCCGTTCAGAGCTTCTCACTCAACTGGTGCCTCCATAAAACTAGTTAAGCGTCACATTTTCATTTGGAGAGTCACATAAAACAGCTTCCAGAAAGTCATCAAGTGCTATGAACATTCTTAAGAATAAATGCAGCGTCTTTTTACACGTTGTGCGTTTACTTCGTATGCAGCGATTAGGGTTTTTGGTATTTCCATGTAATCTATTTAAATAGAGATAAATACCTGGGGGTCATTCAGGTTTCCTACTGTAGGTCTAAAACTTGCAGTTTGTATAATTGGTGTCTGTAAATCACTCATGGTATGTGACTGTGTGTGTGTGTAAGTTTGCGTCCCTTGGGCTGGGGTGTCCCATCCAGGGTGTCTTGTACTCTTTACTTCCTGGGACGGACATCAGGACCCCTGCACCCTCCACAGAATAATCAGTTGGAGGATGGATGGATTGATGGATGGATGTATGGATGGAGGTACCTGTTACATTTACAAGGCATTATATACTTACTAGCTGGGTATATTGTTTGGCTTTTGTGACCATTGGGCCGGCCCTTCTGGTCCCAAAGGAGATTTGCTGTTGTACCCTTGAGCGCGGTGACCTCAGCTGCGCTCTGACTGCGTTTGGTTGTAAAATTCACTAGTAAGTCTTGCTTAACATGCAGAGTAACTACGGGCAATGTCTGGCATGGCTGTGTTACTGCGATGCAACGGGGGCCTTAAACATTCAGAGTGAAAACATGACATGAAGCTGTGGCATATCTGGACATCCATCCATTTTCCAGTTCAGGGATGCAAGAGGGCCTGAAGCCTATCCCAGTAGTCACAGGGCACAAGGCCGTGGTCATACCCAGGGCCTCCATACACCAGCACTTTGGCCAGTTTGTAGGGTTAGGGTAGGGTCCAGTAGCCTAGCTATATGTCTCTGAATTGGGGGAGGAAGCGGGGGTACCTAGGGTAATCCTACGTGACCTGGGGAGATCGGAGGGGGCATGTTGCCCAGGACCGGCCGTGTACATGTAAAGCATGTTAATGCTGCGATCCAGGGTGCCTTCCGCCTCGCATCCTGATTCTTTAAATCCACTCCTGTGTCTCTCAAATACTATAAAAACAAGCTAAAGAAAAGAAGACTAAAGTATACGATTTAATTCTGTGAAATACCTCCCGTTAAATTTTGGTAATGTGTGACTGACTACAATACCCAGAATGCCTTGGGGGAGGCAGCGCTTTAAAGCTAGGTGCCATACAAAGCACAGGAGAGAAGATTTAAAGTGACAGCACTTCGTTTGTCTTAGTTCAACAGCTGGCATCGCGTCGCCCCAAGTGACGCTCCGTGGAGGAATCTGTTGTTTCGCTGTCCAAAAATTAAGGTGACGGAAACACATGATGCATTTTCAAAATGTTACATTTGAAGAGAAGCGCTGGTGAGAGAGTGGGGCAGACAGCGGAGTATCTGTCAGGAGCTGGAGCTCCAGGGGAGGAGGTGTCGCATGTGAGTCACATTCTCCCATGAATATTCATGCATTTATATATACAATAATTTAAATATTCATCCAGAGAACAAGAACCTTAAGCCCCATATCATTCATAGGCCCCCGACTACACATATGGCATGTTCAACACGGAGCCCCCACCCCCCACCCGAGGCTCGATCCCATTTTAATGGGAAACTCTGCCGGAGATCAATCGGCACGGCGCCCCCAGGCTGCCGGGAGCAGAAAGTACGCCTGTGCTCGCATCAATCCCACAGCGGCACGTGGGGGAGTCGCCGCCGAGAGTCTCTGCGGATGCGGGGCCCCCGTCCGCCTCCCCAGATTTAAGGCCTTCCCTTCCCACTAGCAGAATGTGGACCCCTGCTGACAGCCCACTGCCAGCATCCGGACTGGCAACTCCCTCCACAAGGTTCAGCTCTCTGTTACAGTAGGTGCGCCTGTAGTTACCATCAACAGCCTGCTCCGACAAACCGAAACCCAATACGTACCGCAGGCAGACGCGGTCAACAGGTTCGGTCACGTGGAGTGAAGCTTTAAAATGGGCAACGCGTGTGATCCAGGTGATTTAGAGCAGCTAGGGAGCCAGAGCTCAGTGTGTTTGTCGGCGACAGACGTGGTGGACCCATCGTCTCAGAAACGGCCTCCACGCTGAGATTCCCACAAACTGCAGTGTCTACAGTTTACAAAGGATGGGGTGACAGACACAAAAGAAAGATGCAGTCCTGGGCAGTTTTGAGGCTGAAATCACCTCGATAGTGAGAGTGCTCAGTGGGGAACAGGCAGACTCCTAAAAGGAGGGTTACTAGTGCAAAAATGTCACGGATCAAAATCCATAAAGAAAGTTTCCATACCTGAAGGAATTCCTGCTGTTCTGTAGCCAAATGGGGTCCTAGTCAATTGATAATTAAATTGAAGATTTTTTGCTGCAGTGACTTGCTTTGCTGCTGCTTTCTGTACCTCTGGGCACTGCGACCCCAGTGATTCATTCCCTCTAAAGTCCAAAAGCAGGGTCTATTCCGGGACTCGATTGGGCAGTTTGTCCGTCACATACCACTGTGCTGACAGTTGTGGCTTTGATGATCCATAGTAGCGTCGGCTGGAAAGGTTAAAGGTCAAAGAGGATGAGGATGATTGTCAATGATCTTGATGCACTCAGTCATAATGACGGATGTGACGTTACAAAGCCTGAAGAGCCCGGATTAGGACATCCTGTCTATATGGTCACCAGGAGCTGACAACTTGATGGCGAATAATAATAATAGTAATGACTAGCCCTGAGCTGTGTGGCGCGTGATTGGTTGTTGAAATGTTAGATCAGTATTCAGGAGTAGCCAGGTAGCAGAGCAGAGGGCACCGCGAGGGCATGACCGCAGGCAGTGGCAGCTAGCTGAGTGCTGCCTGAGTGCCTAACGGCATGAGGATGCAAATCACCAGGGCCATTCCGTCTGTCAGCTCTCTGTGACCGTGGCAAAGGTCAAAGGTCAAGTCAGGTCTCAGTCTGCCAGTGCTTAGAGGCCCCCTTCCCTTGTGCCCCCCCGTGCTGTGTAACCTTTTGGTGTTTCCCGCACTGACATTTTAAAGTGTATGATGTTAATTGCTTCTGAGACTAACACTGTCACTGATATTAATTGTCCATCCATCCATCTTGTGACCGCGTGTTCCGGTCAGGGTAACGGAGAATACTAATTGTTTGAAGTCTATTTATGGTGTCGTTGCTGGCTGTGGCCACCATGTGGGGAGGCTGCAGTTAGACAGTGAACTCAACGGGCGCGAAGCGTCTGATAGGGGGGTCACACGGATCTCTGTCAGGAATGGCTGTCATCCAGCCCTCGGCCAAATCTTTCCTCTCGTCTCCTCGTGGATTGGCAACGCGTGCCGAGCCGGAACGGCTCCTTCTCGACTGCTGATGTGTAGCTGAAGAGGAAGGTTGACATTTGAAAAGGGCGCAGTGAGTCGAGCCTCCTTTTGAAGGGTGCCCCCTCTTCATGAACTATTCCATCGCCCCCTGCTGGTGACGCAAGTGACAAAATTAAGTTTAGCCGCTCTGTTAGCCGCTCTTATACAAAAAGATAAACACAAGCCCTAATAAAAAATAAACACCTAACATTTCACCTCACGCTGTCTTACTTTAGTGGGTTTATCTGAAAAATCAGGATCTGAATCTTGCAATAATCATTCATCTTTTTTTGTTTAAATCTCTTGGTCAGATTGACATTTTACTGAGAAGCTTAATTGCCTGTAAGTAAAACTCTAAACTGAATTAGAATTACTGTGCCCTTGTTATGCGGCGGATGGCAGTCAGAAATCATCAGCATGAGCTTGCCAGGGGTAGCATTTGTGACTAAATCTTTACTTATCTGGAAATGCTTTGCCATTTAGGCGCGGAGCTCTGTTCACCTCCAGAGCTTCTTTTTCTGGCAAACCTGGGGTTGAGAAATATAATTAAAAAGTACTGCTGGCAGCAGATGGGTAACGGATTACAAACACCTGAAATCGCTTAAAATTTTACACACCATCCCACCCTCTATATTCCACAGCTCACCACACTGCATCGCATCGGTAAGGGACTGTAAATCGCCGGTAAGATTAACCCAGCATTGATCCTCTCCCAGAAGACCTGCTCATACAGACTTTATGTTTGAATGACTGGAGGCCCTTCCTTCTTTTACGGTTTATGGGCTGCTATATGGGCAGTGGTGGCTTAATGGCTAGGGAAATGCACTTGTAATTGAAAGATTGTAGGTTCAAATCCCCAACCAGCAATCCCACATATGGGTTAAATGCAGAGGATGCATTGTGTTGAAGTGGTGACTCAGCACTGATCACTAAGTTTAATTCAAAAATTGTACTATACTCAGTGTCCATTTTATGAGGTACATCTGTTTCCTAATGCAAATAGCTTGATCCTCTCACAGCCAATCACATGGCTGCAAATTAATATACACAGCATGCAGACAGGAGTCAGGAGGGTCGCGTGCTGCTCAGGTGAGCATTCGAAGAGCTAAGACTCCTGATCACAGTGATTTGCTGTGATGGTTGCAGTATCTCAGACAGTCGCCACCCTGGGATTTTCACACTGTAGTGTCGAGGGTTTATAGCATGATAAAGCAAACGCATTAAGTAAATGGCGGTTCTGTTTTCAAATCAGAGGTCAGGAGGAGACAGGCCAGACTTACAGTGCTGTGCAGGAAGGGTCCTGTAGCTCAACAAACAGAGGCTTGTGCTAATGATGCAAAGGTTATGGGCTCAAATCCCAATGAGCACACAAATTGTAATCTTCCCCTCTACTGTAAACTCGGATAAAAGCATCAGGTAGAGGCATCTCTAAACACACAGCTCATCTCAGCGCAAGTGGATCTGGAGACAAAAAGGGGTCCAATCTAGTCCTACTCACCTCACCGGCTTTCTGTTGCATATCTGTCAGCATTTCAATCCAGCCATATATGATATATTCATTTTCCTGCAGAAGTACCACATATTGGTGTCATGAGTTGGGCAAGTTTATGTACATTTTAGGTGCTTGTACAGCCCCTACAACCAGGGGCCTCATATCCACCACATTGGAGAAGCAACAACTCTGTGACCATCTGGTAATCAAACGAGACAAGTTCATTCTAATTCTATTCCTTGAGCTACCAAGCTGGGATATTTTTTGGAGAAGAACACTGGCTGGTTAAGGACAAACAGAAGAATCACATGGTGGTGGTGGGCTGGGCTGGGGGGGTATGAGGCCGACTCATTCCTGCCCCCACACCCCAGCCATCTTCTCTCACACTCCCACCACATTTTCCTGATATCTCACCTCTTAATTGCTTACTGCAGTCATCAAGCATCACAGTAAAACTGCACACCTGGCCTCCCAGGTGTTAATCAGGCACTAATTAAAATATGTTGGGAAACCTGTATGACTGAGGCTCTGGTGGCCTGGTGGTGGTGGGGGGGCAGTCAGCTGCTGGGCCTGGAGCAGCACATCTGTCCCAGGCAGGTCTAGCTCAGAGAAGAGAGCAGCAGAGGTTGGAGACTGTGTGTTAGTCCAGGAAGACACAAGTGGGGGGGCTGGATGTGTAGGCAAGGAAAAAGCTGGAGCGGAACATTCCTGTTTCCCATAGGGGGTTTGGACCTCGGGAGTGTTTTGGGCAGCTCATGGGAGTTTTACTTACACAAAAATATTCTGAGGGTGGAAGGAAAAATGATTCGATCCCACCTCCTGTACAATCTGATTGGTTTCTCTCTGAACCAATCATTTGCCTTTCTGCCCTCGGAACATTTTTGTGTAAGTAAAACTCCCGTGAGCTTTGGGACAGTGAAGCAGGATCCTCTCCCCATCACACTCCCCCGCTGTGATTGTAAGTGGCGGCTCATTATGTAGACACCGCGGGTCTTTGGTAATGGGTCGTAAGTGAATCAGACTCCAGGAGGGATCCCTTCAACCGGAGCCGAACATCAGCCGGCCTTAAGCTGACAGAGGCTGAAGGAGCCTCGTGGAAGGGCTGGGTCACCAGGGCGCGAGGGTGTCCCGTCATTGGGGACACATGGGGGGGAATGATGCAAGGGGTACAGGGAGGTCTGTCGGAAGGGGGGCCGCATGCTGGAGTCCCTATTTACTTACGCTGAAGCCTGCAGGGTAGGAGGTTACAAGCGGAGGGTTATCAGATTTAAATGAATGTGAGTTGTCTGGTTCTGGTTCTGGCCTGGTCCCTAGGTACTGGCTGACAGTGCTGCGTTCGCCCTCCCCCGGTTCTTGCCGCTCTCCCGATCCCTCCAGGGATCCCTCAGAGGCCGGAACCCCCAGATGGAAGCGGGCTGGGCGGCGACCCGGCAGTCAGCAGCACCGAGCTGCGACTGTTCCGGTTCGCCGGACGAGCGAGACGGGGAGAATGATGCTGATGATAGAGTCACCATGAGTCGTAGAGTCACCATGAGTCGTAGAGTCACCATGAGTCGTAGAGTCACCATGAGTCGTAGAGTCACCATGAGTCGGGTTAAATGGTGTCAGGAAATGCAGGTGATGATGTGGGGGTCGCCTGTCCCAGTCACTACTTTACCAGACTTCTGAAGTATATTCATATAAGCAGAATGAACTCCCAGCCTTTCCCTTGTGCCTGCCTAGTACTTTCAGTACTCAAGTACTGAGTACTCAGTATTCAGTTTCAGTATTTAAAGAGACTTAATAAGCCACGCAACCCTGCACTGGATGGATGGGCTTAAATAGTTCACAAATTTACTAGCTCTCAGACCCTACAGCAAGGTTTTGAACTTGTTTGGTACCAATAACTAGCCATAGCTCTGTGAAGTCTTTGTCATGTTAAGAAGAAATGATTCCGAAATACGTGGAAAATGCAACTGAAAACTCTGCAGCATTATTCATAAATTTCGGCTTAATCAAAGAATCTTGGAACAGACAGGACTGTGGCACAAAGACAGTGTGTCAATCAGAGCACGGCAACTGCATAGAGATCCTCCTACGTCGATCACCAATGGCATTATTGACTTGACTGTCTTTTCCCAGATTGGCATGTGCAGTTTCTGTAGCCCGGAGCAGTGACTGATGGACAAACAGGAAAAGCCGAGAATCACATCCGATGGAGAGCTTAAGGCGACCCGGCGCCTGAAGAAAGGCGCCTGTTTCATGCTTTGCTGTGTGCGTAATGTTCAAAGGGATGCCATGGCGACTCTCTGATGGAACTTATCTGTCTTCTCCAGCAGTGACCTCTGTCTGTTCCTGTTTATATTGCCAAGGCTAACAAACTCCATTGTCACTGGATGTGAAGGATATTAATTACGCCATAGGGAGGCTGGATGCATTCTTCCTGGGCGGGGGGTTTGGGAGGGATGATTACTGAGCCACGAAGGCTACCCCAGAGCTCACCCCACATTATTCTTCCAGGCCTGCTGCACCACAGCCAGAATAAGGTCTGCATGGACTAGCCATCGCCCCCTCGTGGCTGCCCCCTCGAAGTGCAGCAGGTAGGAGGGCCGTTAAGGATCTGGGATCCTAACAAGAAAGCCATGCTGTGAATCCTTAAAGTACTTTATCTGTCATTTCCGGCTGTATAAAAGAGCTTAAAACGGCTTTAGCTGTTAGCTATTTAACTGCTTTGAATGAAATCATCCACCAATGAAGCACTATTTGAAAAGATGCATTTTTATTGGCCAGTATCCAGAAGGGCAAGGGTTCTCTAAATGAGCTGCTGGCTAGCATTTGGGCCAAAATGCCATTTTCTCGATGGTGGAAAAACATTAGCGGGCTAGTAAATACTGGTTGCCATACTGTGCATTCAGAATTCAGCCGGACGAGGTGAACAGAGATTTATTCCGCCGACAGAAACAGAAGCACATTTTGGTGGCCCTCAGTGGGAAGCCAGTAGGGTTTGCCTAGGCAAGGGGAAACATTTGCCGCAGTCAGATCGCGCCGGTGCGAGATGGACGAGCCGTAAACGCGAGCGGGAAGGCGTGCCGAGGAAACGCTGAATAATAATCATAAAAGTAATGATTTAGCGGCGCTGATAGACACACAGCGTGTGGGGGCAGACAGAGCGAAATGGGGCGTTTAATTAAACGATCCAGCAGGACAAAGTCACGCAAAGTCCCATGACATCATCGGAAAAGCGACCCGCGCCTGCCTGGAGGAGCGGGATACGCGTTCTGCTCGTATAGAATCCGAAGTCCTAACGACACGTTAAAGATAATCACCAAGGGCGTTAAGGGCATCTGAGTGAAGGAACGATTCATGCCTGGTGACTCTGAGGGATTCTCTGTGGGGTGCGGAGAAGCTCTCTGCTATAACACCATGTCTGCTTCAGACACATCTCATCCAATGAGTCACGCTGGAGCGGAACGGCCAGTCACACACTGAACACCCACTATTGTCTGGAGCAATCTGGATGCTGTACTGAAGGACACCCACTAGCTGAGTATAAATGCAGACGTTCATCAATCCAGTCATCCATGCATCAGAACCACTCACCAGGTCCCTGTGAAGGTGGGGGGGTGTTACATCGCCTGGGAGGGGTCGAGAGCTGTATGAACCTGCAAACTTCAGACATGAGAGTTTGATGCACAGAGCAGGTGAGACATTAGCACTAGACTTCATATCCCTCATCTACACAGATTACTGCAGCTCTGAGGCCTTGCGTGTCTCAGTGGGTTGCAGTACTGTGCCTGTAATTGGAAGGTTGTTAGTTCAAGTCTCAGAATAGACAGAGTGATGTCACCATTGGGCCCATGAACAAGGCCCCTAACCTCCCCTGGCTCCAGGGACTGTCTGACCTGGCTTTCTCTCACAAACCTGCACCGCTTAGAATAAAAGCGTCTGCTGAACAAGTAAAACACAAATAAACTTCGACGTCACAAAGGACTTCTTTTAATTTTGAGAGGTCCATGTTTACCAATCTGACCCAAGCCTTCCCTGTGCTCGGAGCCTCTTGTCACCACACACTCCCCAGCTATTCTGTGCTTCTGGGGGGGGGACGGGACACAGCCGTCGCATTAATAACTGCCAGTTTCCCGCCAAGCTTTCCCAGCCACCGCGGGCTTCTCTGACAGCATAGGTGCTGCTTTCTCCTGCTCTGGTTATTAAGCAGCCCCATGTTCCTCTCTGTCTAACCGACAGAGCAGCTAGAAGCCTGGGAGGCACTGAAGATGAAGCAGGACTTTCTGAAATATCTCATGCCTCTCTTCATACCCACTAGTTGGCTAGCCGGTCAGTCATGTTGAGTTGAGTCTTAAAGGGGCACTGGCTCCATCTGAAAGATGATTGGCCCCTGGAGTGCCTACTCCCCTGTCACTCATCAATTCAAAATATATCATTGGCTAATGATGAGGTTAGCTTCTCTTCTCCTTGCGCTTTTCCTGCTGAGGTGGGTGGAGTCTAAACCTCGCTTCTGTGTTTCATCCATCTTCGTATATAAACGCAGAGTTTCCATTATTAGCAACAATACTGTGTCAAACGTATATAATTTAATAGTCACATCTGACTCAATGGGCAACGTCAGTCAGAATGCATGATGTGACACTCATTACTGCAAGGCGTTTATGTTACATAATCATGCAGTTTTTGTGTATGAGTAAAAAATAGAATCCATTCGAATGATTAGTGTCACTAATGTAACACTGACTATGAACCAGGCACTACATTAATTCAAGAGTCATAGAAGTGATTCGGCTCAGATGCTGCCTGCCTGCCTGTCTGCCTGCCTGTCACTCACTCACTCACTCACATTTGTAGTCATATCCATTCATTTCCATGGGAAAAACTCTAATCCCAGTATGACGACTTTAACCCCTAGCCAGCCCTTACCTTAACCATAAGTAATCAAACTAAATATGAATCTTTTGGAATTTTTTTAAAATTGAGTTTCCCCTTTTGGGAATTGAAATATGTCTCCACAACATCAAAATGACAGGTGTTTAATCACACTGTGGGGGACATTTGGTTCTCACAACAGAATATATATATGACCCACACGTACATGCGCCCTGCTAATAAACTGCGCTTAATGACGTTACCCAGCTCGGTGCACTCAACAAGATATCTCCTGTTGTACTGGAGGAGAGATTTAGAAAAATGCCTGTGAAGGACAGAGGCAGGCGGTGAAAAAGCCTGGCGGAGGCAGATTTGCTTAGAGACTCGCAAGAAGGCAGCTGGCGGTTTGCGTTGTGTATTTAACTCCTTATATATCATACTGCAGAGATTCTCCTCTGAGTGCTGGAGGGGAGCTTTTCAATAAGCAGCATCCCAAGGATCTGCTAAATCCGACAATCTGTTGTATTTGCTTTTTGCGGTTTGTAAAAACTTGTGAAGGTTGTGGGTTCAACACTCACGGGGCGGCAAGCTGCACTCTATTCAAGTGAGGAGTCCGGGTCTGTGGTCATGATGCTGGGTCTACGGATCCGGCCTCTCTCCTCTGGTGCTTGGGTTGGCTGTTCTGGGATCAGTTCTCCTGTGCTGAGCTCCCTCCCTCTCTCCCCCTCTCCCCGCAGACCTGAGGCGCATGACTGCCGGCTTCATGGGCATGGCGGTGGCCATCATCCTCTTCGGCTGGATCATCGGGGTGCTCGGCTGCTGTTGGGACCGTGGCCTCATGCAGTACGTGGCTGGCCTGCTTTTCCTCATGGGAGGTGAGTGATGGCTCGATGAGGCACTGCGGGATTCTGGGTAACGTAGTCAGCAAGGGGATGGGCTCACAAACAGAAATATATTTGCTTAAATCCCAAGAACGATTTTGCAGTAGTACCATTGAGGAAGATGTCATATCTCAGTTGGTTAGTCCCCTGCTGTACTTTACATTTAAGGTATAAATATAATCAGCTACATGTCACCATGAATCCGCACGTTCTCGTGGCAGGAGGGTGCCCTCTGCGCACGGCACGCAATTATTCACACGCAAAGACGCTTCAGAGACAGACGGATGGCATTCAGGGCCCGGGGGAAGGTGACAGCAAGTGTGGGGTAGAGACGCACGTCGGGGCAGAGCGGCGCCCCCCTGGGCGTGTAATGAAGTGCCGACAGTTCCCCTGAAGCGGAGGCTTCAGCTTCTCTGTGGGTCTGCAAACTGAGAAGTTAAACTTGTCCCAGAAATGTATGGGGGGTGTAATTTGTTTGAAACTTTTATAACCCTTATTACTCAGAAGTGGAGAGTGCAGAATGATCACACGGACCAGAAGGTATTACTGAGTAAAAATGACGATAACAGTCATATTAATGAAAGGATTTTTAAAGACGTTAAGGATATAAATATTTTTGGATCTCTTATATTTACCCATTAGGCGTCTTCCAAGTTCTCTCCAGAATCAGTGCCCGTCAACCCGTTAAGCAACACAGACGGCCACGTAGGACACCAACTACTGAGGGGGGCAGACTGGGGGCGCTTGTGGTGAAGCCTGTCTAGAGCTCCACATGGGCTTCGATCAGCACTGCCCAGAAGCATAGAGCGCTAGGCAGGAGATGGACCAGCATTCCACCTGGGGAATTACAGGCTGCATACACAAACAAACACACAAACAAACGAACACACAAAAACAAACAAACACACAAACAAACAAACACACACCCCCCACGTGGAGATTGTGCCTCACTTGCCTGCCCTCTCTCCATGACAGGTACCTTCTGCATCATCTCCCTGTGCACCTGCGTGGCCGGCATTAACTTCGAGCTCTCACGCTACCCCCGCTACCTGTACGGGCTGCCCGACGACATCGCCCACGGTTACGGCTGGTCCATGTTCTGCGCCTGGGGCGGCCTGGGCCTCACCCTCATCGCTGGCTTCTTTTGCACACTGGCGCCATCCGTGCAGCCGCCGCCGTCCCGTTCCGTGTGCCCCAAGACGCGGCCGGAGAACGGCACCGTGTGCTAAGGGCCGCACGCCACCGCCCCCAGAACCCGCCGACTTGGCAACCGGGACAAATCAACAAAGCCTGCTACACGTTTAGAATTATTCCCAGTCTATCTCGGCTAAAGACTACGGTATTTTTAATGTGTGTGTGTCTAACAAATCTGAGACCCTGATAGGGTCTTTTACAGAGACTGACCTTCCGTGCCAGACGCTACAAACCGCGGCGTGGCACGACGGTGCCCATCCGCTCGCCGGTGAGGTCCCTGCCCACCCCATGCCCAGTTTGATGGGTGGTGGGATGCGGAAGGAGGGGCAGTTCTGGCTGGTGGTGGTATGGAGGGGGGGGTGCTATTTAACAGAAACACCACCCATTGAAATGACAGACCTCCCCCGCGATTATGTCAACAGAGCCCCCGAAGCTGCGGGTCGAGCAAGACGTCTGACGTCAGGAGCGCCACCGCATTGAGCAGATGCTCTCTGAGCATTCGGCGGCAAACGAGATTCCGAGCTTGGCGGGTTTTCCTCGGATCGCGGTCAAGAAACATGGAGACCCAGAACGAGAAAGGCGGCAGCTGGGACAGGCGACCGCACTGTTCGGTGGAAAGCAGCAAACGTCGGGTGAATTGGAGAACCGCGGAGCAGAGGGGCGACCCAGCTTGTACAAAAATGTAAAGAGTCTCCAGCAGGATCAAAACTGAAATCCCATTTTTGAACGTTTTCATGTCTGAGGTGCATCCCATTCCGGGCCAGCGGGGGCCCCTTTCCTTCTTAGGTTATTCTCGCTTGTTTTCTAAGGGGAGTCACTCTTTTACCACACGTGCGCGAGGTCTCCGAACACCGCGTCAACTCCATTCCACCGTTGTCATAGCAGTAAGTACCTGTGGGTGTTTTACAATTTCTGTAGAAAAAAAGTATTGTAAAAATAACAATATAACAATTAAAAAAAAAAAAAAGGTCAAGACCTGCCCAAGGAGAAAATGTTGGGTAATTCATGAAATGGAAAATGAAAGGTGCAGTATCCTGTTTGTACCATGGGGCAGGTTCTTTGGCTGCCGGTGAGGGGGGGTTTAATGTCATGACATGGGTGCCCCCGCTATTTCTGACAGCAACACATCCTTCCTTATATACCTCTGTCATCTCAGATACCTCATAACAGCTCTATGTCCCATTCTGTGCGGAAAGATGGTTCCAGAAACTGAGCTCATAATGCTATGTTCCTAATATCCGTACTGAGCTATAATCGGTACTCTGTGCCCGAAAACCCAGCAAACTGGAAACCAGCGTGGCAGCCTTTGACTTCCTGAATGGATCCATCTCTCCCATCTTCTCAGCCAGCTTCCTGCAGTCTGTCCCCAACAGGTGACGGCATTCCACGGAGGGGACGTCGGCCCATTCTAGGCCACATCCACACACAGCGGATGAGCTGCGGTCCACCGAACTACATGTCTCGGAACCCCCAACACGTGTGAGGGAACAGTGCTACCCACTGTGCTGAACGTTAACAAGAGGAAGCAGGACCGTTAGATGCCACATTTGGGTCTCATCACGTGACTCAACTACATGTTATGAAGATTCACAAACAATGATAGCATGCGGCCAAACAAGCCTACGCCGTCCCAGGAGGGTTCATATAGCTATGGCCGCAGGATACTTCCCAGCGTTTAGACAGGAATTTTGAAAGGTAACAATAATAAATCCTAAACAGAGACTACAAGTCGATCTGCTGAGAAATTGCCAGCGTTTACAATTTAATATGTGTTAAATGGTGGTTGACAATCATATCAGCTCCCGAATTCTCTCTTTGGAGAATTCCGTCCAATTCTATGTGAAAGCAGAGTGAAATCTGTCAGGCCGTATTCAGAAATACTCGCTATTAGGCATCATCAATGGTTGTTATAAAGTAATGTACAGTCTGGCAGTGTTAAGCAGAATCTCGAGTCGGTATTACATTTATGCGGGTTGTAAGCAAAGCCGGAACAGTTAGGGGAACTCAAGTTTCCATCGGATTACTTGGAATGTTATGAGAAAATTTACCATCCATCACAAAAAAGGCTTGGGTCTGGAAAAAGTTTATTTTTAAACGTCTGCCACCTAAGCATCATAAGCTCGTAGCATCTTTGACCAAAGCCTAGAATCTGCTGGATTTCCTGAATCCGCTCAAATGAAAGGCGGACCCTCAACGCCGTTCTCACGGGGAAATAAAACCTCAAATACCCCCCTGATGCGATTCTCTCCATCTTTCCTCCATGCAGCTAATCAAGTACAGGGTCGCGGCGATGCAATTAGACAGTAACGAGACTAACGAATAGCTCAGCAGCCAGTGCACTTAATTTTTTTTCCTCTCTCTAATAAAACCTCCATTAGATAGGCAAGGTATGCGTCTCATCTCCCAGGCAGAGCTCTGTGGGGGGCTAATTAAACGCCCAGCCGGCGATTCCTTTACGGATGCATTCACGTCCAGACGGACCGTTTCCCTCCCGACTCTCACGCCGCCAGGAGCCGAAGCAGAGCCGCGGCTCGGACATATGATGTCATGTGACGGCAGCCTAATTCTGGGGCGAGATTCCAGCGGGAAAAGTGAGGTCGGCTTTGGAAATGGTGCACCCTGCGAGGTGAACCAGGAAAAAGAGAGGAGGGGGAGAGAGAAAGAGAGAGAGAGAGGGAGGGAGGGGTGGAGGACGAGGCAGAAGGCTCTTGCACAGAACAGACAGTCACATTTAGATAAGAATCAGCTGGCAGTGAAAGACAATTGTAGTCAATTAATATGCTGGAGCAAACTGGCTTTTTTATTGAAGCAGGAAAAATGGGTTTAAAGGGCCCGGATGACAGGCCGCTAAACTGCGGGGGGGGGGGTGCTGCCATGGCAACCAGAGCGACAAATAGCTCAACGGTGATAGGAGGGTCGCGCCGGCCCCGTTCCCAGCATTAGTCTTAATTAGACCATAAAGTGACGTTTAAAAAGCCCCCTGGCGTGAATCGGGGGGCGGCCTTGGGCGGCCCGCAAGTGAGCAGCGTCCTCTCAGAACTCTGCACTCTCAACTTCGCGACGCCCCGGATATTTTGAAAAGACTTTGTGGTCGCAGGCAGCGAAGCGAGCTGCCGAGCGTGAAATTACAATAACCCGACTTGACACACCGCGCGTAATGCGCATTTTCCCTCCCCCACCCTCCCTGGAAGCAGACGTTAGATAAAAGCCCGTCTCACGCCATCGGAGACTTTCCGAGTACGGCGACCAAACGTGATCCTTGTCCAACAGCTGCTGATCTGGCAGAAAGAAATTAAATAAAACAGAGAGAACAGTAAACTGTGAAGAGCCTCAGCTGAATACTTAAACAGAACACATTTTCTTTCTTTTAAATACTTAAATTAGATGCATTTCTAAAAACTTCCACTTTCATTTCAGGTGTAAGCCTCCTGCTAATCCCTGGTTGAGTTTTCCTTGCCGTATAAATTGGTGTCTCTTGTATGAGCACAAAAGCTGAAGACCCTAACCCAATTATCCTGGGGTCTTCGGGGCTGCTAATTATTTCCTTAATTAGACCAGAAAAATATCAACTGAAAAGTAGCATTGTACAGTTAGCAGTTCATCTACATCCATTCTCACTTCATTGTTGGTGTCAAGCAGTTACACAAGGGTGTAGCACTGCGTAGAGGTCAATGGAGTGGGTGGAGTATCATTTGGTGTAGAATACCCCAAGAGGAACACAGAAACGGTTACTGCACCTTTCATTTCTACCAGTATAAGAACCTGTCAATCTTTTACATCAGTAATGTGTCTGTTGAGTAAACAAAATAAAAACAAGAAAAAATAATTCCTGGAAATGTTCAACTGTGGAATGTATAACCATAAAAAATTAATAAAATTTCATTGATGTCTTCACTTGTATTGCTCGAAGCCTCAGTCGTGCAGGATTGTTTGAAACGATTGTGTACCTCTGCGTCATTGTCATTAACATCCACGATGCCAAACTAAGCTGGGGACGATGTGGAGAACAATTGTGCATAAACTTGCCAAAACAAGAGATTTGGTGACTTGCTTAAGGGGGAAAATGTCTTGATGTAAGAGGTATTCAGCAAGTTAAAGCGAGCTTGACACCAACGTCTCGCTATGTGCGAAAAGTTATGAATCCTACGAGAACTATCCACACTCATCCAGATCTGAATGAGGAAAAATACAAAACAGACTCCAAAAAGCTACAATTAAGTAGGGAAGGAAGAAAACGACAGGGCATTTTTTCCAACTATTCAGTAATGATGCAGAATCCGGGCAAATTGAAGGCCAGAGTCATCTGAGTAGATGAAACTGTAATATGTAAGCTGGTAATGAGAGCTTAGTGACTCCGGCGTTCATCGGGACAACCAAAATCACAGCACGTACAACCTAGCTGGGCCCAGAAGGACGTCCAGCAGGGATGCCATCTACAGGGAATTTCCCAGTGTGCAAGGTATAAAGGCATAAAGATAGTGTGATGTCACAATGGCTCTGTAAATGAAAGATATTCACACGATCGCAGAGAGAAAAAAAAAAACAGTAAAAGACATCAGCCTTGAACTGTGTCTATTCAGTAGGTCATACTGTTTTCCGTTTAGGTCACTAAAAAGCCATTTTGCTGAACTAACAACATCCTCCAGCCAACCAAATTAGCATGGGCTTTAAAAGCCAGTTCAAGGCGAGTTAAGCTCTCTCTCGGACTGCAAAGCTAAGCTCGCTCGCAGAATCTCCCAGAAAGAAGCGCGCACTGTTAACCGGCCGACACAACACTCGCGAGTGGCGTACTGCACGTGACCTACAGACTGAAAAGTGGAGCAAACGCCATGAAAGCCATGCTTGGGGAAAAACAAACAAAAAATCAGCCACAAGCTGGGCCGGCACTTCATTCATGCCTTCAAGACGTCAGTCACCTGGCTACCCACACTGACGAAGGCCGGAGTAATGTTTGTAATGAAATATTAAGTACAATAAAACAGGAGGGTCGGCGTGACAGGCTGCATTCACAGTGCCTTCCGACACAGAGGAACGAAGCCACCGGCATCATTCATTCGTGGCATTGCTTTTTCGTCCATTCGCAATTTCTTAGTATTGGCAACTTTTCATAAAATATTTAACGTACCGCTGCCTGGTGCAATCACTGCATTTAGGAAAGGCACTGATAATTACTCCGCTTGAGAGCGATAAACAATTTATGGCAGAATCCATTAATGTACAGAAGGGCTGTTTGCGAGATGTTTTTTTTCCCAGCTGCGGCCCTCAGAGCAGCCGCGTGTTTCTATGCTCACATTCTTCACAGGCTACAGCCAAGACCCCTTCCTCTTTAGATACCACCGCAGTTAAGAACGAACTTAAGAACTGTGGTGGAACCCGAAGAGGTCTGGGGAGTGGCTTGTTAAGGCCTCGTCCTGAGGACTGCTGATCTGACATTACTCATAATGTCCTAACTTGTCTTAATCTCCTTAACTGCAGCTATTGCTGGGTTAAAGGCATCACTAAAAATCACAGCTCCCGGGATGCAAGTCACAAAACCCTGCACTAACTAATAACCGATATCAAAGGACAGCAGCCTGGTCGGCGGATTAATGACGTCGGTGTACTGGGGACGAAGAGGAGGCGAAATCATGACGTCATGCACTAACCGTGTGTCTCTGAAGGCGGCAAATGGAGGAAGGTTCAGTAGAGAGGTGGCCAGTCAGAGTCCCTCGTCTGCACGTGGACCCCTCATTCCAAAAACACTCTGCAAAGAAAGCTCAGGTGGGGGCCACAACGTGGGAAAACGCTGAATCATTCGACGCTATTAATAAACCGCAGGTGAATAGCCTGGGGCAAAAGGCAGAGCGATAAGCAGGGATTCCAAGCGAGTGCAGATAAACAGCCCTGATCACCGATACGGAGCAGCAGAAGCATCAGAGAAGGCTGTGACGCTACGAAGCCCCAATCCAAACACTGTCAGCCAATCCCATTAGTGCACCCACACAGCCAATCACTGCATGCGACTCAAGTCATTTCGCAGTCACTGAAAGTGACCAGGCAGATTCGCCGGAGATCAAATATCCCAGATAAAGACGGTACATCGCAAAGTGAATCTCAGTGCGAGCAGGAAGTGTCAACCTGCTTCCCACAAGCATCTCCATGAGGCAGCACTTCCCACCAGAGGGAAGGTTAGTGAAGGTTCACAGGTTAATAAAACAAATAAAAAAAAGAACGCCCAAACTCAAGTCAAGTTTTCTTTTTTATTTAAGATTTAGTTTCCAGACCTGTAGAGAGAGGTACAATTCCTTAAGCTTTTCATTTTAAACTTTTTTTTAGCATGTCGTATATCCCATGGCTAACTGCATCAGTTTCTCTGAATGTATTTACTTTTCTCTTGAATACTGTTGAATACTGAACAGTTGGCAAGAACCTACACAGCCAATAAAGAATTAAGACAAAATAAAGAGTTGGTGATTGGGGGGGTGGGACAAAGGTCATTTTCTGGGGTCTCGCCAAACTGCTTCTTGTCACCCTGAAGTGCTGCTGTCCTTTCACATTTGACTTTGAATATTGTTACGGCTGATGTGGTGAAATCTGTGTGTGTGTGTGTGTGTGAGAGAGAGAGAGAGAGAGAGAGAGAGAG
>JAODUD010000001.1:29774564-29802598 GCA_026784285.1 Stomatorhinus walkeri | reverse complement strand
CCCCCCCCCCCCGAGCACACAGTGGACGAGTCCCGTTCAGAGTCATTCATTTCTGGAGCAGATATTGGCTGTGCAGGAAGCCACTGGCCAACACGCCCATACTGAAGACGCCCCCCCCCTCCCCTACCCCCCCACTGGCGGCCCACTTTAATGGCCTAATTATTTTGGCGGCTGCCCTGCGACTCTGAAGCCCGCGCCTTCACGGGGGCAGGGCATCACTTTTAATTGGCTGCATCGATCCATTTCGAGCGGAGCCGGGCGGGTTTGGTGCCGGTTCCGATTATGGGCTTCGGCCCGGAGAGGAGGGGGGATGCTGGGGAGGGCGTGGGCCTCCAGCGCAAAACATTACAGGCAGAAGCAGCGGACCTCCACACCGGCACAGGGGAACCGAGAACGGGTGGTGAGCAGCCACGGTCGTGTGTGCGTGTGCGTGAGTGTGTGTGCGTGCGTGTGAGTGCATGAGTGTGTATGTGCGTGTGTGTGTGTCTCTTTGCATTTACCACATTGTGGTAAAATGTTACTGTTTTTTAGTTTGTGGAGACATTTTTCATATAAACCTCAATCTTATAAAAGTCTGATCAAGAAACTAAAAATGCCTTAAGGTTAGGAATGGGTATATGGGTTAGGGTGGTCATAGTTGGCATTTGGACTTTCCCCATAGAAATTAATGGAGAGTCCCCACAAAGATAAGAATACGTGTGTGTGTGTGTGTGTGTGTGCACGACAGTGGTAAAAATCCAAACTCAATTCTGAAAAGCATGTACAAATGTCTGAGGAAAAAAATGAAAGGTGGGAAAAGGCCGTTAAAAAAAAGAGCAACGCCCTTCGTGTGTTACCCTAAGCGCCAGAGGGAGCGGGGGGGGGCGCCAGAGCCCTCGGCCATCGCAGTGCAGGGCAGCTGTGCGTTTAACACGCGTCAGAGCAAATGAACACGCGGCCTCCATGCAGAAGGGAGAACACGCAGCTACACGTGAAGGAGCCAGCAGAGACTGCCAACGCTCCGACGTTAGATGGGAAATTATTACATAAGGGCACATCGTCATGGAAACCCCCCATCTTACTACAGTATGAGAGGCGCCGCTTTGACGAGGCAGCATTGACTGAAGGCCCCCGAGCTGCCTCTCCCGAGCTGCCTCTCCCGAGCTGCCTCTCCCGAGCTGCCTCTCCCGAGCTGCCTCCAGGGTCGTTACCTGTTATAATAGCTGGGTCCATCCAACTGGCCGTGCCGTCCCAGCTCAGACTGTGCGAGACACCCCCCGAGCCGACTGGCACCCCCGTGTGGTTGACGCTGGAGGATGAGGATGATGAAGAAGAGGACGACGAGTTCGGAAGTCCCCCAAAGTTGATGTTGATGTTAGGTAGCAGTGCACGGAGGCCGTCCTGCCATTCTTTCACATTTATACTTTCTACTGAGCTGCTTCCCTCTGCAAAAATAAAGAGAAGGGGTGCCCCCTACTGTCAGAGGACAGAACTACTTTTGACACCAATCAGAAGTAATCTACTCAGATCATCCTGATGCAATTAAGGCAGATGACGCATGTCCCGGATATCATAATGCATATCATAGCTTAGGAAATACTTATTCTTTATTAAAACGCTAAAAATCTAAAACTAAAGGTTGAAAAAAAATAAGCATTTTATGACGTCGGCAAGTCAGAAGCTTTTCTGGGCTGTCTAGAGTTAACAAGATAGCACTGTTCAGCACATCCCTAACCAGAACGACGGCCTAACATCCAGCCCTCAACATTACTTCAAAACACCCTTTGGACTGAGGGTAGCACAATTCATTCACTTGCAAATCCAACGTAACAAAGATGCCCTAACGGTGCAACTGAAAACGGTATTGTGGCAGAGGTGCTTTCAATTAACGTTTTTTTTTTTTTTAGAAGTAGTTTTTGATCCTTCCTGACATGACAGTTAATGCTATAACGTGAATATGAATCACTGGGAAGCTGCCAGTTGGAAGGGCCTTTCATCACTGCCTGTGGTCCCCCCCCCCTTTTAGGGAAGGACGACGGGGGGGGGGGAACGCGTGGCAAGCATCCTTCAGCAGGTTTGACTTCAGGGTGTCTTCCAGAGTCACCCAGGAGGGGGCAGCACGTGAGAGGGAGCGTGCTTGGTGGGGTGGGGGCAGGGGAGCTGGGGGTGTGATGCGCACTCCATGCCAGGCCCGGCGATGGCGGAAAGGATAAGCGCGAGAAGCATCCGGGGGCTTCAGTTTTACGGAACGAGAAGCTTGTCAAGGAATGATGCTTCCTGCCTTTCCTGGCTCAAACCAGCAGGGGGAGGGAGGCGGGAATGGCGTGACGGGAGATCACGGGGGGGGGGGTTCTGATACCAAGTCATACACCAGGGGTATCAGCATTTATGGTCGGTGCCGCCACACTGGCTCATTAACCAGCTGAGGTAAGGCTCCGACAGGCTTACCCACAATCCCTCACTCCCGTTAGCCCGATACTAACCACCGCGACCGGACGAGCGGCGGGCTTCATCCGCGCCGTTTAAAGGCAGATCCGACGTGTGCTGAGCGTCAGCCGTCCCGGTCGAGGTCTCCGGCCGACGTCATCCAGCTCAGCTGCGCTCAAAAGCCAATTCGGGCATTGCGTCGACCTTGTCTTGCTCTAAACAAACGCTTAATCACACACTTGCAGCGAGACGCGGCGTCTGACTTGCTCGCGGACGGAGGGGGGGGAGAGAGAGGGAGGACAAAGCGGGTCAGATGGAGGGGATCCAAAATTCCGGCCGCTAAGACAAACAGAGCAGGCAGCAGCTTGTGTTCTGGGTTATTTCTGTAGTTTGGGTTCACCTTATAAATAATGTAGGTGCTCAGAGTCGACCACAACTGCCGAGTCAACGTTTCATCAGACGGCAGAAACCTTTACAGGTCCAGGGCTCGTTTATGACGGTATTGCTGGGGTTGGGGGGGGGGGGACTTCGAGGACATTCCACCAGCATTTCTTCTGGGGGAGCAAATAGCCGGATGCCCGTCTGAGTGACCGGGCATCACCAGTCACATGGGCTGGCGGAGGGGAAGTGGGCGGGGCGCTGAATGCGGCCGGTCACAGAGCGCTCTGCTCTCCCACTATTCATTTCTTCTGCTTGAAGTGACCCGGGGAAGGGCGGCCGGTGGCCAATGGGCTTACGTGCCGCCCTGTGGCCGGCCAATCAAAACGCATTGCCAGGCCGGCAACAAGCCACAAGGCCGGAGGAGCGAATGGGCAGATGCTACCAGGGAAGCCTAAGGGCGCTGCTTGCGGGCCCCCGACAGGGCCGACCGCTCGAGAGATGGAGGCGTCACTGTGGAGGAGGGAGAGACTCGGCGTGATGAGTCACCGATCACGCATTACCAGCTAATGCTAATTGCCATGCGCGGTGGAGGACGTGTGCCTCCGTACAGCCGGCACACCGGGGGGGTGGGGTGGGGGGGCTCTAGCACAGCCGACAGGCTACATTCAAAGAGGGCTTGGTTACTCATTTATGGGTGAAGCAGCTAAACAAGCTGTTTGCAAACACCGGGAAGGAAATTTACGTTTCTACATCGCTACCCTGTGAAACCTCGTTACGCACAAAACCTCATCACGCACAGATCGCAGCAAAACTAATCTGTGCCCCCGAAATTCACTGCCTTACAGTCTTACAGACTCCGTGTGAAAGCATCATCATAGCAAACTGAGGGCTCTTCAGATTTCTAAGAGACTGCAGTGGAACTGCCCTCTGCTGCAGAGCACAGGAGCCTAGGGATGAGATAAGCCGTCGCTGGACAGTCACCCAGCCCTTCAGCTTTAAACCAAGCTGCGAAATAAGTCTCCCCTCCCCATGAAAGTTTTATAGTTTTGTTGCTCTTGGTGCCCGCAGCTCTAAAAATCTCTAACCCTAAGGAGTCGCGTGTCCGGGGCACGAGGAGTCGCGTGTCCGGGGCGTGGAGCAGCTCACCAGCGACTTCACCCCGAATTAATATGTTGTCCGGATGGGCGGCAGGGTGTGGCGCGGCGGCCCCGAGCGGTTGAGTTTGAGATAGCTAGCTGCCGCGTGACACCAAGCAGCCGTGACATGCTCTGCTCTGCCTCCCAAAATGCAATTCACTGCATGCTTAAACCCGGAAAGCCACACTGACCCTGCGTCAAAGACGGAGGTGTGACTGACATTGCAGAAACATTCTAGAATCGTCGAGGGAATGAAGCGGTAGCAGCTTGTGGAGGTAATTCTAGGAAACATCCTTTAACCCGTGCTGGACGGTTTTAAAAACCGAAGCCACCCACCCAGCATATTATGGTGATGCAGCCAGCCCCCGCATTAGCGGCTCGTGGAGCAGCTTATTCGCCATGATTGATGACCGTCAGCCTCGCGCGTGACGCACCAGGACAAAGGCCATTAGAGAAAATTGAGACCAAAGCAGTACAAACACTGAAGCTGATTATACATGTGACGATGCAGCATATGCAAGTCGGCGCATGCAAATACATGCACGTTACCACATTTATCAAACCAATTAAAAGGCCTGTGCAAAGCTAATATACATACAAATTAGTCCATCAAAACAGTGGAATAATTGGGACCTTCCCATAACAGTCATTACACTGCAGTGACACCTTGTGGCCACATTTGGAACTGCTCTGCATCATACCGTGCCACAAAAGCATTTCCTGAGGGCCCCCCAGGTACAAAGGGAATAACAGGGAGATCCCCCTCCCCCTTCCAGGTCACCAAAATTTCAGTCACTTGCTGTATTTACATAAATGATGTGACTTATAATGACACATTTATCAATTACCCTTAGCTGCTTCTCTCCAGCAGATTCAGACTAGACATCACAGCTGGGAGATAAGACAATATAATCGGTAATCAATAGACAAGTAACCTGCCATCGACATCTGCAAGTGACTGACTGGTGATCACTGCTAATAAAAAAATCTATATTTTGACTCCTCAGATTGGACGTGAAGGTATGTAAAGATCGTATAATTCGTCATAATTGTACGCAGCCAGGACTTACCGAACATTTGAGAATCACAGCTTTAGACTGTTTTAAATCAAATCTGACTTACCGTTTTAACAAGGGGGAACATGATACTCAGTCACACAGGTGCCAGGCCTCCCCCCCCCCCCTCAGAATTTCCCAACCCGGTCCTCGGGAAGCCATCCTGAACCCCGCCATGAAAGAGCTGCCATGCGTGACCCGGAGCAGCGGCACGGGACCGACCGCTCTCAAGGCCGGGGAGACGCGCTTCCTGCACCGAGGGTGTGTGCATGTGTGCGGCACAGGAATCCCGCTCGAGGGTAACACGTCACCTACCTGTAACTCAAAGCCCTCCCCCCCCCCCCCCAGGCTGTGCTCTACACCCAGCTCTCCCTTAATTACATAATTAGCTCTGCAACGTTGATATGCTATTCCAACAACACAGAACATGAGATCTTATCTCAGTGCATTTAGGAAGCGTTGTACGTCGGTGCTGTATTCCGCCTCTAATAACTGAATAATTCTGATGAGAAAAGGGCAGGGGGTGGGGGTCACCCTTTGCTGTCAATCACCGACCAGTTTAAACCAACAGAAAGCAATAAAGTTACCAATCAGAAGTGACCATTCAATATGACTAAAGTCACTGATCAACAGCATGAAATTCTCAGCGCCACCCACACTTGCGGCGGGTTCTGCAGTGGAAGGCTGGGATGGAAACTTCAAATACCCGGGGAGTGATACTGCCCCCTAGTGGCGCTGACCCCAGAGAGCGCCCTCACCTGTGATGGGTATGCCCCCCAGCCCGGTGCTGTGCTGTGCTGGCAAACTCAAGTCCAGGAAGTGGCTGTTGGAGGTGGCGTTGGCCGTGTGGTTAAGGTGCGCCAGGTGATTCCGGGTGGGCAGCCCGGCCCAGGGGTAGCGGGCGGCCGGACCCGGGAAGCTGAACGAGTTGAATACGGTACGGTGCAGCGGCTGGGCTGAGCGGTGGGGGGGCTGGACGCCTGCACCGGGGGCCCCTTTGGCCTGCGGTCCACGCAGAGCGCCTGGCGATGGGGGCGGAGGGTCCTGAACCGACAGCTCCTTCTCGATGAGGTCCGCCAGAGCCTTCCGGGTGATGTCAAAGGGGTCGAAGCCCAGGTCGTCGTCCTGCTGCTTGGAGGAGTCGAACCCGAAGGCGGCCTGCCAGTCCGTGGAGGATGACACCGGTATGGTGTCTGTGGAGAGAGGGAGGCCTGGCCTTACACAGTGCAAACGCCAGAGACGGCACACGAGCTAACCTCTCTGGAGGGGGGGGCGTCCCGAGTTACTCTAATAATAGACGCGGCCATGGAACCCGGTCGCACGTTAATTAAAGCCAGGCCATTTGGCCCTACAAATACATTGTCTGAGAGCAGCATAATAAACTGAAAAGAATCAGAAGCATAATGAGAACAATTTACTCAGGCCTAGCTGCAATTTAATATGAAAGTCTACATTGTATGCATCCTTTATGGAACCTCAATTTAAGCATTTAAGAAACATTACCAGAATACAAAATACCCGCTATCAGACTGGAAAGGGAGCCAGATTTAAGCCTGAGAGGGGGGCCCCAGGTGACCCGGCTGAGATTACCCACCCGACGTGAACAGGCTCTGTGGCTCCGGCGCCGTCGGCCAGTCGGGGTTGCTGTGGGCGGAGCTAGGGAAGGGGGCGTGGCCACCTGGGAGGGGGTTGGGATGCCGGAAGTTACTGTTGTCGGAGAAGAGAGACTGGGATTCTGCGGCCGCCCCCTCAAAGGGCGAGCGTGCCGTGAGGTCGGACAGGCTGATGGGGACCACTAGGCTGGGCTTGGGGAGGCCGGGGGGAGGCGAGGGCGAGTCGCTATTGGAGACCTGAGAGTGGGGCGGGCAGTAAGCAAGGATGAGTGACAGCCCAGGTTCCAATCAGACATCCAGAGCTCATTCTATCACACAGGGATGCACTGCAGTACAATCGCATGTCTACCTTAAAGAAAAATAATCTTTCATATGTTTGAGTTCCACAGATCAAATTCCTGAATCAGAAATCCTTGTCAGATGTAGTTAAATTCTTCTAATAACCTTCATATACTTTCAGAAAATGCTAAGTGTCCACAGAAATGCACTAATCTGGTACATAAAACACAAGACGTAACAGTGTACAGATGCTTTTCAGTATCTGAAGTGTCTGAAGGGCTGTGGGCCCATCGTGAGGCAGCAATTAGACTCACCAGCGGTAAGCTCTCCCCGTTACCTATGCTAATGGCTTCTGGGGGCTTGTCGCTTGGGCTGGAAGAGAAACATAATGTGAGTGGCTGCATCAAACACTCCCGCACCCATAGCATGAAACAGAGGATCATGGGAGGTCAGAAGAGTCACATGGGAGATGTCCTGACAGAACGGCGACTACACAGAGATTAAAGGTGTGCTAATGTCATGTTCACAGGTATTCTTGGCTGGGTGGGGAGGGGGCATTCAGACTGATGGGGTAACATTTCACGAAAAAAAGATATATATAGTATTAACAAAGAGTAACACTCCAGGAAAAAGCACCTCACTAGGATTAGTGCCTTAGGAGTTGCCATTTTATGGAAAGTTGAGCTGGGTAAGTTGGAAACTGGGATTTAACTGGAAAATTCTCAGGATTTGGCAATCCTACTTTGGACTTAAATAAGCACCCATATTGCAACACATTCAATTAAATATACCAATGTACACATTCCACATTAAATAAGCCAAACGCCTGACACATTAAAAGCAGAAGCCACCACGTTTGGGATAAAAGCAAAACGATCATATATGCTGACAGAGGACTAAGACTGGAGTCACCCATCCTTTTTTGGACAAACATGCATTTTGCTGCCATGGGAGAGACTCTGAGATGCACAGAGTCGACAGCAGGTCTGTTACCCAAGCAGGGCTGCTAAACTTAAAGGAGTAAAATGAGTAAAATTGACCCACATTCCCACCCAAACAGAAAGCAGCCCCTCACACAGAACAGAGTGCGTGACCCCCCCCCCACGGCCCAAAAGAAACACCCACATGGCTCACCTTGCAAGATCACAGCCCGAGGAGAATGGGGAGAGGGCGGGCACCGGGCCCAGGCCCAGCTCGAGCTCCTGCCCCTCCGGCGTGGTGTGCTCCGAGTCGGAGCTGCCGTCCAGCAGCGGGGGCGTCTTCCGGTGGTCGATGCCCAGCCCATTGGCGGTCTTGCCCGAGGTCTGTAACGACGGCCACGCCTCTTTGCTGTTGCTGTTCGGCCTGGGGAGGGGGCAGAGGCCCAGTCGAGGCACCCCGTCAGGTCATGAACATGACGCACATCAACAACTGCTTTCACACATGGCCGCCTTTAGGTGACACCTAAAGTGCAGCGCTGGCGTTATGGACGGACGTGGGCAGAGGCAGCATTGCGGGAGCAGGGCTGCAGTTCGGTATCTGTCCCCAGACTTCCAAAGTCAAATGAGATTTTCATTATTAATACTATTTCTACCATTATCAATACTTGGACGACCCAAACCTCACACAGCCGATATTTTTGCTTCCTCCCAGCTCCAAACATACCTGTGCTCCTGTTTGGTGCAGGTGTGCTGGAAGGGAGCAAAAATGCGGGCTGGCCAGGGGGTCCCCGAGGACTGCGCTGAGAAACACAGCTCAGCGCCGCTGCGGATCGCATCAGTAACATCTTGGTTGCAGCCCGGGGCCTTCACCAGGAGCTCCAGGCTAGCCATAAAACACCTTTAATATGTCCCTGGTTAAACTCCACGTCCCATCACCGACCACCGTGTCATTCAGGGCGTCTCCTTCTTACTATCCGCGAGACGACCGCAGAACCTCGGTGCCCTCGGGTGGACAGGCAGGGCCCCGAATCTGACTGGAGGACGGGTGGGTGACACAGATGTGCGGTACCTTTGTAAAGAGCTGGATTTGCCTTTTGACTTCTCCCCCCCGGGGGCCGAGGTCTGCAGGAAGCTGGGGTTCATCTTGTATAGCTCCTGAAGCAGCTTTTGCTCGTATTCCTGGTGTTTCCCCGCCTGTGGGAAGTGAAGACCGAACCCCATGAGGACTAAGTCCCATCCAAGAAGAACATCTGCTACCGTCTCCCGCACCCCCAGTCTGGGTGCATGAAGGAAGAAAAACATCCACTCCAGAAGAGCCCCTGAGACTCCGGTGGCATGGGGGGGGGAAAGGGGGCCGTCTCAGAGCAGACGAGGGTCCCAAAACGATGAGGGTGGTTTCCATGACACCCCCACAGTTATCACCGCCCAGATGCAGCCGAAACAGCCTCCCTGTAGGAGGTGCTGCTGCACGGCAGAAAGGTGGAGACAGATACCTGCATCTCCTCCTTAGTGAAACTGGCCGCCTCGTCCCCCAACTCGTGTAAGTACATGCAGTCTGGCTTGGGGCACTGCATGCTCTTCAGGAAATAGCTGCAGTACTTCGTTGTACCTAGAGAGGCCTGTAGGGGGCGAGGGAGAGAGATCAGTGAGGGGGGAGAGCGACCAGTTGGAAACTGCCAGCGAATGTGGCGAGTCAGCATCGAGGTGGGGGGGGGGGGGGTTACACAAGTGATAAGATGCGAGTCGATAAAAATCCCTCTGAGGTTAAAATATTGGCAAACACAAGCTATTAAAACTAAATAAAACCATCTATGCAATCAGCACCTTTGAATGTATAATCTTAAGGGACACTTCCAGCACACAGTAACAGCTACTCTTCGTAAAATGGTAATTTGCTTGCGCTTAAAGAGTGATAGCGCGCTTGTTAAGGCTCCGCATGACGGCCAGGGTCTTGGCGAGGAACGCTCTTGCACGTTCAAGAGAAGAGCGGAATGCAGCCGGGTGCGGACGAAACAGCGCGTTTGCGTGAAGCTCCAACTGTCTGCAAGTTTACCACACTGGGGCACGGGCGCGAGAACCAATTACCACTAGCACTATTAATAGGAAAAGGCAGTCAGCACACTTGGAGAGAACAAACTGGAAGGACGCTGGCTTAAGTCTAATTTGACAAGTGTTACCCACTATGATGATAAAATGAAAAATAAAAAAAGTGCCACATGTCACCAGGCCTGTTTAAGGTGTCATCACATGCACTAGAAGGAAATTAACTTCATAACTCTACTTGTGTTTTTCTTTGATCAGTACATATAAACAAATAAAGTGGCAAAAAAGGAGTGAAGGAATTGCATTAAAAATCAAACGTATAAGTTATCGACACACAATGTCAACAGAAGTGCGAGATTTGCGTTTGAATTTGGACTGTGGCGCGAGGACGCAGCACCAGGGACTTACTTTGAGTGTTCTGCCATCCACGACAACATTGTTGACGCACTGAATGGCTCTGAGTGCATCTTCGGACCGTATATATGTGACGTAGGCACTGGCACTTGGACCCTGCAGATGACAGCAGAGCGGCGTCACTCTTGGACAGTCTCTCTGGATGGTCCTGAATTATCCTCTTTCCAACAGACAGTGCGGGCTTGAGGCTGAAAGGCCAACTTGCACCTCTGCGTCGAGCTTACGCAGAGCTAACGCCGTGGCCTAGGCTGTTCCGGGCATTTATACCTGTGCCAGTCTGCACCAACGTGCCCTGCGGTAAGTTTTCTGGGGAGTTGTGCATCAGGCTACAGTGTAGGCTATGGTGGGGCACGTGGCTACACCATACTGATGGCGTACATTATACACAGACATATAAATCAGCCTTTACAGTGACAAGAGATAGTGCAGCTCGCTCGCACGCACGCACGCACGCACGCCAGGCAGTATGCAGCCATGCTCTTTACCTGAGATCCCGCATACGATGTGCTGTTATTGATCACCACTTTGTGTATCTTCCCAAACTTCCCGAAATACTCCGGCCTCTTTAAAACCTGGAACGACAGCGAGACGGAGAGACAGAGTAGACTGAGGGGAGGTATTAAACTTAATTACACAGCTCAGAACTGCCCCCCCCCCCTCCAAATCATGCTTCACACTTTTGGGGGCTTTATCGCTGCTGCTTTACTACTTTGCTCAAGGGTAAAACTGCAGACCCCTCTTGGGCACGGAACCGGCAGCCCATGGGATAGCCCTGCCTGACAGACAAGCACCCCCAGTGGGTCACTGGTGTCGTGGCTCTACGAAGGCACGTGGAAACGTTTAAAGTCGCTGGAAGGGCCACCCCCGCCGGCAAGCTTGGCGGTAGGAAAGCGGTCCTTAGTCATACAACATGAAAAGCTAACGACTACATTGATGGCAGCAGAGGGACGTGTGATGATATGAGTCAGGATTCGCGCCGACTTCAAGTCAAGCGCCAAGCTGCCTCACAAAGAGGGAAGAATGACGAGAATAAACAACATCCCGCTGTGCGAAGGAGGGTTTGAGGTGGAGAGCCAGCACGCTCACGCCTCTACAGCAGGGGGGGCACAAAGAGCTCACCATTTATACACAGATTAATACATTTACAATGACAGCCCCGAGTACCGGAACAGACAGCAGACAAAACGCACTTCCTCCCAGAGCCGATGGAATAACCTCCAAACGGCCCTGCAAGTTTGGGGAAAGTTCGGGCTGCGGTGCACTTCAAACAATGAAACAGATAAGTTTTAAAATATGCTAATTTAAAGAAATTGACCAAAGTCCATAATATTTACTCAGATCCTGCCATGCTCGTATGAGGACTACCGGCAGGATGACAGATATATGAATCTTTATTTGTAGGAAGCTGGGTTGCTCGACCCAATCCAATCACTCATCACCTCAGCTACTAGCACAGTTCCAGACGTTTGCACCATCAGCATATATGAGCCCCTCGATGGGTCAAAACCAACCTTATGCAAGAGGCAGACTCCCCGCACTCCCATGCCTGGGGTCCAGACGTTCCCGCTCAGCCTGGGGTTTGGATGTTGCCCTTCAGCCCAGGTCACTAATCTCATTAGCTGCTTATTGTGCGATATCAGGAGATACTGCACCATTCGTGCTAGTGTGCATCACCAGCTTTCCAATCCTGCTCTCCTTGAGCGTTTCTCTGACTGGTGTGAAAGCTCGCTACAGGAAAACCATTACAGTCCGCCATACAGAATTCAAGGTATAATCAGGATATCACATAAAAGAAAAAAGCGTAAAAAGAAAAAAAACCATCAGAAGCATGAAGAGTGCATTCTTGGTTGGAAAGGGTAAATCTGCGAATTCTAATAGTAAATAAACTAAGATGACTGACAGATGGCCACTTAATGGGAGCCAGTATCAGTTTAAGGACCCGAGAAAATGGGCTGGGGAGCAGAACAGGATACATGACAGGTGATGTAGAGGGAGGGGCTTCCTCTGTACCCAGCAACTGTCTGCTGAACAACAACAGATTCGGGGTAGAAGCAGTCCTAATTAAACTAGGGTCAGATCATTTTGCTGTATACACACATCATAAAGTGCAGTGCCTTTCCAGTGCAGTGCCTTTCCAGTTATAACGTCAACCAGAAAGACACTGCAAGCCAAGCTCCTATTCAATTAGCCATGAATTAAGCAGGAAAAATACCAGCACAGCTTGCAACTGCCAGAGCCGACTGCTGGAGTCGGTTTCGCCGAACCGTTAAACACAAATTAATTCTGAGCAGTTAGCCTTAGGGTGTGAGGAGATTAAACGGGCCCGCTCCCCCGCATGGGGGTCGGTCAGCTCACCTCGGGATCAGCCAGCCTTTGTGACAGGCCCACCACGAACACCAGGTTGCGCTGTACGACGCGCACGCTGGCCAGGTGCTTGCGGTTCTCTGTGATCTTCTGCTTGCGCTCGTTCTGCTTTTGTTTCTTCTCGCTCTTTATCCGCTGGAGCTCTTCCTGTGACAGGGGTTTGTAGACTGCTGGATCCTCTGGATAAGGCTACGGAGATGGGCGGAAGAGAGGGAACCGACTAAGAACCTGAATTGCTGATACAGGTAGAGTCTCCACACGAAAAGGTGCGGTTGGGATCAACGTATTTCATAATGTGCATTCACAAAAAAAACATCCGCTATCAAACCTGCACTCTAAGGTATCTCTACGGCGAGATAACTGGCATCCTGCTGGCTGACCAGAGAGAGTAGGTGCTTTTTGGTTTCACACCTAGATAAGCTGCATTTAGTGTTCTTTAAAGCCACTGCCTGCAGGTACTAAAATTCCAAGAATTTCCTGGTTCTTTGATTTCAACCGGACTTCCATTGAGCTGTCAGCACTTGCGGCAAAGAGCTCTAGGTACCTTGTTTAAATAGGTTCCTAACTGCAAAGTATTGATTCCACCCTCCTTGTCAACAGGACATTCTGGGAAAAAGCTTGTTTATCAATCACTGAGCGCTAAGGCCACCTAACTACCAAAAAAGCTGATTTAGTTAGAAGAATAAGTAGCTACCAAGGCAAAGACCATTTTTAAAACAGCTAAATAATTTAACATACATAGTCAGCGACAGAGGCTCATTAAATGTTACTCAGATGTGAAAAATAATCTTGCACAAGCAAGCAATCAACCTGAGGCGAAAGATGCAATGGCTCTGTATGTGGGCAGCCATTATGCATTTAACCAGCTCGCTGTCCAGAAGACCGAACTACAGCTAAAACACCCCCACAGCATTCTAAGATATTGTAAAGCACGCATCAAATGAGTGCCAAATTCTGATACCTACATTAGAATATTTCAGAACACTGTGGTTTGAGAAACCACTGAAACACAAGCTTTCAAACAAAAATAAGAAAGAAAAAAGAACAGGAACTGAATTCAAGTCAGCAGGTAGCATGTCAATCCATGGCAGCTGAAATCCTGCCAGGCAAAGTGAAAGACGGCAAGGAGAACGAGGAGGAAGCCGGCGAGGCGATGCGGGCGGAGGGGACGGTTCGGGCCGGCACGGCTCGGGGTGGACCGCACCTTTCTGCAGGCGGGACACAGCCCGTTCTCGTCCGTGCGGATGCGGTGCCAGCAGAACCGGCATATCTGGTAGCCGCAGGTGCAGGGGAAGAAGTTGACGTCGTCGATCTCCAGGGGCTCCATGCACAGGGGGCACTCCATGGGGTCTTCCTTCACCTCGGGGCTGCGGGACATCCTACGGCGCGGCGGTGGAGGCGGCGGCGTCTCAGTGGCGCAGTAGTGTGGGGGGGGGGGGGAACACTGAGCAGGGGGGCTGCAGAGAAGCACATGGGCGAGGAGACGGAAGAACATTGTAGATCATAATCACCTACAGAACTGAAGGCTCCATGAACTGGGGGGTGGAGGACTATAGGCACTCCAACAATACCTCAAATACCAGATAATACAAGAAATACCTTGTTTCCCCAGAATCCATGCAAAGCTGTTTCCACTTACACACTACTTAGTATCCTGAACTGTGGGTACCATTACAGTATAAAAATTAACTGTTATATCTCAGAATGTAGGGTACCCTACTCCAGTCTACAACTGGCAATACGCTTGCTAAGTAGTACCTAAAGACCTCAATTTAACAATGTCAGCTTATTAAACCCAGTCTTCACTTAGAGGTCAGTTAAAAGCCTACAGAATGTCTGGGCATACTGTAACCCTGAAAGAATGCTGAGCGAAGGATCCCCCACTCAAAATTAACCCGCATCTGTGTGTACAACCCATACCCGTCCTTCTATACCATGAGTGGCAAACGCCAGTCCTGGGGGGCCGGAGCCCTGCACAGTTTTTGGTTTACCCTCGTTTTACACACCCGATTCAACTCCTTGTGCTAATTACACCACGGCTCTTGAGCCGAATCATTTGTGGTAGAATAGGAAAGAACTACACGGGCCTCCAGCCCCCCAGGAGTGGAGTTTGACACCCCCGTTCTATACCATGCATACCAGACAGGCAGTCACACAATTCACCCTAAAACCAAGAGCGTAAAAGGGGCTTCCTGGCCCTGGAAGTGGAGCAACCAGTGAAGGCTTGTGTGAGGGAGTAGGCCCAGAACTGGAACAGACAAGTACCTACTTCAGGAAACGGTGGCATTTCTAAGACTAAGCAATGAGCAATATTGTGGACACATGGGATCGTCCACTTCTGGCCTGAGAAACGTATACAAAGGATCATTACCTGCCAAATGACACAAGACTCTACACAAAGAAGTCTCACTTTATAGAACGAGTGGCAAAAAATAATCGGTAAACAATAGCTTACAAAGGCATTGCTGAAAGGCCACTGGACAACTTCTACAATACAAGACTCCAGTTTATGTACCAACACAATATGGTGAACAGGTCCCAACAACTTCTTCCAGGAGGTCAACCAGCTTATCAACTGGGTGGGTAATAAGACAGACTTGTCAACAGTCTGATGCGCATGTGGAGATGGTCATTCATAGCAACAGAATGCTTAAAGGAAAACTGAAGATTTTACATACAGCCTGATGTCTATTCAAGTGCCAATGACAAGCACAAATACAATGGCCCATGAGAGCTCAGTGTTGTGTATAACCAGGACCTATATTATACATATTTAACAAAAAAACAAAAAAAACTTCTGATAAAGAATGGAATGACAGGTGCAGACGTGGCCAAAAAGATGGTTTCACCTAGGCTACGATCAAGGGGGATCACAGCCCCGTAAAAGGCGAATGAATATTAAACATGAAACTCAAAAGCTTTGAAGCAGACTCTAGACTTTATTCTGTATGAATCTTGCAACTAGAAACTAAAGATGAAACTGCATTAATTTACTTTTCTATAGAATACCTGCTTATTGTACCAGCCATAACCCACAGGTCTGAGTCCAGCAGCGACTGCAAATTGCTATGGCAACAAGGAAAGTCACCGCTATTTTCGTGACTTAAAATGACATTTAAAATTTGTGTGTGCATACGATATTTTTAGGGACGCAGTGTGACTTGTGAAAAATTATCCAATCTGCCAACAGTCATTCTTGCAGAGCTGTGATGGCCAAGATTTGGGGAAAATCTCTCCAAAGATTAATCAGGTTTTGAAGAGCAACCAAAAGTATTTTCTGAATGAAACTGACAGATGTTAACCCAGATAAAATGTACACGCCTAAAAACGCTACCAATTTTAAATCTTAATGTTTCACTGAAGCCTGTTTGTACTTTCATTTTATGAGTTTTGTATACAAACCTGCAGTGAGCAGCTGGAACTGCTGCCTCATGAGCTCTGTGGAAATGCAATCTCAGCCCCTCAGCACAACAAAGATACCAGACACCCGCCTCCAACCAATATGCCCTCCTCTTCTGCCCTGCCTGCCCGTACGATACACCTCTCCTCAAACCTACTGAACGCGACAGAGGTGAACATGGTTGCTAACTGGCACCACTGTAGAGTCCTCCAGCGACAATGGAGCCAGTTAGCCGGCAATGGACAGAAATACACATCCGGCTACAGCTTAATAACTCGGGAAGAAATGAGATTCCTGGTCCAGGAGACCCTGCACAGCACTGCCATTGCACCTCCGAGCTGAAGAACTAATTATCAGCCTGACCGAACTAATCTGCAGCTCTCTCCACACTGAGGCCGAAAGCAGTTTAGAGCCTCATACTATGGCCCACCAGGAATAGGAATGCAGACTTTGGGGGCATGGAGATCCATTCTACTCAAATGCTTGGGGCAGCAGCCAGGGAGAGAGACAATATCCTTTCTGTTTTCAGTCCGGCAGATCATTTGACCACAGCCACTGCACTTTATATGCAAACGTAGCACACAATTAAAAGTTGTGAATGTCTAATAAATGAGAACTATTAAAGATGACTTATAATGTGGCTATACTAGCACATGACACTGACAAATACAGCAAAACCCAAGATAAATTTGACAGTGACAAGAGACCAATCTAACCAACCTGAAGTAACCACCTCAATTCAAGCACCAATCCAATCAAAGAAATGGTAACAAGATGACTGTCTTTGCATTGTGATCCCAGGAATCTGTCTTACTAGCAAGACGTGGATGCCGAGATTATATTCTAGAAACGTCGAATGATCATGGGACACAGGTCACACAACTGATGAAGCATCAATATAGTAAATTAAAAAGAACGCCATCATCCCATGACATGACCGAGTCCTTTATCCAGACCAGGACTGCAAAGAGGGGTGCAGTTTGGAGGGAGGGGGCAACTGAAAGGAAGGAAGGGCGCTAAAAATACCCTGCCCAGGCTAAAAAGCAGGATCTCTCTTTAAAGGGAAGACAAGAAGAGACTGGGTGGGGCCAGGGTAGGGGTCCCCTCCCTGAGTGGACATTTAAGGCAGGATCAATCCGACGTGGCAAATTTGGCTCCCAGAGGCCAGGGAAAATTATTCAGAGTCTGCCTGTAAGGAATCAGCCCTAGAGCAATATCAGGCGAGCTGGCATTCAGCATTCGCTGGATGACGGCATTAACTTTCTTCCAGACTCGGGGATGCCCTGCGCTTCTACCGTAACATCTGCGAAACGGCTCCCATGGCAATCTGATAAAATCTCCGTGATTAACCCATCACACACAAGCATTCAAAAACTTGAAGTTAAGCGCCATTTGAAATGTACGGCACGATGGCTCAATGCATCACAAAGATACGGCTCATTAAGGGGACAGCTGTCTGCTCTGCAGAAGCCCTGAAAATGACACAGACTCACAGACCTTTCTTAAATTTGGTTTTAACATCAATGGACCACATGTCTCATGTGTAGCTCCAGCTGGTGTCAATGTCTTATTCAAATCGTCATATTAGGCTTGCTAATGGGACAGAGCTAGAGCTAAAGCTGAATCCTGTGCCTCATGGCTTTTGAATTTTCATGGGGGAGGAGACAAGGCACCAAACCTCCACCACCTCCATAAACCAAGTGAAACACTCTGCTTAACATTTCACTGCAATACAGTGTGTAACATTAAGAGAACTAGGAGCAATTAAGAGGTGGGGGGGTGGGAACATAAAATATGCCCCTCTGTTAGATAAACAGCCACTTTCCATATTGTTGGAACCTTGCTGTGCCATGGAGGTGGGACAGCAGCTCCAGGGGGAAAAAAAGTACCAAGAAACGATCTAAAGCTCTTCAACTGGCAAAAGCTGAGCCTCTCACAGTCATATTAACCCTGGCCAGGGCAACACAGGAAAATCACTAGGAGATATAAAATTAATGTGACTTCTTTTCTTAAACTCTGAGTTTCACAGCAGAATATAACCTGTAAATCCTGACTAAATGAAAATTTATCTATAATTCCCTATAAAGAATCAGCTACAGTATCTCAACAATAAGTGATCAATGTGCAGTGTGTAATGAACAGCAGACACACTGCCTCAGCTCCAGGGAGAAAGGCTGTAGTAAATCCCTATCTAATACGTGCACTGGTATAAAGATCTTTACAGCTCATATGATCAAAGAATGAAGGGGGACACAAAAACATAACATGCTAATATTTAGCAACAGGTGATGCAGGTACCTAAAACACCTGTCCACCCCCCCACCCCCCCCACCCCCCAAGTATTTTGCAGCAACACAACATTTAAAAAATTAAGAGGACGACACACATCTAAACAAAAGCAAAGTCTAACTTTAGCTGGAGGCTACAGAAGTTTAGACTGCCCTTTCCTGGCAAAAACAAGTTAGTCTTGCTGGAACTGTGACTCGTAGAGCACCGCAGGTTTGGGCAGGTATTTGAATCGAGCGCAGAGACAGCCCATGCGGGGAATGATGGTCTCGAACAGACCTGTGTGAGATCATGACAATAGTACACTGCTGCCTTTCACAGCTCAAATCCTTCTATTTATGTTCCAGCCACACAGCCAACCATGAACATGCAAAATGAGACACTTTGACAACGTGCTAAGGTTGTTATGTGTACAGGCGAAGCATATTTCAGTCCACTGTGTACCAGTTTTTTTCTTCTGGAGAGAACATTCCAGAACACAATAAAAAGCAATTTCTGACAATTTGAGGCAGAAAAAAAGCTTTTCTAGCCCCATATTACATCAGAAACAGACTGAAAGACTCATGTACAGTGTTTACAATGTGTCGACCATGATCCCATGTCAGCACACAGATACTGCCTGAAACGTGTCTGTTGACAGACAATCATAGGAACCAGTCATTCAGAAAACCTGAAGATGTTTTGCCAAGACGTGTAGCTCCTGATAAACAACATATGAGTCAGCGTGACGTTAGTTCACATGGCCACGAGGTCTAAGAGGAAGCAATGACAGCACATAACAAAAGCTCCGTTTAAGAGCGCCGTTTAAGCCAGATTAATCCACCAGGCTGCACGTGGCCCTCCCACTTCCTGGTCAGATAAAGCCGGCGATTGGCTCCTCATTGTTCCCGCTCCACTGAGCTGAAAACAATCCAGCTCTGCTAGGGTTTGGGGAAAAAAAAAATCTCTATGACAGGATGACATCAAACCCCAACCCTTTCCCAGTCCCCAAAAACCAAGCTCTGAACCAGAGCCAGCCGAACACAGAAGAGAGGAGAGGGCAGGCCTACTCAGTATTACATCATCAGCAAGCAACTGAGAAACACAAGGAACTCCATTCTCTAAGCACTGCCAGCACCAATAAAACACACCACCCAGGCAAAGGCTCTGCTAACAGCTGCAGCCTCCTAGCGTGGGCTGTAGCAACCTGTTCGGATCAACAGGTGTCAGAGGCACTGACTGTGAACTGGAGGGAGAGCAGGTTAAGGAACCTGACATGTTACCAGAAGGCCAACGGTTAAAACGCACTAAAACAAACTTGGGTGAGGCAGTTTGAGAGAACTACTTCAGTAAACATCCCACCATGCACATTAAATCAGTGAGATAATCTTGATACGTGTGGTCGACTAAGAGAATTTACTCAGTTTTCAGTTTATGGAATTTCAACTTTTACCACACTATGAGGTATATCTCTGTCCCTCTGAAAGTTTTATAGCAGTAAACAACACGAGCAGGCGGGAGGAGGGGCTTCACTAATGGGAGTGATGCTAAAAGTCACCACGATGGGAGCTGTTATGACCCATTTCAACTACGATCCTCTAAAGGGAGGGGATGCAACTACCCTGAAAAGACATCAAGGAATGGCTACCGAAATACTTCCAGAACTACAGCTATGCCCTACTTATGGGTGTTGTGGAAGAGGGGGTGACAAAACTAACCCAACAAGTTTTATGCAACACATACAAATGTAGATCTGCACACGTGTTAGGGACCACAGTGTCAAAGTGTTAATTGTGAACACAAAATCACACAGTTGTCTAAATGATTACCAATTAATATGCCATAAATACTCATCTACATTAGCACCCAACAGACTGGTCTTCCTACATGTAAAGCCAATTGCAACTCATGCCAAGTACAGGTCACAACTGGCTAGCCTACATGCCACGTAGGCGGACGTGCCCCTACCCACAACCAATGCAGGGTCGCAGCAAGACTGGAGCCCATCACAGGAAAGGCAAGGCAGGGGACACCTTGGACCGGATGTGACATCACTACGGGATACAGGTTTAGATGAAAACAAGTGTAATTTAGACATGCCAATCCACTGAAGCTGTATAGCTATCATATTTGAACAAATTAAGGCAATGTCCAAGACGGACAGATGGCCTAAGGTATTTAAAGCAACTGCATATGTACTGAATATATAAAGAAAAATAAAAAACTTCATCTGTCAGAAAGAAAAACATCACAGTAGACTGCAACACACCTGAACCCACCTCTGTAATTCATCATCTATTCAGCAAAAACCTGTTTCTAAAAAAGACAGAGCTGTACTGTGAACCACATGGTTGAGGTGGTTCCATATTGACAAACATACACATTAATCCCAGGACCCTACTGTATCTTTTCCCAACTGCTGTATTTTCCCACCAAACAAGTAGGTTGCAGGTGATACTTCTGGTCTTCAGATGTCCCCTTAGGCCAAAGAAAAGCAGTGACATTCAGTAAGAAGCTGCTGACCGAAACCCAGTAAAACTTGTCTTTATCCATCTCCCAGTGGTCTGATTACACTTTATTTTCCTGTTCATTTAGTTTGCTAAAAATGCATTTTAAACCCTCACAATATAGGCCCGATACCATTAAATGTGTAATTGATGACAGATACAATGTATGATTTATTCCTTTCTCTGAGACAATCCCTGACTACTGCAAATGGAGCAAAATTATTAAACAGCAGGCACTCTTCATATGTGCTGAGTCTCAAGGGTGACACAAATAGGTACTTTTTATTGACTGGTGTCTTTACAGACCATAGGATACCGCATCTTTAGGTCGACCACCCTAGGAAAATGCAACCCCAAGTCCTTCAAGGAAAACCACCGCACGAACCCGAAGAGCGTGCTAGGTTGAACTATTTAACGTTTTAATTTATTAAATGTATTAAGGTTTAAGTGCGTTAGTCCACCGGATCTGTCCAGGTTCTAAGAGGAAGAGGAAATGTTACATATGTAACCATTAGTTAGCCCACCATTCACTCGTTTCGGGAGCCCGTATTTTGGGATTTATAAATACATAACATAACGCCCACTGTACGGTTGGACGGGTCCGATTAGCGGATCAGCGGCCCGGTTCGGTCGTGAAGATAGCTCACCGGTCAGCTAAGCGGCGCTAGGTAGCCACAAGGCTAACGGAGCGGCGAACAAGAGTGGTCGCTGGTAGCAATCAAAAGAAGGGAGCGGGATTAGCAAACGGCTCCAGTCGGTACCGAATAGCCCGGTACCGATCAGCATCCGTGCGGCGCGTAAGTGTATGCGGAGCCTCCCCCACCCCCCACAACTTGGGTCCAGCAGGACGAAAAAAGCCGGTCAAGTGTAGCCAGGATGCAAAACAATCCAATATAAAACCCAACAATAATAAAATCATAATGCTCCCTTCCCAGCTCAAATTATGATCTTATTTCAATTAACACAAAGTAAAGTGCACCGAGGCAAGCTCCGTTCTTAACAACCAGAAGAGGTATTTAGCGACCCACTAGCCGGATAGCCAGTGATGCCAGGCGCCGTGTAGCGGTAGCCGTAGGGCCTGCGCTGCCCGGCAAAGCCTGAGATTTTCCTGCGCGCTTGGGCGCGGACACGGGCACTCAATTCGGGCAACCTATAACTTCATTGCCTCCCACATCTGGGTATCGTTTAGAAAGGGTGGCGAGTTGGTGAAAGATGAACTTGCACACGTACACGCATAGTCATCCTGTTACCTTACGTGATCATTTTAACTGGTTTATGGCGATAGTTTGTGGGATACTCACCCCTGTCTCTCTATTGCTGGGATTCCTCTCCAAGGGAAATCACACCAAATGGGGCGGGGATTGATTTATCTTTCTGTACTGCCCAGAACTGTGTAAGCAAGCAACTTCAAATCTTAGTGCGTTTATTTCTCAGATCTGATATGATATGTTGAGAAAATACCTTGCTTTTCCTCTCAGCCTTTCAGTGTATATCAGCAGCACCTTCCAGCCACCATCTTACATTGAAATGGGGGGAGGGAGGGGGTGCCGACCATTCACAACGCACTACTCATGCGCAGAGTAGAGCACTCATTTATCATGGGTAATGTAGTTTCTTATGTAAACGCTATTTCATTAATAAACAATAATAACGCTGTTTTAAAGACGACATCTTACAATTTAAAAATAAAAGAGCTATTATAAAATAAACTATAAGAATAATATAAAAGATATAGTGTAAAAACGTGGTGCTATATATCTAATTTAACTCCCCCATTTCATAATTCTCACTATTCCTGTAAGAATCAGAGGTATGACGCTTGTGTATGATGGCTGTCGTAGTGTACGATTTAGGAAACTGATAAAAGCTGGAGACAAGACTTAAGTACTGAAGTGTACTTGGAAGAAAACATCATGTTGCTACATGTATAAATACACTAACTACACTGACACAATTAAGGAACTGTGTTACTACAAAAGTTTGAATTTGAAATACACAATTTGAGATAGAAACATTACCAATCACTATATTAAATGCAAAAAGTCCAAAATGTCTATATCATATTTATTTACAAGTAGCTAATATGTTTACATAAATCATATTACTTATTTGTAAGAAAATACAGAAAGTAAGTACAGTCCTCTTAAAATTCCTTATATAATTTACTGGGTGATAACAGTAGATGGAGACATATCGTGATATTACGATAAGTTGCACTGTTCGTCAAGGCGAAAGGTTAGCAATTGAATGCATGAATGGCATTTAGATACAAAAAATACATACATAAATTGTTATGTATCGTAATACTACTCATTCAAATAGTAATAGTTTTTAATAAAAAGTGCCGACACGCTAAGACAGAAATTCACTGTCAAACAATGTTTCTCATATTAAGAGCACAAAAGCAGATATGTAAAAAAAAAGGAGTTCCAAAGAAACACACCACATTTAATAAATCGATATATTGCCTATTGCTAAACAACTATGCAGACCTTTTATTTTTGGTGGGTCAAAAACTAACAACAAAAAAAACTTTAATAACACATTGAAAAGGTTTAAGACATCCATCACGTTGCATGACGAAAATGTAAATTCATGTCACTAGCATGACATTAGCATAAGGTGCTATAGGTACTTCAACAATTTAACAACATTTAACAATATTTACAAATAGATAATTTTGCCTAAAACAACCTCTAAAAATAAACAAAAAACTTATTGCCTCACGGAAGGTCTTTAAAAAAATCAAAGGTGTACTTTTTTGGGTTTTACATCCGGAAGCTGTTAGCGCATGGTGGCTCTGTGACTAACAGTGTATAGACTCGTTTCTTCAAGCCCCCGGGTTTGATTCGCACCGCTAATTCTGCCTGAGTGTAAATGCGGGTTTATACCCACAATTTGGTAAAAACCTGTTATTTTTTCACTTGTAGTAACATTATTCAGGTCCCCACAATGTAAACCTCAATTTTATGTGAATACAATAAAAAAAAAAAAACTAAAATAGCCAAGACTCCTGTATTTTGTTTGGTTGGTTACTTGTGGTTAAGGTTAGGGTTGGGTTGGTTTTAAGATCGTCGTAGTTCGGATTATGGTTATACCCATAGAAATGAATGGAGAGCCCCTGAGAGATAAGAATAGCCTATATGAACTCTGTGTATGTGCATGTGTGTGTCTACGTGTGTGCATGTGTGTGTCTGCGTGTGTGTATGTGCTTCGGCATTCTTTCCAGAATGTCACATGCCCAGCAGGACCTGAGACAGGCCCCTTGCACGCTCAAAGAGAGACTGTACTCTCAGTAAGTGGTTGTGGAAGATGGATGTATTGAATCTAAAAACATCCATCTGGTCACTCTTTTAAATCTCACACCAGTGCTTTTTTGTGACTATACACAACAATATAGAATAGAAACCTTTTAGACTTTTCAAAATTTTCAATTTTTCTCCATATTTAATTTTCAAAATATTTAGATTTGATTGAATATTAATATTTATTAGTGGTTTAAAGTGCTTGTAAATGATAGATTTTTCTGCAATCTCAGACTTAACCATTGGATACTAATTGTTAGTTCTTAGTGAAAGTGCATTGTTGCAAAATCACAAGACTAGGGGAGTCCGGTACTGCTAGTCTCTGCAAGAAACGCTGCTAAATTAGAATTTTTCCTAAAAGACAAAAGCACAACTTCATGCCATAATTCCTGAGCAGATCTATTCAGCTCATGGATCTGCTCTCTGTCACTGATCTGCAATAAGTGGCAAGGTGTCCACAATGTCCGTTGCCACTTTCTTAATGGCCATGTGTTTATCTGCTCCGTGAAGCATTGCCCTTAAACTGGCCCAGAAGACCTGCTGCTTGCGTTCGTCCTTGGGCCACTCCAGGTAGGTCTGCTTGCGGAGCAGTGCCCTCAGCTTCAGGAATTTTTTAGGGAGGGAGTTGGCGGGGATTGGCTCTAATAAAATAAAGACCAATGAATCGTCCTGGATGCTGATGGCCCGGTGTTGGGCAAAAAAAAGCTCGTAGGTGCACCACTCGCTTTGGACAAAACTTTGTGAGAGCACAAAGAGTGTCTTGTAGCTGTCCTCTACGCTGCTGATGATGTTGTCCACAATCCACCTGCCTGGTACAAAATCCCGTTCATGGACGCAGAGGGACAGGCCGACGTTCTCCAGCCTGGGCACCAGCTGGCTGTCCACCCACGTTGAGTCATGCTGACTATATGAGATGAAGGCGTGGTACCTGAATGATGTGTTCTGCAGCCGCCCCGCCCCCGTGTGACTCCTCCTCTTCACCCGGATCCACACCCACAACATTTTAGTGTACCAGATTCCATCGCAGGCGTAGAAGGTGATGCTGAAAGCCGCTACAAGGATAAGGACCATTGGAACCGCAATACTTGCTTGAAGCCATGGTAAGCAGGAAGGTTTAGTGGGCTTATACTCCTCCAGAGACACCCCAGCAAAGGAGGGAGGGGTACTGCAGGTGTAATCTACAGGCCAGTCGGGGAGAAGAGATTTACTAAGCGAGATGACAAACCAGTATGACTCACAGCTACAGCTGAATGGGTTTTTGCCTGCCTTAAGATGCTGCAGCCTGGGCAAACCCAGTATTGGTTCCTGGCTGATGGAAGTGATTGCATTCTGATCCACGTGCAGACTGAGCAGAGTTGGGATGTGTAGATCCATTGGAAGCACCTGTATACTGTTGGAGCTCAAAATGAGATGAGTTAGATTCGGAAAGGATGAGAGGTCCTTTTGGGTGATAGCAGTTATGCCCGTCTTTGACAAATTGATTCTTCTGAAGTGGGGTGACAGGTAGCTGAACACGCCGTTACCAAGATTGTTGTTACTGAGGCTCAGCTCCATCAGGTGCGTCGGCCAGGAGCACTCCCCATCCAGCTGAATGGAATTAAAGCTCAAATCCAATGATTCGAGGGCCATCATCTGGTGGGTCTTTCTAGAGATGAATGACAGGTAGACGAACCTATTGTGGCTCAGCCACAGCTGTCTCAGTGCTGGAAAGACTTTAGTGTATGAACAAGCGGGCCACCAGAACCCATCATCCGAAAGCAGATTATTGGATAAATCCAACATCATTAGTGATGGTATGTCAGAAATTAAGTTGCAAGGGGAAATATTCATTCCAGTGCCAGAGAACTTCAGATAGGCCAACTGGGATAAATAGGTGACGCTAATGTTGATTTTTGGGTAACTGTACTGGAGGTGCCGCACCCCATTGAACGTAAGCGATCTCAGGTGAACTGTTTGGTTATGCGTTGGGTAGAATTGAACTCCATCAGGAGTGTCTTCGTAGTACACAATGTCAATAAATGACAATTCTTCAAGAGTAGAGTGGAATACATTTTTCAAAAGCTTTACCATAACAGAACTATTAAACCAGCTGTCCACAAATATTATGCTGCGGAGGAACTGAGCTCCTTTAAAGCCTTCAAAGGGATCACTGGAAATATGACAATGCCTAGGAAAGAACGGATGTAGCCTTATACCTGTAGTTTCTGTTTGGTTTAAATCCATTACGATGGTCTTAAACATGTCAAATCGCTGGCAGAAGGACATGATGAGGGTTATTTCTTGCAAGCTTTGTATTTGTGCAAGAGCCCCTGATTCGTATTGTTGTAGATCAGAGTGAAGGCTGAGATGTTTTAATGACGTATTGCTCAAGCATGCAAAGTCCCCAAATTTTATTTCTTTGATGTTTGCCCCCCCTAGCATGAGGAACGTTAGGTTTGTAAGTTTTGCGAAACAGCTTCCGAGCTTGTAGCTGGAATACAGGTTGCCTGACAAGTCCAGAACGCGGAGATGAGGCAGTGAGACGTCTGGGATGGTTGTCAGAAGGTTATTTGAGATGTTAAGCACCTTTATTCCACTGCTGTGCAAGAAGGCCATGGGGGAGATGTACTGAATCCTGTTATTGTTCAGTTTCAGAAAACAGAGTTGAGGAAAACCCGCCAGAGCATTGCTCTCGAGTCTCGAGATTTTGTTGTGGGACAGATCCAGGTACTGGGTATTTAGAGATAATCCGGCTGGAACTTCAGTGAGATTGCGATTGGATAGGTCTTTTTTGCCATAGCTGTGAGTAACACAGAGCTCAAATTCTTTCTCAGCTAAGCTTTTCATGGTTATAATGAGGAAACTGGCAAAGGTCCAAATAATGGCTGGCATACTGAAAAACAGCAGAGACTTTTGTGAGGGAAGTGTGCAGTACACTACAGTTCCACAAAATCTTCACATTTTCAGCATTTTACATTTTAAATTTATTTGACTTGTGTGCACCGAATGTCACTTTATCGTAATGCATGATGAATATATTTAAGTATTAATAGCCATAATTTTCAATTAATATATGCAGTCACTAAATACTCAAATCCCAAAATGCAGAAATTTATTTTAATTTAATTTTCAGTGGGATTCTTTAAGTTCAGCTCATGTACATTTATAACCATAAGAAGTAAATGCACAGACATTTTTAATGAATATCAGCAACACTGAACAGGATACAGAAAGTAAGACAGTCATAGGAGATGTATTTACCTTGATTTGCTGTCGTTATGTATTTCTGAATGTAGGCGTTAGACTGCAGCTGCAGCCTGATAGTGGCACTTTTTAGAATTTAAGGGCTGAGGTTCCTGATGCCTTGTTTTTTCATTTTACATTCAACAATATTCACTTTCAGAATCCACAGCTACGTTTCCTCATTGTTTCACCCAGTAGAATTATCATTGCCTGGTTTTTTTGAGAAGTTCCACCTTTGCAAAATATTTCACAAATCTTACAAAAGAGTCCATGCAAAATTCCCCTGTGTAACCCAAGCAATGACATGAGACAAAAAAACCAGTGGAATATATGGTATACACACACACACATACACACACACACACAAACACACACACACACACACACGTCGGGTATACCTGACCTTATGGGGACCGCTCATTCACTTCAATAGGAAAAATGCTAGCGCTAACTATGACAACCTTAACCCTCACCCAGCCCTAAATATAGCCATAAGTAACCAAGCAAAATACAAGAGTTTTTAGTTTTTTTTATAGCAGTCACCGATTTTTTTATAAAATAATGTTTTCCCTGGGGGCGGCATGGTGGTGCAGTAGTTAGCACTGTTGCCTCACACCTCTGGGATCTAGGTTCCATGTGTGTGGAGGTTCCATGTTCTCCCTGTGCCGTCGTGGGGTTTCCTCCGGGTACTCCGGTTTCCCCCCCACAGTCCAAAGACATGCTG
>JAODUD010000001.1:29714706-29734141 GCA_026784285.1 Stomatorhinus walkeri | reverse complement strand
GTCTGAGCTGAGAGTCTGAGCTGAGAGTCTGAGCTGAGAGTCTGAGCTGAGAGTCTGAGCTGAGAGTCTGAGCTGAGAGTCTGAGCTGAGCTTCTGCTTAAGCAACATCGGGGCTGTGCTGCCTTCAGTTTGGACCGTTTGTTTTCTACTGCAGTCACTTTTCTTATATGTGAATCTTACTAATCATTAAACAGTGTCTGCTGGTTAGTTGCTTCATTGTTAAATGTCAGTGTTCTTGGCTGGATTGTGTGCGTTCTTGCTCAGGTGGAAGTTGGTTATGTTAATTAACTGCAAATTTTTGCTTGGCTGAAGCATTTATGCCGATTGACTTTATGCCTTCGTAGCCTGTTTATAGAACTGAGTGATGCTGGTTCGGTGTGTATTCTCTTTCAGATTTTCCACAGATGCTCCCTTGGATGTTTAATAACTATATTTCTATAGTTACTCCAGGGGTACAACCTCAGCTGTGTGAGCTGTTGTATGATCTTTGAGTCTAAACTTCTGTTATGGGGAGTTAGTCTTGTAACATGTCCCGGTCGCCTACCCAGGCATGCATCGAGGCCCACGAGAAAGACATGGAGATCTCCTTCGCCATCCAGCGCAGCAAGGACATGATGTGCGGCGTTTGCATGGAGGTGGTGTTCGAGAAGGCCAACCCCAGCGACCGCCGATTTGGTATCCTGTCCAACTGCTCGCACTGCTACTGCCTGAAGTGCATCCGCAAGTGGAGGAGCGCCAAGCAATTCGAGAGCAAAATCATCAAGTGAGGAACTGGGCCGTCGCACTCGCTCGCTAGGGCATGCACACGCAGATCTGCATCAGGGCTGCTCAGCCTGCCTAGGGCACCGGCCTACCAGTGGGTTTCACTTTGCCGCCACTGATGCTGTCCTGGGACACCACATTGGCTAGGACCGCCTCTGACCTGGACATCACGCTGACATTGGTGGTCCTCTAGTTAGTGCGCTTGTGTGCATATAGGTGAAGGGCCACGCTTTGACCAATGGTATCACTTTGTATAACACATGCCCCTCCCTCTTCCCAGGTCATGTCCTGAATGTCGAATCACATCCAATTTTGTCATCCCAAGCGAGTACTGGGTGGAGGACAAGGAGGAGAAGCAGAAGCTCATCCAGAAGTACAAGGACGGCATGGGGTACTGGCGCGCATCAGTTTCGCTCTGTATTCTCTACGTCTTTATTCTCTCTCTGTCGGCTTTTCTTTCAATTCCCGCAATATAAATTATCCACGAAGCCACAAGCTGGGTTATGGCAGATCGGCATCGCGTGTCGTATTGCGGAGGTAGTCTTTGTTCAGCTGTAATCCTGTGTGGATGGGCATGTGCTTGTAGTCAGTCGTGGGCACTGCGGAGCAGGAAAGCAGCAGGGTGGATGTGGTTTAGTGATTTAAAAGCGTACACTGGATACCCAGACACCACAAGACGTTTCAGTCTTATGTTTCTGTGGAGATACAAATACTACCCCATGAAAATATCTGTTGAAAGATTAATGTTGTTTGCTTTTAAGTATTTAAAACCTTGTTAATCTAGCAGAACACATCATAATTTTCCCTCATAGTGGTTTGAGAAATATTTCTACATAAGAAATCAGCAACCCGTGCCCTGTCCTGTTTGTCTTGTCTTTACGGTATGAATTTGTCATCCTGTCACTGGAATGTCTGATTTATGCTGTGCGAACAAAGGTCACCATGAGTAAATCGGCAACCAAAATGGTACAGGGACACCTCACGCCGAGCCGTCTCTCGTCTGTGAAGCCATGTTCCTGTCCAACCCAGTTTGCCGTCATTCCTACAGCAGCAAACCCTGCCGGTATTTTGACGAGGGCCGAGGTTCCTGTCCGTTTGGGGCGAACTGCTTCTACAAGCATGCCTACCCTGACGGCCGTCTAGAAGAGGCCCACCCACAGCGACGCCAGGCGGGGTCTTCAGGCCGGCCCCGGGTAGGCCCCGCCGCGCTCACTTCTCTACCTTCCTCCATAGGCTCCTGTCCCGAAGTCGTTCCCACTTTTCACAGAGGCTGTGTATGAGGCCTATGTGAATGCTGCTGCTTCAGCAAAGTAGGCTATTTGTGTCTATATTATTTGCATACAGTTTATTACCCCATAACCAGGATAAACGACCAAATGGATGAAGTTGTATTTAATTTATATTTTTAGCACTGGTATTCTGTCATATTTGTTGTGTTACCTGCAGTTATTGGTGTTCTGTGAAATGCCTTTACAGTTCTTCTGAAGTTTGCTAATCGCCTCGGCCGTGATGCCAGGAATTGTAAGGGGATTAAATTTTGGTTTCTCCCCCGCCCCCTCCATGCCGTCCGCTGACCAGAGCTCTAGAAGGACGCCGCTCTGGGACCTGCTGGACGAGCGCGAGAGCGGCGACTCCTTTGAGAACGAGGAGGAGGAGATGGTGACCTTCGAGCTGAGCGAGATGCTGCTGATGCTCCTGGCCGCCGGGACTGATGACGACGCCTCGGACTCGGAGGATGAGTGGGACTTGTTTCACGAAGAGCTGGACGACTACTATGAGGTTTACTTATAGCACTCTCTCCTGCCCCCCCCAAGACCAGACCCTGCCCCCACCTATACTAGACCCATTTTGGACTGTCTTGTGTGAGTGTTGAACAGTAGCTTCTTTCCTTGTGTTGTGGCAGTGCCTTTGAGCTGGCCATTTAACAAATGAAATGAAAAGAAAAAAGTATTTAAAAAAAAAAAAAAGATCAATAAGATTAAACAAGATAAGATCGTCGACCCGTGCTGAATCATTTTCTAGAACTGTCCATCTGTACGTCTGTTATGTCCGGATTATTTAAAGACCTGCAACAAAAGAGAAAACATGGGGAAAACCATGGAATGGTACCGTAAATAAACTTTGTCGAGTTTATTCTCTGGCGTGAGTTTGACTCGCATGTCATCTAGCCAGGCGTCTTTGAAAACGGTCTGCTGACGATGGTTAAACGGAAACACGCACCGGCGAAGACTTCAAGTCTTCCTCTGTTTAATGCACTGAATTTGTTCTGGGTAGTTATTCTCCACACGCACAGATGCACTCTGAAGTTCCTGTGAACACCACACATCCTCTTTCCCCAGGTGTGAAATGTTGCTGATTTAATTTTTTAAATTCTTTTTTTTTTTTTTATTTTTTAAACGTGTACAGGAGCATATTTTTCTGGCCTTTGTGAATAGCAATGCCGCTAGGAAGTCCTGATACCTGAGCGCAGGATCCACTGCAGGACCAAATTGTTACATTATCATGTTTTGCACTCAAACCTCAAATGCAGTAATTAAATATCTCAGTGTTTATCAAAATGTTCTATACATTGTCACAATGAATATTGCATATTCAAGCTTGCTTGGGGACACCAAGTCACAAAGCCCTGATTGTTAATTCGTCCTTGTTTAACCTTTTGGATTACACATATTTATGTTTAAATATGTTTGTTTGCTATGATACAAAACCATTCAACATTACTTGATTATTAAAGTTTATTATCAAAGAACTCCAGGGCTTTCCAGCTTCCTTTTCTTTACATATTCAGAAGGTTTTCAAGTGCATCTAAACGTTTGAGTGCTTTGGCATGAAGTTTCTGTACTAATTTCTCTATAGTAATGATGCTTTAACATAAACTTGGGTACATCTTCATATTTAATAAATCCCACACTCCAATATGTACTGATTTGCAAGACGGATCCCTCTGCAATGGTTACAAGTTGCAGATATGTTTTTCCTGTTACATTTCATAAAGGGACTAAACCTATGGATTCTGACTGAGCTGATCAATACATTACGAGATATAGGCAGCCATCTAGGGCAGCGTCTTCTTGGGGGGGGGTGGGAGGGGGTCTCACTTAAATGTATTTAATGTATTATTGTCTCGAATGGGGAGTGTCACATGGGGTTTGACTGGTGCAGGGTTGTGATTTCAACAGGTCAGTAGTGCTGTCTGTACTCTGGAGCATGAAATACTGACAGTCCCCATCTGGATGGGTGTCCTTGGATCTACATACCATGGTTATATAACTCATGACACTAAGACAATCAGAAAGTGATGTAGGATTTCAGAAAATTCCTCACACTTTGTTCACTATTGGGAAAACAAAGCGCTGAGAATCATTCTGCTTTTTCCCCAAGCAAATCTCTATCTGCACTGGTGCTCACAGACTCGTGGCACCATTTGTTTCTCATACTGCATGGTGCTCGTCACCTGCGGCTGAAGCTCACAGATGTGGGAAGTAAATTGGAATATTTCTGACGAATCTCTAGTGTAACCCTTCCTTGTCCTGCTTTCATTTTGATCGCCATTTCATCGTTTTTTTCCCCTCTGCAATTGGTGCCCTCAATCTATGCCATCACCTGGTTAAAATAAGAATAAGTCAATCAACCCCTGGACGGCTTGGTTTTAATGAAAACCATTTACGTTAAGGCAACCTTTCAGAATGTGTAAACAGGCTTATTTTGTATATGAGAGTTGTGCACTATACTCAGAAATCCTTGTACTTGTGTTTCATTCTCATTAGTGCCAAATATTTTCCTGTCCTTTCTTCACTTAGTCCTATGATTGCTTAAAACCATGCAGTTCCAGATTATTACATTTGATATAGTGAGGTGTGGGATATCAGGTCCAAGTGTTATGTATATCCGGCGCAAAACGCACACAAGTTGAAACGGATTTTCATTCACATTTTGCTGCCCACGTTAATCTTTTCTAATATTCACATTATTCTAACGAAATCGATGAACCACCGTCCGATGAAATAAGGTAGGTAATATGAATAATACGTTCAAATTGTTCGATGCAAAGTAACGATGGTAAAATCAACGCTGTTCCATTCCAATGAATATGAAAATTCCACACCGGGGTTTTACTCATCCTTTCCTCTTCACTTTAAAAGATCCGTCTGTATTGGGGAAAATCGAGCAAGGAGGAGAGGGCACATATACAATGACTGCAGCCTTTGCACAAGAAGACTCCGAGGCTGACTATTCCCAGCTGGAAGTGGTGAGCGGTTTGGAGTCGCCCGTCTCCTCTTCCTCGCGAAACGAAAATCTGCTCGTTAAAAATACTTCATCCGGGAGACAGACACAGACCTCCACTGGCAGCTTCAACCTAGAGGAAAGCATCACCAAGCCCCTGGTCTCCTCTGCAGCCGCCACCGCTGCATACATCATGACATCTGGAGAATTCATGCAGAGCGCTCCCCTCTTCGTGCGGAGATCCAGGCGCAACCTCCTCTATAAGATCCTCTGCTTCCTCGTCCTCATTTTCCAAGGCGGTATTCTGGATTTCTACCTGATCGTGTTCACCGATCTCTACTGGTCCTCATGGGTAGCCACCGACTTGGTTGTGATAACAGGGTGGGGGATTTTCTTCATAAAGAACGCCAGGAGCAAACGCGAGCGGGCTTGTGGATTCCACCAGAAGACCTCCATCTTCGGATGCAACCTCGGGGAATTCACCTTCGCCTATTTAGCGTGGCTTATCTATGTTATCGCATGCACTCCGAAAGTGGTGCTCATACTGGAAACGTCCATTCTGGATCTGATTCAGCTAAAAGTGCTGCTCGGGATCACAGGCTTTAAAATAATAATGATGCTATCCGTACCATTACTGTACTGCCTGATAAATTCAATCATCGAGGACGTGAACGGGGCGAGTCGATACTATTCACAAAGTTGCTTCATGGTCACCTGCTTGGACCTGCTGGACAGCTTCACGCTGATAGAAATGCTACTGAGGAACGAGATCCCCACCAACTACCTGAAGTACACGGTCATTTCTGTTTACTTCATCGCGCTGGGTGTCCCGGTCTTGTGGCTTTACGAGCTGACCTCCTCGCAAATGAACTGCAGGTGGATTTGGACCAAGTTCCTTACTGGCCTCCTGGTCAACGTGCCGTTGCTTGTGGTGAGGTGCCTGCTCATGTATGTTCACAGGATGCCAGTGTCGGTGTTCATGTTTAAAAACGTGTTCATCCTAGCTTGTAAGTGCCTGGAGTTGCTGGAGCAATGCTGTATGCTGAAGGGAGTTAGGAAATTGACCGGCGACAACCCGGCCCAGGTATCACATTGTGTCTCGGAGAATGACATGTGTCCTCATGGTTATGTCAACACGCTGGCGGTCAACACGCAATCGTAAAAGGTTGGATCGCAAAACCTAGATTTTCCTTTTGGGGACCAAGTGCTGATAGTATGACCGACAGTGTCAATCTGCAACACATTCTCAGCAGGTGCTAAAATCAAACATGACAGTATATCATAAATCAAGACGTCATACTCACGATTGTGAAACACAAAGGAGATTACAATAGCGGGATGTTTTATGGCTGCGAGATAACTGATGTGTTTGTGCTGTTTGTCAGTAATTGCATTGCATGTCTAAGCTACAGTGTGTTGCACTTTAATAGGTGATATTTTCTTGAGGCAAAGTGCAATATAGAAATATACCCGACAATGTATTATTTGTGCACTCATGTGTACACTATTTGATAGCGTAATTTATAATTTTACGAATCTATTTCCCAGATAACACACATATGTTGAAATGACATTGATTCCATATCAGACAACACAAAGAAACAACGCTGATCTTCAATCTTTCACTTTATATCAACATTGAATCAATTAAGTTTCAACGTTGATAATTTAACACTGACCATAATACAACGCATTTAACGATGGTTCAACGTTGAAGTAATAACATGGTGCTATCTGGGTTAGAATTAAGTTAATTATAAAATTACTTATTGAGAGTCAAGTGGAAATTTGGTGCACAGCACATCAATTAACAATATGTATAGGCTAAAACACCAATGTCATTTTGTCAATAATAGTATTGTACTACACATTCATATGCCAACAATGACCTTAATATTTTATGAAGTATATATTAATGAATTTTATGAGTATTTTGTGCCTCTCGTGATTTAAACAGCGTACGCATTTAATTTCCAGACTGCAAACTTTTTAAGTAGCCTGCGGCGCGTGTGTTTATTTTATTTTATTTTATTATAACGATTTTCCATTAATGGATTGTTGCAATCATGATTAGTCATTAAATTTACATTTGATATTTCACATTCACTTTGGAATTAAGCCTGCTGCCAGTCATTGCCTGATTTGGACACCAACAGGAAATAAGTTAAAACGGATGGCTATTGGCAGCGTGGCGACATCAAACCCATAACCATATGTTTATGCCATGTTATTGTCCAAACAACAGTCAATATTCTTGAACATAAAAGCAAAAAATAAATTAACTGGCAGGGAGAATCCAGTAACTCCTCATTATCTCTGCGGGAGAATGCTATGAAGGTTTGACGTTAGATATTTCCTTTACCTTACTTAATAGCAGACTAATCTGATGAGATATTACAGTGGTCAGGCCTTAACAATGCAGTTTAAGTCAGCCCGTAACTTTTTAAGTAGGCCCTATTATTATATAACTAAAGAGTAACAAGTGTACTCTGGGATTATTCTGCAACCCTCTTGATTAGTTTGCTATTCGGAGATCACATCGATGAATTCTCGATTCACGTTATTCATAGATATATGACAGGTAGACATCAGATTCTTCTTTCTAAAATGTCGGAATTGTGATTACGAGATAAAAGGTTCAAGTCAAAGGGAATAACTTGATGCAGAGCAGAAACGATAGCAAAATCCCTCGACATACATATATGAATCTCTGATTTTCCAAATTAACATGATCATATTTTATAGCAAAATAAAGTTCTTTATAAGGTATTAAAATTAGAACGCAGTCAAACTACGAATTTGACGCAAAACCGCAACAGCTTTGATCATACTGGTATAACAATGTGAAATATTTTAATCATACAAAATTATACTGTTGATATCATTTAAGTTTTAAGAAAAAATATGGACTAACCTAATAATTCCCTAAAGAAACCTAAGGAACATTTCTTAATTACCTTGGAACAAACATCACAGTATGTCTTTGAGACACTGCAATTCTGCATATTCCTGACTGTGGTGAAAGAGAAGAGCTCAAATCAGGACAGTGTGTAGGCCTATTAGGTGGTATTTAATAATAATACATGAAGATGTAAAATGTGATTCTAGTGGTACACAGAGTGTAGTATTGTTAAGGGAGAATTTCGATGAGAGGGAACATTCTGAAAATGTTACTTATATTTTTTACAGTTGAAAGTGTATCTAATATATTATTGCTGTTATGGTTTGTTAATGTTATTTTTTATATACAGTATATTAAAAAAAACTAATTTTAGAACTGTTTATGCAATGACAATTTCTCATGACTGGAATGAATTGGGTTCCTCCAATGTATCAAAGTGTTTGGAAATCTGACTTACTAAATAGTAGGCACCTGGGGAAAATTAGATTTTTTTAACAGCGTTTAAGCTTAAGTTGATTGGAAAGACAAGGCTGTCACCTGAACTGCAAATGGATCAAAGTGCTTCACGACCTATTTGCAACACACAAATATATTTATATAATGGGCTATCAAAATTACAATGTGTGTTCTCCTTAAGGTCAATTGGAAAGAACTGTAAAATACAGAAGTATATTTTATGATTTAAAATGTTATTTTAGACATTTTAAAGCATAATATCAAAAACAGAACTGAACTGTATCAACAAGAACCAGAATTGCATGTGTTTGGCAGAAATGTATCTAAATTTATACAAGTATGTACCTTTGTTTACAGTACAGCAAATCATTTGTGTACAAGGAGTGTATATAATTATACCTTAAAGATATGATCCAGTATTATCTTTTTAAAATGTGTATGTATGATGAAATATTAGGCAAATAAAATGTATGTAACAAACTGATAAATAATAATAAATCTATGTAGTAAAAGGTGTCCCATGAACATCCTTGGAAGTTGCTTTAATATTATTTGTAGTTGTATTTTAAATATGTATTTTAAGGCACTATAGAGATTAATTAGCAGAAAAAGTTAAAAAATAAAACTGATGTTTAGTTATTTTTTCCATATTCTTTGCCCAAATTGTCGTGAGATCACTTTCCTAATTCTGCCCAACTGTTAAGTTAGTCAGAATTTTAAGTTGTGGCATCATACTCCGTATAGACTGAAAGCATGGTAGTTGAACTCTGGAGGGAAGACCTTGAGATGTAACCCAGGTCTGACCCACTATAAGGTCTCTTCTCTCCTTGCTCCTCCAGGTTTTGTGGATTTTTCTCCTCCTTTTCAGGTTTGTAGGAGACACCAATTTTGCAAAGAACCTGTGGCTCCATTGGCTGCAGTGGCTGCAGTGGCTGCAGTGGCTCAGAGCCCTTGAGTGAGAGATCACGTAGGGAGAGGAGTGACTCTTCCTCAGTCCCCGTTATGTCTCCAGCACCTCTTGGCTCCTCCTGCAAACATGAACTGTGCCCAACAGATGTCAGCAGTTCATGTCCTGCCTGTTCAGATGTGCAACGCAGCTGCGTTCTGAAGACTGAAGAGTAAATGGCAGAATTGATGCTATTTGTTGTGTCCCTTCCAGCTGATAAATACATTTGGCACAGCCCTGTGTCATCAGCTGAATAACATTCATTGACAGAAGGTCTGCTTTCTCTGCAACACATTACCATGGTTGAGGAGATTGTTTCCTGATGCTCTTCTGCCATCTCCATCTCGTGATAACAGCAGGGGTCTTGCACGAACTTTGGTATACACCGAAGGGAATAAGTGTCATATCTTTCTTCCAGTAGAGGGTGCTGTTCTTCTTCATTCTCCATGCACTCCTTCTTAAACCAATCTGTATTCTCGAGTTGATAGGTTTGGAAGGCCTCAATGGCACCCCTTAGGGCTTCACCAGAAGGACACTGATGATAATCTTTCTCTCTTATGCCCTCAACATGGTTAATCATCCATGGCTCTAACTTCTCCTTGCCCAGGATCCGGAGGTAGAGCTCTTCAAAATGATTCATGAGTTTGTACTTGAGGGTGAGTCTGAACGGTGAGGGAACGTCCTTTTCATCACAAATACCCTCAAAGTAAGCTACCACGTATTTGCCCAACGAGGCGGAGCGGAGTAGGTCTGGCATAATGAGGCTGAAGGCTGGGGTCAGCATGTCCCCCATGGGCGAATGGGTGTCCTCCTTCAGTGTCACCTGGGGTCCCCCGCACATGGCTCGCCACTTGGCCTGCACGCCACGGGAGCACAGCACCAGCACCAGCACCTTATTGGGTGCAGTCCCAGTCCCCTCCATCTGGCACTCCAGCCACTGCAGACGGCCCATCACGCCCAGCTGGGTGGAGTCCAGGAGGTCGAGGACTACCTCTGTGCCACACTTCACCTTGAGGAAGGCGCACAGCTTGAGCACGACATCCTTATAAAGGGGGTGGTCCAGGGAGTAGATGATCAGGACCTTCCGTGGGCTCTCAGTCGTCTGTTCAGGCACTTTGGCATCATTGTCAGTCTTTGAAGGATCTGTGGAAAGAAGCAGTGAAAAAGTTCCTCTTTTAAGCTCTTTAAGAGCCTAGACAATCCACTGGACTACAAACATGAAACAGCTCAGCTCTGTTTGTCCTGGCGATTCTCCCGAAAGCCTATAGATGTACAATTTACAGACTGCGCATGGATAAAAAACCATAAAATACCTGGTTCTCTGTACGGGGTGGTCCCCCTGTGCCAGTACTGAAGCAGCAGTAGGGTGGGTGCTTTGTCAAAAATTTGTCGATATGTATTTGAAAAATTGCGTATGTTAGCACAGGTCACCCATACCATAAAAAAATGATTGATTGAAATTCTGGCATAAGATAAAGATAATCTTTATTGTCAACGAAATTAAAAATGCAACTCGACTCAATGTGAGGCATAAAAAGAGTAATAAATATTAAAGATATACAAATTGCACTGAATTACAAATTGCACAGAATACTGCATTTTCTATACAGATTGCGATAAATATACAGACTGCACTGATGGAAAATAAGAAGTTAACCATTATGTTTTGCATTTAAAGCTATGATTGCAACAATCAGTTTGGACTCCTGCCTCTCATTGTCCGTTTTCATGCAGCATTAAGCTGTTTAGAATCAGCCATGCTTATATTCAGTAAATGATAGGTTCACTTCACAACATCATTGCCAGTATATACAGGATTGCAGCTGATATGATTGTAAAGTGTGTGTGTGTGTGTGTGTGTATAATTTATATTCAAACACAAAGTTGTGGTAGAACTTGAACTGTCTGTCATGAATTTTATATGTGGTAAACTATAATACTATAGGTCAAGCTGTCAATCCCAGTGTAAATAATATTGGCTACACAGTATCTGTAAAGGATACTCAGAGATTAAGATGTATTTAGGCTGTCTTTCTGTCACTAACCTCCGTGATGTTTTTTGCAGTATAAACAGACGATGGAGCCCATGACACAGATGATGGAAACACCCAGGATTCCAAAGGCCAGCAGTTTATCATGCTCTACACAGGGTGGCGCTGTTGGGGCTGTTCGAGTTGGAAGAAAGTCACAGAGAAACGTGAAGCAGTGATTAATCAGGATTCTCAGACCGAGCGACAGTTTTTCAGCTTAAATCAACCAAAGATTCTGTGTAGAAAAAGGCATAAAAAGCACTTAATTAGGTTAATTTACTGTGTGACCTAACTGTAGGACAAAGTTAATTTAAATATGGGAAAATGGATTAAGGAGACATGCATGGCTTTGCATTAACAACATGATTTTGCACACACACAACAGATTAAATGTGTTTTTTTCCTCTCAGTAGTGAAAATGAATGGGCTAACAAGACTATGGAAATATACCCACACTGGCCACTCGGTTATGAATATCATTCTAATTCTGGGTAGAATTGGCACACAACGGCCTGCATTCTTCATGGGACGTATTCAAAAAGGTTCTGTAAACATGGTTTATTAGATGCTGGTCCATGTTTTCAGCTGCACGTTCATGATGTGAATCTCCTGTTCCACCACAAAGATCACACAAAGATTCACTGTGGGATTCAGATCAACTGAAGTACAGGACATGACTTTTTTGACATTGTGCATTATCCTGCAGGAAGCAGCCATTATGGCGTGAATCAGAATCACCTCTGTGCATTATTACACCACCAGCCTGGATTTGGCACAGGCCTGGGGGGGGTCCATGGATTCAAGCTGTTTACATCAAATTCAGACCAGCTGACATTTTTTTCCAGGCAGGGGGGGCACCACTGGTGCCTTAGCACCTGCCTCTTTTGCCTGGACAACAAGTGCCCCACATAGCCCTGAAAAGCCCCAAATAGCCCCAAAGTGCCCCAAATAGCGCCAAATAGCCCCAAAGTGCCCCAAATAGCGCCAAATAGCCCCAAAGTGCCCCAAATAGCGCCAAATAGCCACAAAGTGCCACTATTCGATAACTAAATATCAAGCATGATTTACTGAGGCAGACCTCTCCCCCAGTCAGAAAAATTTACCGAGGGGGATCAGGTCAGCAAAATGTACCCTTAGCCATGCCATGCCCCACCCCCCCGTTTTGAGCACCTGCCCATAGCAAAGCCCGGGGATGGCACTGCATTTTTACAATCTGCTGCTGTCCGGTTTTGGTGAACCTGTGCCCACTGCAGCCTCGCCTCGGGTTCCAGGGCGGTGGTCCCTAGGTGGTCTTGTAGCCAAATCACCTCAAGGCTCTACATGTGGTGCATTCAGAAATGCTTTCTGCTTACTACTGCTGTAAAGAGTATTTAGTTGAGTTGCTGTACCCTTCCTGTCAACTCAAACTAGTGTGTCCATTCAACCCTGACATCTTTCATCAGGGAAGAGTTTCTGCCTGCAGAAAGGCTGTTCCTCTGGATGTGTTTCGTTTTTAGCTCATGCTGTATAAATTCTAGCAGCAGCAATGCGTGAAAAATCCCAGGAGATAAGCTGTTTCTGAAATACTCAGATCAACTCATCTAGAACCAACAACCATGCCAAGGTCAAAGCTTAGATCACATTTTGTCCCTATTCTGGTGTTTGATTTGGCCTGTAAGGGTTATATATTTGTATGTACAGATGTGCAAGTGTTACTAAGAAAATGGCCAGTGGGTGTATATTGATATAATACATTATTATCTTTCCTGGACAGCAGAGTTCTCGTAAAGAGAATCCTCCAATCCTAGCTTTTTAAATGCTAATCGGTCATTTACAATTTAAAGCTTTAAACCTTCAGACGATAGTGTTACACAGTAGGTTTGGCTCAGCAACTTACCAGGACAAACATCAAACTCCTTCTGTGGTCGAATGCAGCTATTTTTGCATCCAGGAAATAAGGGCTGAATCTGTAGGGGTTCGTTTTGAAAAAAAAAATCAAACTGCTGGCACCGTGAACATCGACAGAGCTGATTGTGTGAATAGGATGGGAACACTTCCTTAATTATGCAGCAGAACTGACGACACATAGGAGTGATCAACCTACCGAAACTCTGAACACACAGCAAGGGGAAGGGAATTTCTTAGAGTCAAACAGCACTTTCAGTCTGGTATCATTCCCCTGTGAAAACATGTGACGGACAGTTCAAGAGTTTTCAAAGGCTGCTCGTTTGGCAGAGATCACTCATACATGTTCCATATCAGTGGTGAAAGCTATCATGTGAACCCACTTTGATTCCTAATTCCGCCTTATGATATAGCAATGTTCACTTGTGGTCTATTCATAAGGGTTTATTGCCTTTTCCTAAATAAGGAAAATTTATACACTTACTGATGCAAAAATATAAAAATATGAAAGTAAAAGCAAGCAAATTAAACATTTACACAAATCTTAACATAGAGACTGGCAAAATGAACACGAGGAAACTAAACCTGACTGGTTTACGGAGGTATTACAAATTTTACTTTGTTAATCCAAGCATAATTTGTCTTTAATAGTGGAAATGTTGGTACCTGCAGAAAATCCCAGTGCGTGACGTTGCACTTCACAAACACCCTATACCTTTCTACATGCCCCCAGCGGCTGAAGTTCAGCATAATTGTGCTGCTTCCATTCACCAGTGCCATCATCAGCTTAATGTTTGGTTTCCATCTGCTCCCTAAAACGCCACAATGAGGTCAGGTGTTACGCAGAAAGGGCGGCCACACTGCCCCGATTTTCTTTTCAGACATGCAGCTGGGACCTTTACCCAACACACTTGACTGTGCTGACGTGACAAAGCACACATCCGGAACAAGAGAGACTTCGAAGGTGCACACATGGCAAACTTTGTTTAGCTGGCTGGAGTGAGATTATCAATTCGAGACAAATCTGCACTCACATACACGTGCATTTACTGTATATGTAGGTAAGAGTTTTATTACCTTGTAAATAGTTTGTAGGGTTTGCAAACTACAGCAATACTTTTGATGTAGCTAATTTTAAGTTTATTACACTATATTGCCAAAAGTATTGGGACACCTGCCTTTACATGCGCATGAACTTTAATGACATCATATTCTTAATACAAAGGCTTTAATGTGGAGCTGGCCCACCCTTTGCAGATATAACAACTTCAACTCTTCTGAGAAGGCTGTTCGCAAGGATTAGGAGTGTGTTTATGGGAATTGTTGAACATTCTTCTAGGAGAGCATTTGTAAGGTTAGGCACTGATGTTAGATGAGAAGGCCTGGCTCACAGTATCCGCTCTAATTCTTCCCAAATGTGTGGGTTGAGGTCAGGGCTCTGTGCAGGCCAGTCACGTTTTTCCACAGTAGACATTTCCTTATGGAACTTGTTTTGTGCACTCATGTTGGGACAGGAAGGGGCCATCCCTAAACTGTTCCCACAAAGTTGGGAGCATGAAATTGTTCAAAATGGCTTTGAACTAATAGTTCCTTTCACTGGAACTAAGGGGCCAAACCAAACCCCTGAAAATCACCCCCACACTATAATCCCCCCTCCACCAAACTTTACACTTGGCACAATGCAGTCAGGCAAGTACTGTTCTCCTGGCAGCTGCCGAATCCAGACTCGTCCTTTGGATTGCATTCATCACTCCAGAGAACACGTCTCCACTGCCACAGACTCCAGTGCCAGAGTGCTTTACACCACTGCATCTGACATATTTGCACTGCACTTGATGATGTAAGGCTTGGATGCAGCTGCTTGGCCATGGAAACCCATTCCATGAAGTTCTCTACACACTGTTCTTGAGCTAATCTGAAGGCCACATGAAGTTTGGAGGTCTGTAGCTATTGACTCAGCAGACAGTTGGTGACTTCTGCACACTCTGCGCCTCAGCACGCGTTGCACCCGCTCTGTGATTTTACACAACCTACCAATTCATAGCTGAATTGCTGTTATTCCCAATTGCTTCCACTTTGTTATAATACTACTAACAGTTGACTGGGGAACATCCAGTAGCAAGGAAATTTCACGAATGGACTTTGCACAGGTGGCATCCTATCACGGTACCACGCTTCAATTCACTGAGCTCCTGAGAGCGACCTTTCACAAATGCTTGTAGAAGCAGTCTGCACACCTAGGTGCCTGATTCTATACACCTGTGGCTATGGAAGTGATTAGAACATCTGAATTCAATGATTTAGAGGGGTGTCCCAATACCTTTGGCAATATAGTATAGATTTGCCTTAAGATTTATTGTGTGAGCGTGAGAGTCTAATAGCACAAGTGTCATGCCAAAAGCATGACAGCTGGCAACCATGAAAGTGTGACTCTTTAAAGCCCTATTAAAAAAATATATATATTTCAAACTGGGCTTGTTCCAGGACAAATTGGAATTCTAATTGGATTCAGGTTCAAAAGTGGTCGAGAGCACCGGTCAGTCCTGCAGTGGAGACCGAATGGATGGACTCAGGGGGGACCAGCGCTGAAGGATGTGGAAGGTCTCACCGCTTTCTAGGCACGCTTTCGTCTCCAGCATCGTGCCATCCTGGCATCCTGTCAGAAGGACTGGTGGTCAGTACAGTGCAGCAACAGCAACTTCTCCTCAATGCACCATAAAAAGACAGAATTTTGCAAAGACAAGGCTTTGAGCTTCCACTAGAGCATTCAGGGAATTTGAATTAAACTCGTGTATTTTACAGTATATCATTCTTACCTGGTATGACAATATTTCTGTAGAAGTTGTTGCTGCCTTGGCCGATACTTAGCCGTGGCAAGTTAGACACAACAACATAATATTCTTCATCAGGCTCTACCACCACTCCATCCAGAGAAAATAACCACTAATAGAAAGACACCACATGCAAACAACACCGTAAGTAACACAAATACAGGTGAAATATAATAGTATAATTTATTTGATTGATCTGTCGGACTTCCAATGTATATACTCTAGAATAGAAATGCAGTCACTTCAGCTCAAAACCTCAGTTCGCTAGACATACAGTACAGAGAAATATGCATAGCAGATGCTAATGTTAAGCTCGGAATGTTACTGATTTGTAGATAATGCTAATTCTACTAATATTGTTTGAAAAATAAAGGATAGGGTTACATTCAAATCCATTCAGTGTTTTCTGGAGAGTCTCCACGTGAAAAATTTGAGAAGTATTGTCTTAAATATAAATATATAATATTATATCTGTGAATGTCAATCATGTTACTCATTGTACCTGTTTATTTGCGGGCGTAATTTCATCCAAGAAGTTGTAACGAACACAAAGGTTCCTGTTGGTTGATACCTTCAGCATTTTAACTTCTGTACCTCTGAGGTGTTTCATGCTTCCTGAATGGCAGGAAATCACACATTAGTCACTGGAGTCATGCAAACCACTGCAGATGGAACAAGTAGCCCAGGGGCTCTTCGAAAGTGTGAACAGGTAGCTCGTATCTGATCAAACTGAGGTTTCTTTTACTAGAGGGATTTTTTAGCCTGAAGTCCCCACAAATTGCACTGATTTGATCTGGGAATTAAGGAGGGAGTTAACGTCAGCTGCTGCCGTTCATATACAGGGCTGCTGGAGACAGGGCCGCTCTGGGCTTGAGGATGACACCTAGGTGACACACCGTCGAGCTGCGTCCTCCATGTCACCACGACCACCGGCACCAGGTCGCCGTTCCAGTCCCGCCGTACCTCCACTGTGCACTCTAGGTCTTGTGGGGCGGTTGGGGTCATCCTCTCCTTCTTCTTCCAGCCATTTCTGTGGCAGTAGTCTTTGGGGGGGGAGGACCAGAAAGCTATACATCATGCTAACAGATTGCTAAACATCCAGCATCCTTGTTTATATATGGGCTGGGAAATTCATCGTGGTAATGCTTAAAGTTACTTTGAAAGTCATAATGCATTATTATGTCTTTAATCGCATTATCTTTAATTGCATTTTGATACCAAAATGGATGAATAGTATGAGCAAAAAGATTTTTAATAGAAACCTATAATATTCCTTTCTGGTTGTAAACAATGTCAGAGTTTAGCGTATGATGCAGCACACAATCACAGAATTTAAGGCTAAAATACAATACAAATTTCACTGAATATGTAGCCAAAAATCAGACAATAAACAAACTAGATAATATGATTTTAAATATTTTTACTTTATTGCATATAACCCACAATAAACAATCAGTATGTAGGATAATGTATTTTTTTGGCATAATTTTTGGTCAGTTTTGATTTTTTCCTCCTCTCTGTAACTCCCGAAATACTTTTGTTTTTTACAGAAACAGATGGTAATATAACAAAACTGAATAATTACACCCAGAGGCGAAATTTACAATTTGAAGTGAGTCTGTCTGCAAACTAGTTTCAAAAATCAGATAAAACTGTTACAGTAATGAGTTGTGAGAATGACCCATATACTCCCCTTTGTATTAGTTGTAACATTAATTTTTGGATTCAATTTGTAAATATTTCTGACTGTAAATGTTAATGTTAAGTGCAATTAATCGTGATTAATCAAAGAACATTGTGTGATAAATCATTCTTTTATTGAGTAGTTACCATTGGTTGGAGACTTATGATACTGGTAGCCTACCTGTTTATGCGTATTATAGTGCCGATTAATGCAGAGCGGATGTCCCCGATAAATATCTATATGATATCTAGACTACTATACTTAAAAGAAAAGGTACAGAAAAGGTTTTTGTAACCTACCTATTTCTGCTTCGCACCTCAGCCCCTAAAGAACAAACGAAAATATAACCAGAATTTATTGGGAAACCGGTATTTTCGAGTAACCTACTTCAGATATTTCCCTCGGTTAACCTGAACTTCAGCACATCAGTATTTTTCGCCCATATTATATTTCTGTGCTTGTAGCCACAACAAAACAATATTAGGTACAACAATTGAGTCATGATTTTTTTACTAATAATAGTTTGAAATATATACTTTTAATAATATATACATTTTATATATGTAATTAATATACGTTTAATAATGAGCAATAGTTCATCCTAGGCGCTGTCTGACTTTTACATCGCGCAGTCACGAAGAAGCGGGAGGTGATAGTATTGAAAAACGAAAAAAATATATTTCACACATGCGGTTGTGCCACAAATGCGATAGGAGATGAGATAATACTGCGGGCATGTTTACGGATGAGGCACATTCTTGCTTCTAGCTTGGTGACACCGAGGACCTACTGGGTCACTTAATATGTTTGACGTATTGAAGGGAAACTTCGTCTGAAATGACTCTAATGCCTAAAGAGCGGCACGTGGAAAACGCACTTACCGCTTGAGTGCAGTTCGGCGTGTTCAGCACACGGAGAGCAGGCAAAAGATCTGGACATGCGGAAAGCAAAACGCTGATATATAATAATAAAATCATCTTCTTTTCATATAAAAAAAGTTTAATGGTACATGTTCATTGTAAAAAAACATGCCCACGAGGGACTTCCTAGTATTGTGGAAGCGACGTGAAACATCTACACAGGCTTCCTGGTAGGTTAGGCTAATGTACAAGTTGTTGGAGTCACATCCTACTTAACTGGAAACTCAGTGCGTCTCTCTCTCTCTCTCTCTCTCTCTCTCTCTCTCTCTCTCTCTCTCTCTCTCTCTCTCTCTCTCTCTCCCGCCCCCATAACAAATGTGATGGATCAGGACTTTTCATTTCACACTTACCGCTTCGCTATTTTCTTTTTAATATTTACATCTTCACAATCAAAAACGACGGAAAATTCTGTATGTTGACAGTGTAAAGTAAATCAAGAGTTTCTTTCTTAATGTTTTTTTCTTGGTCTGTTGCCTTGTACTTTATTTTCCTGTAGATTTCTGGTTTGAGAAATGTCGACCATACATTAAAAAATAAATATTGATTTAAAAGTCAGTTGCATTTGTATGTGTTTTATTTTTTATAGTGATTATTAGTTAGGACTTGAAAACGTTCTAGCCAACAATAATGTGACACTTTTGTCTTTTATAACACCAAAGAATGATATAGACTTTGTGTGTGTGTGTGTGTGTGTGTGTGTGTATACACGCACACACATGCGTGTAGGGTAAACATATCCTTATGGGGACCGCTCATTCATTTCTATAGGGAAAATGCTAATGCTAACTATGACAAC
>JAODUD010000001.1:29690127-29703896 GCA_026784285.1 Stomatorhinus walkeri | reverse complement strand
AGATCTTTAAGTCCATCTCATGAAAAATGGGAGCAAAAACAAGAGTGTTGCGTTTATATTTTTGTTCAGTGTATGTGGGCTGTTTTATCAGCTGGGAGAGGAAAGGAATTCCAGAACGTTCCTGAAAATAGATCCTGCTTTCCACTTCAGTGCTGGCACGAAAGCCGGAATCAGGGAGAGCAATCATAATTCAGCACTACCTGACAATTCTTCATTCTTTTTATCAGCACCTGGATTGCATTACCTTTGCCTTTTTGCAAAAACGTTCCCAGGAATCTGGGAGAAGCTGTCTTGGTGAAGTTACACGGACAGAGTGCAAAGGAGGGGAAATTTTTGCGGGAATAGTGTAAGCCTGAATACAATAACACTGTCCTGGTATGAGGACGTGCAAATACACTGTGTATGCTACACTGTCAGGTTATTTCCATTTTGTCAAAATTGCTGGACCTCCTTTGGCAAATTGCAATACATTCCCCACATTCTCCAACTGCTTTTTCATACAGCTCCTTATGAGATCCTAAAGTAAACATCAAATGTGAACATCACTCCTTATCTCAGACAAATACCTGTGTGAATGGCAGGATGGTATGCTGCATGGCTTGACACTGACCGGAACCACTCATCATCACAGACGTTATCATCAACATCATCATCATCAACGCCATCATCATAATCATCATCATCATCATCATCATCATCATCATCTTAGCACCGGTACATTATTCTTGGGTGACACAAGGTGAGATGTAGGCATGGCTGGCGCCAGTTGTTTCAAATGGGAGACCTTCAGCACCGAATCAGAGATGAAGGCAACCTAAAAAGAAATTATAATAAGCCCAAAGCAGGAAAACGCAACAGCGGAAAGTTTTTCAGTTAAGCCCATAAATGGAAAAAAAAAAGTGTTGCAGGGTTATGGGTAAGATTCTTATATCCAGTAAGCTGGTTAGAAACAGGCAAACATTAAAGTTATTTTCCTCTCTGTAAAGGTCTAATTACTGCTTTAATCCACTAATCATTGTAGTTGCCACCCTAAGATGAATTCCCCCCTTCTTTGAAATGTCAGCAGAAAGACGGCGACTCACACATTTTCTGCGGGTCCATAACTGAATTTACGCCACGACATGTGTCTGGAAGTCCCATTTGACACTATTTACTCGGGTGATCTTTGAACCTGCAACGGCTATTTGATTTTTACGATAAGGGGATTTGTTTTGTGCTTTGAACACTGAAACCAAGAAATGAAACGTCAGACTTACTTTGTGGCCATCTGGCAATTAATCACGCAGCTCAAACAACCTGAATGCAGCTTCCTGCACTTTGGTGGCGATGAAAGATTAAAGTCAAAATAGTCACTGACTCAAACACACCCCAATGTATGTTTTCTTTTTTTTCCTGATACACACCCACCTGCTAATACCATACAGAATCTGAGCCTCTTGCAGTAATGATATCGAGACTCATGTCTAGCGGTTAATGTTTTCCATATCCTGCTCATTACTTCCTCCGCATTTGTTCATGTTTATTTATCTGCTGTCCGGTGTGCGGAGCCACCTCAAAGACCCGCTATCCGGGATGCTACTCTGTGAGAGCAACGTGGAAAATGGGGCAGCTGGAATCAGATCGGTTCGCCGTATCTGTTTCCCGTTAATACATCCACCAGGCAGCCGAAAACAAAGCAGGAGGTGGGGCGAACGGCCCCAGAGATTAATGCTGATGGCTGGGGGAAAGAGGCCCCCTCCCTGTAATCATGCCCACATGCCCCATGCCCAACCGCCGCTTCAAATAGATCCGGGGTCCGACCAAACCCCAGCATCCATGACCCTGACATGCAGGCACATTACTCTTCTGCCACCAGATTTGTCAACTCAGACGACTGTGCATGTATTTTCTGGAGTTTCACTACAGCCAACGTTCAGATTTTTCCGTGCATTGAAAACATTTCATCTTTTTTTTTCTCTCAATGTAAATTCACAATACATACCCTAGTAAACCAGTTACCAGGAAATCATGTAGGAGTGAATATGATACTGGGGGCAATTGAATAATTTACATACAAAGGTCTGTTTACTGGAGGAGATGAAAATTGGGGGACACATTACCCCTCCCAACAGCTTCTACACCCTCTTTTGCATTCCACTGTAGCTAGTCAACATTGCTCTGTTTTCTTTTCCTGCCTTTATAAAAAAAATGCAACCTTGTTACTTAGCTGAAAAAAGGTGTGTTTTTCTCACATGATGGTTTGATGGTTGAGCTGGTCATGCCAGCTTATGATGGTCATTCTAGCTGGTTTCACTGGTCATGCCAGCATGTCCAGCTTAATGGGGTGGCCGCACCCACACAATTAAACCATCAAAGAGCGGCAAGTGCTGGTATATGACCAAACAAAACCGTCTTAGACCAGCTGTAACCTGCTACCAGCACAAGCTGGTATATAGCTGGACCTTCAAGGATTCAAGGATTTAAGGATTCAAAGCATTTATTGTTATATGTACAGAAAAAGTAGCATTTCTCTGTGAAATGAAATTCCTTCTTTTCTGTTCACACACAAATGCCGAGTTAAATTAAAGTTAACAAGTGCAAAATGAGCACGATTTGAAAAATAACCTGATGTACAAAATAGCATTTCTTTGCGCAATGAAACTCTTCTTTAATGTCCGTGTACAAATGGAGTGCAAAATGAGCCTAATAGCGTTTGTGTGTATTTGTGTGTTTTACATAAAAATACATTAACGGCAACATGCACAACTATCAGAAGTCACTGAGAATTAATATTGTGTCATTTTCTTAGGTAATTCATGTTGATTGCAGTAACTGATTGCACATGTTTACAGATGTGTATTAATTCCTTCAGGAAGTTGGTCATTAATTCGAATGATGTAATTGTGAGGAGGGGAACAAGGGCTCCTCTCCCTCTGAAGAGAGAGAGAGTCAGAACACCCTAATCATTCATATTAATTTGTTCCACCTGTCCTTCATTGCAGGAGCTGCTGCATTATGTTGCTGTTGTGTTTTCCTAGGAGCCTCAGACCTGAGCATTGTGTTCTTGGAACATTATCCTACTTAGGGAAGATCTTCATTGTCCACCCCTTAAAAGATCCCAAACAAGGCAGTGGTCTGCTCCGAACTCCCTCTGTTACATGGTTCTATAGAAAAAGACCTTTTAACACACAGTATACAACGCAGCAAAGTGGTAAATATCTCTGCGTGGTACACGGGTTAAAGTCTTAAAGTAATGCATGAATGATGATGATGATGATGATGATGATTTTAGTGCTCACCGATGATTAATGATACTTGCAGCTGGGTACTTCCACATCCTTGATTAGAATTGCAATTAAATGGTCTATTTACAGTTAAGCATCTAATTCTCTTTAGCGTTCTTCTAGGTTACAAAAATGAGAGGCTTTTCTGAAGCTGAAGGATTTTATCCAAGGACCGCTCGCAGTGATTGGCGGTGACATTGCTAGATAGCTGTATCTGTGTACTGGTGATAGATCGGAGAATGTATCAAGTTCAAAATGATGGTTTGAATGCATTGTAATACCTAGAGTAATTCAGGTTAAGTAATTTAGGCAGCCTTCAAGTAAGAGTCATACATCCTTAGCAATGACGGCAACTGTTTGCAGGCACAAAGGGCATCGCTAGTAAAGTGCTACCTTTCTGTCTCCGGCCACAGGACCAATTAGCTGAAAATGGTGGAATACATTAATCAGGGTGTATTACTGCAGAGACAACTTCAGGTGCGGAAACTTTGAAATGGCAGGCGCCAGGTTGCAATATGTCAATCTAGTGCTGTGACTTCCTGTCGCTAACCACACACCCTACTTTTCTTTGTAATTAATGTCAAATGCTGAGTTCAAGGGTGCAAACTCCAGCCTTTGAACACGCAAGCTTTATATTACATGTTCATACTATATGGATATGGATACCATGTTTTACATTTAATGAAATTCATTCTCCGCACTGATTACTGTACTCATCATGCCACAATTAATCAGTAGCATTAATTAACTGGAATATATGTTGTATTGTGCAAAAGACACAATGGCCTGCAGAGCATCACATTCTGCCACCGTTCCTTGATTGTAGATTTCCTATTAAGATTTGATTTAGATAAACTGCTGTCTTTAAATTGCCCACATTGTGTGCTCCATCCAGCCTGGTTATGCGGTTTGGTTGGATCTATTGTGCCAATGGTTAACTCAAAGGTGTGAAGAAAAATAGTTATTTTGATGTAGATGTGGTCCTCTTTCATTTAATGGATCTCTGTGGTATGTCACCTGAAACATGACAATAGCAATGTCCACAAAAACTGCAATTGGTGGGAAATGGCCCTCATGAAATGTAGGCCATTCAGAGCAGATTCATGCTCTTAACAAGAAAAGGTCACTTACGTCACGCTGCCCACCTCCTGCCACAGTGACAGGCCTTGTGGTTTCCTGGGAGCTGCCCGGGGGCCGGGGGCCGGGGGCCATCTGCGTTTGGATTTTGCGATTTGCGTTTTGTTTCGTGTTTTGTGGGCCGCGCTCAAAAGGAGATTCTTGGTGACTGTTTCTCACCAGAAGATCGATATAAATAGAGGCCCGCAAACGGGACTCTTGAGGGAGCCCTGCATCAAGATTTACAGCATCGCTATTTCCGTAGCACAGGGCAACACGCTAGTGACCTGGTAACCACAAAGGCACAGAGCCAGCGGGAGTCGTTACGGTGCTTAAATTTTATGTGTAGAGACACTACACCATCACATCTCTGTCTCCATACATCAGTTTAACAATGCACTTCTTTTAATCAGAATTAAAAGTGTTTTGATTATTATTAGTGTATTGTGCAGTATTTTATATTTAAACAATTTTGTTTCCAAGAAAAGCTATTGCTACGTATTTTGCTTTTTATGATGAAATTTCATTTATGCTCAACTGCAGTATGAAAGAGGGTACGTGAATACTCCAGACACAACATGTAGGCATCAAGAAATAAGAACCAAACTTCAAAGAGTCCCACTATGAATGAGTTGTTTCTGTCTGCCTATTTAAAACGACCTGTTGGTATGTTTACAGTAGTGATCTCCATAGTGCCAAGCAAGCCAACATAGCCCTTATCTCCTGCCCAGATGAATGCCACCCTGTAGGCCATCTTCCATGCCTTATTGCCACCCATAGATGTGGAACGCCCATCCAGCAGCCCTCCAAGTCAGACATCACCAGCAAGGCCTGGAAGGGCTTCAAACTCACAGCATGTCTATCGATGGCACTTACTTCCCCCCAGGAAGTGAAGAACTCGCTTCATTGTGGTTGTCAACCTGCGCAGGTGCTGCTTCCTCTGCTGGAGAGGGTCTGTTCCAGTAAACAAGACTCACCTTCACAAGGACTGCATTTCATCTTGGACATCCAGCATGTGTTCCGCAAAAGCATAAGGTTAAGTGGGATCGCACTGACACGCACAAGCACGCACGTTGTCCTGGTCACTCCATACACACACGACAACCCTTAAACAAATATTTTGACTGAAAGACTTTGAGATCAGTCTTCGATTTTCTCAGTTTGTTCCTAAAATGTTGATCCATCTAAAATATTCACATAATTTTATAAGACACAACAGTTTGTCTACATGTTTACTCTGTTGTTGTTCACAAGTACACCCCGGTACACCCCACTGAGCAGTCAGATGACAGGCACAAAGCCCAGCTCCTCTGGATTAGCAGGAATAATATTCAGAGATGTACTCCAGCATCATCTGTCAAAGATATGTAAATACACTGTGAAACAGGGTTTCCCAATCCGGTCCTCGGGGATTCATAGTTGGACCACATTTTTGCTCCCTCCCAGCTCCCTGCCAGTCAGTCCACATTTTTGCTCCCTCCCAGCTCCCTGCCAGTCAGTCCACATTTTTGCTCCCTCCGAGCTCCTTGCCAGACAGTCCACATTTTTGCTCCCTCCGAACTCCCTGCCAGACAGTGCACGTTTTAATGGGTCTGATGCTTAGCTTCATTCTGGATGACTGTTGATTCTTCCACCGTGATGCAGATATTAAAGCATAAACATCATCACTAGTCACACAGTTAAGCATCAGATATTAAAAATCATCAGGAAAATTAGTTTTAAAGCATTTATGGAAACTTTATTTACAAAAAGAGTATTTCTCAGAAATTCATATTTTCATTGTTTTGCTTTTATGTAGTGTGAACAACTCATATTTTGAGAATACAGATGGCAATATGATCAAATGAACAGTTGTTTTAAGATAAGAAGATGAATTGTTCCAAACTACAGATATGAGTTGCACTCTGACACTCATCCACTCCAAAACAGTACAGCATAACATCAGGAAAGTAGTTAAACCACATTTTTTTTTTACAAGAACCGTTCCATCCTTACTCTAACTTGCATTAATCTTAAAGAATCTTTAGCAACAATTAGTGTTTTATGGAAGAAATCGCACGATGAGCGCTGCAATGAGAATGGATAAATTGCTTGTAGTTAAGGAATTACATTTATGTATAAATTTGGAAAGGCTACATGTCAGCAAAGAAAATAAATACTGTAATACTATTTACATTTACTATTGTAATTGTTTTGTATAGCACATTAACAAATGTTACTTTCGATACCTTACATAATGTACATATTACAGCTACAATATGATTGTTTGAGGGATAATGATTCACAAGACAAAATTTGCTCCAAAAACAATGAAGAAACAATGTAGCTGCGGTTATGATCACACGGCTCTTGTGCATCTGCCACTAAGCATTATATCAGACCTCCTACACCGACTTCCGCCGCTTCCCAAAGACATTGTTGATTAGCTTAGCCATGGACTTTGAGCCACTGGGCCGACGACGATCCTTGGTCTTGCCGTTAAGGCTGATATTGCGCACCATCTTGGAGAACATGAGCGCCACCTCCTGGTAGTGCTCTGCAGCAGAGAGCTCGTAGAAGTGGCACCTGGCCTCAGCTGCCAGCCGCTGGCCTTCCTCGCGGTCCACCTCCCTCATGTGGCACAGATCCTGCTTGTTGCCGACCAGAAACACCACAGAGTCTCCATCCCTATGGGAGAGTCGGGAATGGATCACAGCGCGTACCGCATGTGATCCGCTGCTGCAATTTACTCAAGGCTCCACAAAGCTATCATACTCTAGTGATGAAAATTGTGGAAATACTTTCAATTTTTGGGAATTGCAGAACTTTATCCAACTGTTGCTCCAGTTACTTCTTTAACCAGCCATTTACCGACAACATTCACGTAGTAATTTTTAAAGTCTAGTGCCAAAAATGCTATCTGTTTCCACAATTATGGCCACTAGGGAATATTTGATCAACACCAGCTGAAAGGGTCTGAAAATGTACTCTGAACATTGTGGACTAATACATAAATACAGATGTTACTGCGAGTTCTTCAAAAAATTATCACTGAACACCAGGCTAAGCTGTCAGTGCTAATTGTTGTCAGGACTCCTTATCAAAAGTCTCCATAAATTCATATAAGCTATTTCTCAACAGACTGAAAAGTAGCAGAACTGCACAGCTGCCACTCAAAGCAGAGTCACTGGCTATTATCCTGTTAATGGAAGGTAGCAAGAATCTAATCTGTTCTTCAGGAGCCTCCTACAGTCCCACAGTGATTCATTGCCGTCCCAGGAAAGGCAGTGAATTGTGGTCCATTTCCACTACTGCCCTCTGTAGCCTGAGACGGATCTGTACCTCTTGGCCGCCCCGAGATGCTGCTCCCTGATGAGATGCAGGACGGCCTTCGCTGCGAGGAACGACGATTTGTCGCTGATGTCATATACCACCACAAAGCCATCGGCCCAGTGCATCTGCTCGTTCACGTTAGATTTTCCTTCACAAGCCTGGACACGTATTAAAGAGCGGTCACTTCGCCCTGATACAAGCATCCCAACATTGTCGATAAGCGCGTAATGTTGTCACAGCATTTCAGTAGCGTTACTGTGACAACATGTGAGACGTTAGTTTTAAATGCACACTTAAACATAAAAGGGAGTTACCCTAGATAATTTTGAAATTGTGTCAGCAAGATTAAGACATTATAACATAACATTTCCATAAGATAAATGTGAAACATACTGAGGAAACATGGGCATATATGTATGTAAAAATACATTCTCCAAGTTAATTTGACTGACAACAAAACAAGTGAATGAGATAAAACAGTGTGAACTGCAAGTGCTGTCTGGCACTGCCATCCCATCATCATCATAATCATCATCATCGTTTCACGTTTTCACTCCACGTACCTGAGAACATGGATCATACAGTTCAAGATTCAGTTGCCGTCCATCAATTGACAAGCGCTTCCTATATATGCACTCTGGGAAGCAAACGAATAATTACACTGAAGCAGAATCAATTCAGGGATCTATAAACCTCATCCATCCATTCGTCTCTGGAACTGAATTTTACAATCCCATTTCAATACCCTTTTTACAAGGGGATTTACCGATAAAAAAAAACATTTCCGGAGTAAACCAGCAGAAAAAATAACTGTTAATAGGTAATATACAACTTTATCAATTAAGACTTTAGAAAAAGCAAAACAACTCAGTTATTTACAGTCAGAGGTAGTCATATTTAAAACACTCCAAAATATTAATTTCCGGAAGCACACAGCTCTGAAAATCGATACAATTTTCTTTCACACAATCAATATTATCCCATTGATAAAGTACTATTACAAAGCTGCATATCCTGGAGACATTTTGAAAATTTGGATTCGTTTTAAAATATGTTTATAGCGACAAAATGCTTGTTTTCATTGTTAGAGAGATTTCAAGATCAACTTTACCTGTTGATGATGCATATTCGCCAATAAAGCGCTTCGTAAGAAATCGCACGACGAGCGCTGCAACGAGAATGGATAAATTGCATGTAGTTAATGAATTATCAGCTGTCATACTGTTATTTCATCCACCGGACGGTAAACAATGATTTTTAGGCAATTTGAATAAATACCAGATTTCCCGACCCCTTCGCTTCCCAGGACCGCCAGTTTAACGTCATTCATCGTGCGCTTCTCGCTCGCCAAAGCTTCGCGTAACAGGTTGCGTGAAGAGTAATTCCCTCCTTTCTTCAGTTACTACGACATTAAAGCCCCTTTAGTGATCGTGCCCCTTGAGATGTTTAATGGAGCATCCCCGTCTCCGTGCACCCACTGCCGTAGCCCGGCTCCCCACTACGCAATATGCGCACGGGGGCCGCGTAAGAGCAACAGGCTGATGCCGTCAGTGTGACGACGGAGTCGCGGCCGTGGACACCGTGCCCGTGACGGCTGATCGGCGATGTGAAAGTTTTCTGTTTACGTGGCTATTTCAAGAAAGCCTCTTAAAACCGCATTACAACATGCCCCGTGCCCCTGCGTAGGGTGTTTCCCTTCTCATTGCTACTTCTTGATCACAGGATAGTGCCTTTCTAATAATAGCAGCTACTCAAACAGACCCGTGTGTTTGCACTGACTCACTGCCCTGTAATTACCACCTTCACCAGCACCACCAGAGATTTAAAAGACTGGTTTTTAGCTGTAGATACACAAATGATGCTCAGTAACAGAAATCAGTTATCAGACTTCATTTGAGACCATAACGCCATTGTTTCATTCTTCCATAAGTGAAAAACTAGCATTGTTCACACACCACAGTAAAATGTGTCCTGTCCAATTAACCCATAGATGGCATAACAGTAGACAGCTGTTATTTAGCATGCCGGGAGCAGTGCTTGGGAGTGGTACTTGGTAGGGCAGTGATTTTAACCAGCAACTTTTCAACCACAAACACACTTCCTTAACCATTATGCTCTTTTTAAAGCACGCTGCCAATGAATGGTGATATAGGTCCAAGAGAAAAACTCACAATGTGTCTGTATTGCATATTCATTATAGTAGATCCCTAGTCAATGCACTGAGAAGACTGGGTTACCTTGTGAGGTACACAGTCAGATCAGCACAACCTGATCGTGTCATTGGCTGAAATGCAGTGCAGCTCCCGCTCTGCTCCTATAGGTGGCACTTTGGTTAAAGACGCACGCAAAGGTTGCTGAACCCCACTCACTCAAAAACCTGAAATGATTGAAAAAATGTTTTTTTTTTTTAAATGTAACAAAACAGCGTGTTTAATTACCAACAAACCGTCATCCCCAAAAGAATTTACCAGTTACATTATTAAGATTGGCATCCTGTCCAGCAGCACTGTACAGAGACTTTTTGAAGGGCAGGTGCTTCAAGGTTAAAAAGAAGCCACTTACAATAGGCTTGGCGATACGGGCAAGTGCTCAGGGGCCCCCAGCCACCCCTCCCCCCCCCAGCCAGCCCTCTGCACATGCCAGCTGCCCCGAGTTTGCCCCCACCGTGTTCTCCGTGCTACCTGGGGTAAGCTCCAGGCCTCTGTTACCATAACCCGACTGAGTGGTTACACGATGGATGGATGGATGGATGGGTTATGATCACTGGGGCAGCAGTGTGTCCTCGCACCTCCAGTGCTGAGTGTTTTAATCTCACACCTGGCTTTATGTGTGGACTTTGCATTTTCTCCCATCGTCTACATGGCTCTCCAGGTTCCAAAGGAGTGTCCTTTCGAGGACTGGTACCTCTAACCCGCCATGTGAGAGCCAGAATGCACCGTGTAAAAACTGGCCGTCCATCCCGGCTGCCTTCTGCCGTGTTCACTGAATCTCTGTTGCAAATGCAATTGGTGCACAAAGTGCTAAGACGCTACACGCTGTGACTCCGGTAATGAAGGCAATTGTTTTTGCACGTTGCGCTTAAAAAATATTTGCTTCCTCTGGGACATTGACCAGAGCCTTGTGACATGAGGGATTCGGATGGTAGAATGAGGGACTTCATTAAAGAGCACCAAAATTAACAGGCTTGGAAAGCAAAACACTTAAAACTGCCGTTTCGCCCCTAAGAGAGTACAAACAGACACAGAAAAACTGGGAGATAAAATTTCAAGATTTCATTTTGCTTCAAGGCCCTTAGTTATCATTCATGACCACACAATCCCCTGCTACCTGGAGAAAACACTGCTTTATATCACTAATAATAAGTAAGTGATTGTTGGTGAGAGGAGGGGCGTGACCCCTAACATCACACCCCCCCCCACCCCGCCGCCAAAAAAAATACTGTGTTTTCAGACTTTTCCTCAAGATAAAGTTACTACATGAAAGAGAAGTAAGGAGATCAATGGAGAAAAGAATGCCACACTTCACATAAAGAATTCATTAAAACGAGCCAAGCCGATGCATGTTAAAAGTTATTTATCTATGTGGAGAACAATTCTTTTCAAGGTTTTCTTCAACCATGAAGACGTTTGGCTACAGATAAGTTAGTGACAGGGGTGGGGTACAGATGTTCTGCCCTTGAGGTATGTGAGCTGAATTCTAGTCTAGTATCCAGCTGAATAAACAGGTAAAACTATAAATTGCATAATATAAAAAAATGCATACACCAGTTAAGTGATGGTATACCTGTCAGATCAGCAGCGGACACAGGAATGAAATCAACATTTGAGTTTGTCTTCCTCAACAGTACATGTGTGTATGCTGTGTTTGAGGTCGGGGTGTCTACAGATGTGGTTGCCTCTGTCCTTGGCAGAGGTCAGCTGCAGAAGACGATATCATGGGAGCCCCTTATGGAAACTGGATGCCGTCCCTTGGCTCTAATCAGGATTTCCATTTAAACCGCAGTTATGTTGTGCTGGCCAGTCTAATCCTAGGCAGCTAAGCTTGAATTATGTCAAAACAGACGGAACGAAGGACTTGTGGGCGGGAAGTTGTGGCGAAAAACAAAAGGGGTTTACTGAACTCAATGAACAGGGATTGGAAATAAACAGGATCGCAGGGGATCAGAAAGGGAGGCTGGGGAATCAGGACGAGCACAGGGAACATTTCGACATCAGTGACCGGACTAGGGCTGATGAGACAAACGGGTGCTTAAATACAGGGACTAAAAAAGGGTGACAAACACCTGGCGTGATCAGGGCCACGTTAAGGAGGAAACAGGAAGGTCAGGCAGGCAAAACATGACAAATTAGCCATTAAATTGCTAGTAACATCATGGTGGCTCTTATGTTAATTTGTTAAAATAATAATAGTAACAAATCTATACCTGGGATTTTATTTAAAAAATCATGCACTTATTTTCCACAAAAGACATTTTCATTCACAAAATTGCCATAACCTGGAGATTGACAATTTAAAAGTGCTTTATTAATGAAGTCCAAAGTACAACAAATCCACAAAATGTATGCATGTGGCCCCAGATCTTCTGCCTGTTAGGTTTCTCCTCTTTGACGGGCTCATTCCCCAGTAACACCCGCACTGACACCAATCTGGCCAGGTATGATGACTGGAGTGGACTCAAGTGCCGAAGGGAACAGGAATCACTGTGGGTGGGATGGTAGATAGAAGTGGGGGGAGGAGTCAAGCAAATGGATTCTGGGGGCGCTGAGCTAGTCGAGAACCCAGAACGGGCAGAACCAATCCAAAATATTAACTTACAAAGCACTAGGAAACCAGCCCAGAAGAACCGGCTACTCAGCACTGCAGGATTTTGCACTTAGCTTTAGCAAGAACCGAAGTCTGGTGTTATTACTGATATTGTTTACTGATATAACTTTTGTTCCCATAACTATTTGTTCTTGCTACTGGTCATTCATCGGAAGCTCTGCCTAGTGGCTCTCCTACCTAATGACTCATTTTAATGATGTACTGACTATGTAGGCAGCGTCATTCGAAGGAGGCAGCCCATGAATTTTGCTATATTTCTACATTCTTACAACACTGAGCATCCTTTATGTCATCTGAGTACCTCCTTTGTTAGCTTAGACTTCAAATAGGGAACAATCTTATTTTACAGTTAAATCAAAAGCAATTGTATTTTAATTCAATAAGTCTTTGTAAGATACAAACAAACATGAATAAAAAACAACTGGCCATAATCTAATTTAGTTTAATTCAATTTATTAATCAGAGCGAGGGCAACATTTGACAATAAATCAGTTTGTTGCAGGATAAATCTCCTTTTGCAGCTTTGAACCCGCTAAAGGGTGATCTGAGATTTTATTGATAAATCCATCAGTGAAGATGTACATATCTCCACAATTTTAATGTGTGATATCAGACTTTTTTTTGTTACTAAGCCCACCTGCTTCTTTCATTGTTGTAAAAGTCTTTTGTTTCTATGGTGCCACACCGTCAGAAAAATGGTACAAGTCTGGTACAGTTTTGTTCCCCAAGGTACAAAAACAAAAAGGTTCCCTTGATGGTATAAAAATGTTAATCAGAGGACATTTCTGTACTTTAAACGGTCGATTTACCTACACCAGGGTTACAACTGGCAAATCCTTGAGGGTACAACCCCAGTGACAAGTAATTGTATCCTCAAAGATACAAATTGGTACTTTTTCTGACATTGCAGGCAACCCTAATAAAATGTACACACATACCTTTGAATGCCTCCATGTCTGAAAATATGCACCTGGCTTGCGGGTAACGGGGTTTGTAAACCTCTGCTCCTCAAGGTCCAAGGCATCTGCAGGTTTACAGCTGGGTGAGGTCAGTTTCTGACCATGGAATGACTTAAATCACACAATTAAGATGGCTGTGCAGCTCTGTGCCTTTTTGGACCGCCTTAGAAATTGCCTACATAAGAACATAAGAATTTTACAAACGAGAGGAGGCCATCCGGCCCATCAAGCTCGTTTGGGGAGAACTTAATAGCTCAGAGTTGTTAAAATCTTATCTAGCTCAGATTTAAAGGAA
>JAODUD010000001.1:29646790-29667328 GCA_026784285.1 Stomatorhinus walkeri | reverse complement strand
TGCCATTATAGGTTCTGAGTAATTGCTATAACATCCAAACACATTTGTTCCCTGACATATGTTCGATAGTTCTGCATCATTTATATTACATTAGAAACTGGACTGAATTTGGTCCTTACCATAAGAGTGAAAAGCCTTATCATTGAAATGCAAAACTTGACAGTGACGTGCCCTAGAGTGGCTATTGTCCTGTAACAATTTCCAAGTATAACGATGTCCAGGAATATCCAAAATAAAACCCAGGCACTTACACAGATCTGCATAATGTACAGTTTGAGTAATTCCTCCACTAGAATGATCCGTGGGCTGAATCAGACTTGGAACTTTTTGGACAACATGGTTGAACATGGCTGTCATGATTAAAGGAATCACCACTTTCGCTTTTTATAGGAAAGGCTTAGGGCTTGTAAGCTGAAGATAAAGCTAGCAAGATACTGAGCCGAAGCGCATTAGCGTGGAAAGGATTTTGTTTGTGGGGGTGGGTCAACATTGTTTCACAGCACTGAAAACTTTGACCAGAAACCACCGAAAGCCTTTGGTAACAGTCAGACCAGATAAAGGAGGTGTAACCAGTATGAGTGAAAGAGATAAATTACACAATACCTTCATTTGGAAAAGTCTTGTAATGACACATTCCTTTGCCATTAGTTCTTAACATAACGTTTTACTTCTTAAGTCATATACTTGATCACCGAAGTACTTTTTATTAAAAATAAATTTTTTGGTTGAAGATCTATGAAAAAATATGAAAAGGTTAAATTGGACTAATACAGACAAATCACTGAAGTTGATCTTAAAGTGGAATATTTTATTATATTGTTAATTTTTTTTCCCCCACTCATCAATGCCAAGCCTTTTATAAAACACACTTTTAGGCATATAGACTGTCACAATACGGATCCAGCTACTATGATGATAATGTTATGTCATTATGTCGCTGGGTATGTTCTAGGTTTCTTTTTTAAAATGTGCATCTTTCTCTGGAATGTGGTCAGGGTGGTCTGAGGTCTGCGTGTAAATGGAGGAGGTAGCCAAAACCGTCAGGGCTATTCTCATCTAATAGGGTAAAAAAAAATCAGCAAATGGTACAGGGTTATGATTATCACAGCCATAAACTCTCTGGTATACATTAAGTGTTATGGAACAGCTTCCGGAAGATTCCATGCGGCTCTTGCTATGCGCAGTAGGAAGCGAAGTGGTACTTCCCTTCCGCGTGGTGCAAATAAAACTTTACGTTCCACCCTCTCTTCCTCATATCCTGGGAAAATGCCGGTTTTCACAGTTTTCCTTCATAAAATTTTGTGCAGTTGTATACTGAGACGGATTTTGTCAATGACCATGACGGAGTGTCAAAACCATCGACTGCAGCAACTCATAATGTAATAAAACTGCATGTAATGTAATATCCATCCATTTTCTATACCCGCTTATCCTACTGGGTCGCGGGGGGTCCGGAGTCTATCCCGGAAGCATCAGGCACGAGACAGGGAACAACCCTGGACGGGCGGCCAGCCCATCGCAGGGCACACCCACACACCATTCACACACACAGGCACACCTACGGGCAATTTAGCAACTCCAATNNNNGAGTACCCGGAGGAAACCCCACGACGACACAGGGAGAACATGCAAACTCCACACACATGTGACCCAGGCGGAGACTCAAACCCGGGTCCCAGAGGTATAAGGCAACAGTGCTAATCACTGCACCACTTTTCAATCACTTTTCTAGCAAATAAAGATCTGTTAGGTACATTGACGATTGTGCAATTAGCACTGTGGGTTAAACAGTAGCAGTATTAAAGCTTAAATTATGGGACTCTTGCGTTTCCTATTCAGAGTAACTCCGCATTAATGTGTCATTACTCGCTTTCTGCAGAAAGGAGAAGTTGACGTGACAACAGGCCTTCCAGGTGCCCAGAAAGAGCCATCTGGACCCAGCTCGTAAGCACCTGAAATCTGGCAGGCAGGAGGAGGCACTAGGGCGTTTGCACGCTGCTGAAAGCCACTTCCCCACACAGGCCCCAGTTTGACATGACGGCGTCCCGCCTGGAGTCCGAGGAGATCACAGTCAGGCAGCTACTGCAGTCCCTGAGGAAGGAGACCCAGAAGGTGGAGAGGCTGGAGCTGGAGCTCCAGGTGGTGAAGGGAAGGTAGGAGCAACGCCTGTCTGCTCCCTCGAGGGTGGATGGGTGGAAGGATAGAAGGAAGGATGATGGATGGATAGAAGGAAGGTTGAATGGATGATGGATGGAGCAAAAAAGGCACACAGTGCACAGGTCAAACAAAGAAAACATACATATCACAAACTATATTTTGCAAGAACAAAGACAGAAATATATAGTTAAGAGGAGATATATGTGTGATAAACATGCTATGTGTACGTGGTCATACACAGTTATGTCCACTGCTGTCTCTGTTTTAAAATGAAATGATGTGCAGACGTGTTACGGCTGGGGTGGGTGCTGGGGGCTGGGCGCGTCATGGCATTGCAGGGCCTGATGGCAGCGGGTGGAAAGGAGCGGGTGTGGGGCTTCAGGGCACATGGAGGGTTGATGAGTTGTGTGGAGAACGCCGGGCAGAACCGACCTTTACATGTAGGGGGAGCTGGAGAGTGCGGTGATCGCTGGGGATAATGCTTCTTAGAATGAACAATTATTTTTTCAAAATATGCTGTGTTTACATAAAGAGGGGAGTCATACTAGGGTAATTAGGTCAGCCGCTTAAAGCAAAATAATTTCCTGTTTTGTTAGGGCTTGATGGATTCGTCTGGTTTAAGAAAACAAATGAAGTTCAAATGAAGGCATGTTAAGGTGTGCAGACACGGGGCCTATTTAGATTTACTTGTAACCTCTGCTGCCTAGAACGTCACCTGCAGAGCGTGTGAGGACGTGGACTAACCAAACTCTTAGTGGTGCTGGGAGAGCTCTGTACATGTTTATTTAAGATGTAAGACTTTTATTTGTCACAAACATGAATGTAGTGGTTCAGCAGAAGAAAACTGAAATTGCAGCTACTTCAAGGTATAAGGATAACAAAATTAAATAGTATTTTAAAAACGAGTGATAAAAATATAGAAACATGTACAAGTAAAGATACAAAATAATAAATAAATAGGAGAAAATAAGTGCAGGTGCAGGTTGCACTTGAAGCATACTTTGCTTGAGGGTGTTAATCATCCCAGTGGCCTGGGGGCAGAAGCTTCCCCTCAGCCTCTCAGTCCCGGCCATAAGGCTCCGGAGGTGCCGACCTGAGCGCAGCCACTACAGCAGTTAATAGCATGGCTGCCGAGTCTCTTTGGTGATGCTTCATGCCCTGGACCTACATCCCTGGATGTAGATGTCTTGTAGAACAGCCAGTTTTGTCCCGGCGGTTCTCTCTGTGCACCGTATCACCCACTGCAGGGCTCCGTGGTCCTCGGAGCCGCAGCCGCCACACCAGGCAGTGATGCTCCCAGAAAGCACTGATCCCATAGCAGTTCTGTTGAAGGTTTTTTACAGCACACTGGAGACCATGCATTTCCACGGCTGCGTCAAATAATGCATCCGCTGCTTAGCGTTGCCTACAGTGACACTGTGAAGTCCACAAAAGCAAATTCCCTAAACCGACACTGGCTGGAATAGCACAAATGTGGAAAGGTGTTAATGGAGACACTTACGTACAAAGTCTTGTGTGTAAAATTCTTTAAATCAGACTGTCAGAGCCACCCATGCCAGCAGGAAGGAATGTGGAAAGTCAGACGTCCTTAGTGATGGAGGAGATGAATCCATTGACAGGAGAACCTCTATGTGAAGATGACGTACTAAACCAACATGGGCTTCCTGATGATATGGAACAGGTACGTCTGGCTTGTTACTGGTCAATAGATTGATAAACTTTATTAATCCTTTAGGGGAAATTAAAGGTGACCTTATGTGAACACTTCGGTTTTTATGGTCAGAATAGGGTAGGACAGGATAGGATAGTACTTTATTGATACCCCAAGGGTGAAATTCCTGACCACTGTGAGATGAGTCTAGCTATACCATAGCAGTTGAAGCTAACGGGACTGGTTAATTTGTCATCAGTAGAATGTAGTAGGTATTATGTTATGTACAAATAGTACGACAACAATGTAAAATTATTAACTCGGTGAAAAACTCAAGAAATATTATCAAGTGACTGAACTGAGCCTAACTTCTCTCTCTTTGTACCTTGAAGGCCAGCAACGAGGTAGAAAGTATGAAGGAGCAGATGATGACACTGTTTAAGGACCTGCAGCAAGCACAGGGCAAATTAGATAGTGCTGAGGACATGAAGAAGAACCTGCAGGACAGGTACAGGAGCGGAGGTGGCACCAGGCACATAAAGTCATTAAGTAAGAGGTGATTGGATCCAGTGTTTCCCAATCCGGTTCTAGCAGATTCCCAGACAGTCCACGTTTTTGCTCTCTCCCAGCTCCTGGTATGGAGTTGGGAGGAAGCAAAAATCTGGATCGGATAGGTGTCCCTGAGGACCAAGTTAGGAAACACTGTTTTCATCCATCCTTCCCAAATGCTTATCCAGTGAGTCATGCTGAGTTTTGAGTTTATCCTCCAGACGTAGAGGTGTGAGACTGCAGTGCTGCCCACTGTCACTTCATACAGGTGCAGGGACGTGGAGCAGGACCGGGCCATGCTGAGGGCCCAGCTGGTGGAGAAGCACCAGGTTCAGGAGGAGAATGAGAGGCTGAAACTGCAGCTGGAGAGCACGCAGTCCCTCGTCAAGTTGGAACAAAAAAAGGCAGAAGATGAGAGGTAACTGGTCGTTCAGTCTTGCATAACGGACATTCGTGTGTTTTTAGTCATCTGTGGAAGATCATGACCAAAAGCACCAGTAAGATGAGAGGTGGATGGTCCATCAGTCTTACGTAATGGAATGTCTTCAGTCATCTGTGGAAGATCATGACCAAAAACACCAGTAAGATGGGAGGTGGATGGTCCATCAGTCTTACGTAATGGAATGGTTTCAGTCATCTGTGGAAGATCATGACCAGAAGGTCTGATTATGAAACACACAGTGCTTCGAGTGGGGCAGCTTCCTACTTTCTTTTGTAGCTCAATGAAAAGGCTCATAGGTCCAGGGCTGTGGCTCACACATTGTCCCCTGTCCAAAAGCTACTCCAGTTGTTTCACTGACTTTCATTGGACCATCAGACCGTTCATGGTTTACCGTTTCTTGTGTACTCAGTTACATTGACCAATTTTAATTTTTTTTTTAATTTAACTGTACCTAATTCAAATGTCCCCTACACCACCATAAATGAGAATTGCCTACATGAATTCTGTAGGGAATGATGCTGTTAAATCAGGTTTTCCACTGCAGATCCATGGCGTTTGGAAGGTTCTGCCAAGTGATTCCCAGACCCACACAGGGATCGTCCCGCGTGGAAACAGCTCTCTCCAAATGGCTTTCCAAACGTCTCTAAATTATCCTGTTGACCAAAAGGGGACATGTCTCTTTGCAGGAAGAACATAGCTCAGTTAAAAGAGGCCTACACCAAGCTTTTTGAAGACTACAATGAGATGAAGGAAGAGAGAAAGAAAAAGCAGGTAATTATTCCTGTCCTCCAGGTAGATGTGCTAACTTGCTGTATGCTATATCTGTGGTACCTCCTTAATGTATCGTGTCATAGCCATCAGAAACTGTCTTTAGATGGTAATGTTTATGTTTTTTTTATTTAAATACAGTAGAGATGCACTGTATCTGGATACTGTATGGTATAATTAAGGTATTTAACCCTTAACCCTCACCTCCAAAATACTCCAGGGACACTGGATAAATGGCTCATCTGCAATCAGACCCCATACTTTGCTGTCACCTGTATATTTTTGTGTTTATCTCAAAGGAGATTCAACTGGAATCAGAGTCAGAATCGCATTTATTGGCCAAGAATGTGAGCGAACACATACAAGGAATTTGGTTCTGGTCGATGGCGTCTCTCACGCACAACAGTATAAAAATAACAATATGTAAAATCACAATATACTGAGCAATATAATATACAGTAATGTACAATCTACAAGGATTGTACATTGGTTATGGATTTACTTAATTTATTATTTTGTCCAGAGTGATGTACAAGTGAGTACAGTTTGGGGTTAGATGGAGGAGTCTGAAAATGTTCTTGGTGCGTTGGGATTAAGACGTTTTATAGATATATGATTACTTTGCCTGCTGTGGCATTTGTACCCATGAACATCTGGACAGAGCCAGAGATCCCTATTGCGCCTGTTGTCTTGTAAGGGTGGAGTCCTTGCGTTGCTGTTACTATGGCGTGCGTTTTGCACCCTCACTGCAGCCCCTCACCACGGAAGAAGTGTGTGAGCTGCAGGCCAGGCTGTCCGCTGCAGAGCAGGCCCTGGCCGCGAAGCAGCAACAGATTGACGAGATGAAGCAGGATCTCTTCAAGAAGGAGAAGGAGCTTGACACCATATCTGTGTTCCAGGCACAGGTAATGTCCAAGCACAGGCACCTGGAAGGAGGCCTTGACCCGAGCTAATTGGTCTTGGGGCTGGATTGTAGGTCCCCCAGCTTAGCGTCAGCTTGTGCTTGAGGAGGGGGATCTGGCCACCCTCGATATCGTCCAAACAGCAGCAAATTAATAGATGCAGAACATTTTCCAGAATGTAAAGGAGGTGTAGGTGCACTTCAAAGTGAGGGCACCTGGTGACCTGTCCTCCTGGCTTTTGAAGGCCGAGGTATACTCCTCAGACTTCTATGCAGAGAGAGCGGCCCGAGAGAAGATCCACGAAGAAAAGGAGCGCCTGGCTACGCAGCTGGAGTTCCTGATGAAGCAGAACAGTCAGCTTCAGGAGGAGGTGGAGTCCTTAGGCAGGTACATCCAATCATCTGCCAGAGCCAAACAAATCATGTGACCTTGACGAGGCCCTTTTAAGGAATGAGGTTTCTTCAACAGAGACTAATGGGGCAGTAAACTATAGAAGATTTCAATGTTCAGTGAGGAGCATTGTGGAAGGTCCAGTGGTTTGTCCCTTGGTACCAGGCAGTGTTCCAGCTACTCTGTTTATTATTCCAGGCAGTCCCTGAATGCGATGCAGCGGCGACATGTGTCACGGGGGGCCAGCCCACATGGGGGCGCTCTACACAACCTGCAGGGGCCCAGAGGTATGATCCTGTGTGGACCCATCAACAAGATAAAGACGCTGTGTTTAGCCAGGGTGGTCCTATGGTCGGCATGGAGGATCAGTGGGTCCCACTGAAGGCACATTCATGCTTCGCTTCTCCATATGTACTTTTGGTCTCTCATGGGGAGAAACAACATAAATTTTGTAATAAAGGGTTTGTAGCAGACAGCTGCGGTTGGTACACGTATAGCCATGCATGTCTGTATGCATCAGCTGCGCAGGTACAAGATAATTATTTAGGTATTTCCAGTAGGTGGCAGCGCCGACTTTCACAGATCAGCAGTCAACGACAAAAGTGTAGAGGAAGAACAGGTGTTGTTGTAGCGATGGTGAGCGGTTGTATGAGGAGGCTCGAATGTACCCACATATCTGCTTTTTCACACAGCCCAGACCTTATACCAGGATATATGGTATTTTAAGAGCAGCCCTATTCTGGCCTTTTGAAATCTTGGTAATGAAATTCAAGCTGGGGCGAGTGCTAGATAATTCTGTTGTAAGCAATTTCAAAATACCGCGGTATGCTGTATAACTTAATTACTGCCAAAGCCTAGACACACAACTTTAAAAACTGATCATAAAAACACGTTTACCCATTTCACTGCACTGGGCGGCTAGTATTTGATTGTTGCGATATACATCTGATTTCTCTTGGTCAAAAAACACAAGGTTCCACATGCATGACCATATACAGCCCGAAAATGGATGCAAAAACCTGAAGTATGCTCAAGGCATTAGGGGTAGCACAATCCGTAATTTATTCCACATGGTTCTGAAGGATGTAGGGAATCCAGGCCTTTTCCCCATCACCTCCAGACAAATGATATGCTGTAACCAAGGACTATAATCACTGCATGCGCAACAACCACCCTTGGCTGTGACAGCATTTCTGATAGAGTGTAGTTTCTAGTGCGGCTCATTGCTCAGCCTTGAACTACTAAAACGACTTTTCTGTTTTAATTCTGAGTCAAACCAATACTGATTTACCTTGACAAAGGCATATGGGGTTCTAAAGACTATATACAATGTAATTTAAAAATGTAAATTCTGTTCAGTTCGATTTTTAAAGCTGCTTCAACTAATTTTGATTTTTAAAATTATTGGGACAAACTAGATGTAAACAAAAGAGGTTATTTCATTGTAACTTGCTTATTGCTTGAACAACAATAAAACAAACGACTTCTGGCTGGGTATTTACACTTGTAATAGTTCCTTCCATTTCTTGTTGCACTCCGATAAGACATTCTTGCCAGAATAGCGAACACAGCTGTGTGACAGGTATTGGAGGTAGAACCTGGGGTGAAAGTCAATAGAAATGGAGTAAGAATAGGCCTAAATGGGGTAGCGGCGGGCATCGGTGGGACAGGACTACACAGATGGGGTAGGGTAGTGGACAGAACACATTCAGCTGAAGCACGGGTTAAATTGAGGGGACATCAGCTCACAGCAGGGCTATAATCATGCTGAGTCAAGCAAAGCATGTTTTCTGTGATGAAAAACACGAGTCTTCTCCACTGTAATAGATGGGCGGTATCCCACCCATCGAAAATCTCGTAAACTTGCTACATATTTAGCTAAATTAGCTGAATATGTAGCAAGTTTACGAGATTTTCGATACATCTTCATTCTATGTGTCAATCACGAGTCACATAACATATATGAATCCTGCTTAAAAACTCATTTGATCCTCCTTCGCCCAGGCCCGTAGCCATAAATTTATTTAAAAGTAAGTCCATCAAATTATTGCTCGAATACATACTTACGGGAGCAACTAAGAGCAAAGCACTCTTTTCATGTTTCCGTCGAATTTGGTTACTGCCAAAATGACGATCACTCATACACAATCATGTAAACAAATCACTTTAAACCGGTCCCATTAAACTTATATAAGAGCTCATGCCAGCTGCTGATATCAGCATGTAAAGTCGCCCTATATAACAGGACCTAACTGAAGCTGTTCACAATGTGCCTGTCCGAAATAATCTTACAAGTAAATACAGATCTACGTGAAATGCTTGGAAAACATTTACAAAAACATATTTTCAAAGGCCGTTAATAATTTTTCACACTTTGTTTTGTGATTTTGAATGTTTTACAATGAATAAATTATTCAGGATCTCGGATGGACACCTACATACGCAAACCCAAGCAATAGGACTTGAATTTTGGCGCTAGGAGCAGGAGAAAGCAAGAGTAGCAGGACAGGGACGTTAAATAAGGTGATCGTATTAACGTTAATAACAAGTCATGTGTATGCGTAAGTTTAAAGTAAAACGTAATATATAATTTGATTTGCTGTTAAACGGAATTTAATATGCACACTTTAGTCTGCACTTGTTGATCTTATAGGCGGGGTATGTCTGCATTAATCTGTGTTGTAATTGTTTTGTATTTATGTTTTTTTGTAGTTTGCTGCTTATCTGGAACTCTTGTTCGATGCTAAGAAATGGAAGGTACGCTGCCGTCCAGCTTTAGAGATGTTGTAGCGGTATTTTCGTGTTTTGCATTGACATTGACACTTTCCGGTTATACCGTAATCAGATACGTCGATGGTCATTTCTTCAGCTGAAAAATATTTAAACGCAGAGGCTTTTACCTTGAAATTTGTATCAGGACATTTTCTTGCTATAAATTTGGACAAGAAGAAGTAAGAGATCACCACTGAAGTTGGCCCCCCTCCGCTGATCTGATTAGTAGATGGCCACTAGAGGTCGCTATTGTCACGATTCATTGCATTACAGTTTAACGCCACCAGATTGTTATTTCACATTTTTCAGCATTGGCTGATAAAAATGTACCGATGTAACCAATGCTTAATACACTGCAGTGGAAGTGGCGCACATGTATGCTGATTTAGCGAAAATTGTTTACTTTTTAATTTGCTTCTATTTATGTATGTATTATTATTTTTTAAATTTGTACAATTACACAAAATCTGATTAGTTTGAATTTAACGTGCTATTAGGACACGGCATCATAGTTTAATAGAAAATTCACACAACACAGACAAACCGGTTACATGCACTATGTGTATAAGGCCACATGGACGGTATGGATTATGTGGAATATAGTAAAACATAAAAAAATGCAAAAATAAAAATCTAGTTTCTTGTCAGTTTTGTCCATTCAGTTTTCCATTCTACTAGCTTGTATGTTAAATTGTATTATAATGGTGAATTAAGTTTGAGTGCTTAAAATACAGAATTGACCGTGCAATTTTTTTCTGTATTCCGTTTTTTTTTTAACTTAGAGGCACAAGTGCTTCTTGGGGGGAAAAGTTAGCATAGACCCCTGTCTAATGGCCAGTCACATATATCAGATTAACGAATAATTAGGTCATTTTAAATGTGTGTTTTTCTCATAACTCAGTTTACCATGTCTTTGGGTAACAGGTGAGGATGATCTCGACATCCTGACTTCCCTTCTAGAGGAAAATGATACAGAGGAGCCAAAAGTGGATGATTTGGATGATCTGTTTGATAATGATGATGACAATGAGGAGGAATTTGATGACGGGCAAGTTAAGGATGAATCTGCGAAACACAAGGAAGACGTTGCAATGCTCTTTGGAGATGTGGATGACATGGAGGAGGAAGACATGCAGAACGAGACTAAAGACACAGAAGCAAATGATTCCCATGATAAATCTAAGGAAGAGCTTGCAGGTAGGTGACTGCATCAGATCATCTTATTGATTATCTGTTTGATTTCAATAGCAGTATATTATATAGCAGTTTATGTATGAACCTATGCTAGCCAGATAGTGTTTCCCAGTCGATTCTGATTTCCAGTTTTTTTTCCCCAGTATTATCTGTTTCTACCAATTTTTGCTAATTCCAGTTTTCTTTCTGAGAACTGTAATTGACAGCTTATTCACTTCACTCACAGTGAAGAACTTCCATGCTGACGATACGTTAGCATTTGGCTGTGAGTGTGCTCACGGCTGTGAGGCTCTTGCTTGTGCCACTGTGGTAATAGACTAAAATGCAGCAAAGGTGGGACTGACTCCATATCGATGCATATAGATGTGTAATGGGATGTGAAAGGTCCCTGTAGGTGTAATAGCCAGGCCTCCCATATGGAGTGTGTCTAGTGGACTGTGGACAGTCATTGCTGTATCTTTGTAATGTACTACTAATTTCACTTGTACAGCGCTTTGGACAAAATCATCTAATGCATTTATTTCTCCTGCGTAATCTGATCATCTGTAATGTCTCCACCAGCTGAGCTGAGGCATATGCAGGAGCAGATGCGTAAGCTGCAGCAGAAGCTCGAGGCCTCGCATAGCTCGGAAGCTTCCAGACCTACCCAGAATGCACCTCCTGTCCCGGGTGCCGCCAAGCAGGGCGGCTCCTCAGGTAATTACAGCCCTGAATCTCAAACTCAAAATTCCTTTTTCTTTTCTTGTCTTTTGATAATAAGAATGAATATTTTTGCATTTTCTTATGTATTTATACTCTAGTGTCCTGGTTATGGATATTCAGAGTTCGATATTAAAGGGAAAAAACATTATGTGTCTATTACGCAGCTCTCCATGCGTGGCAGTATGACGGATTTCCCCGATTTTGGGATCATTAAAATCAGTGGCTCTATCGTGCCTCAGGGCTCTAACTTTGTTGAGAGTGGGTGATTTCAAATTTCACTTGGCTCTGTGGAATCTGTGCCAGTACTCGATAAACATTAGTAGTGTTTCCCCCAGGTTTACAGCTTTTGTGGGTGGTGCGGGGGGGCAGACGGACACCGACAGGATTCATGGTGTTCATGCGTTTGCTATAATGACAGCAGACAAAGAAGAAGATATTTTTGTCTGCTTTTCAAGTGGTTGACGTGACATATTTTCCGACACGCTCTCTGTCCGCTGGTGGGAGTGTGAGCACCTGTGTGTGCGCGTGCAACGGGGCAAAACTCCGCCATGCGTGATACAGAGAGCAGAGGAGAATTGTAAACGCATGACCGTGTAGAGACAAAAATGACAAGCTGTTGTGTAAATATAAGATAAATAACATAAGGTTGTTTAGTTTATTTAATCAAAGGACAATGTGTATACCTGTTCTATAGGAAAGGTAACCTTAAATGACTTCTGTTGTAATCTGGTGCTGTATAGAAAATAAAATTAAATCAAAGTAACTTGACCTTAAGGTGGGGGGGGAGGGGGGCGAGGTGCCCCCCTAATATAATGGTAGGGGAAACATTGATGAGGATGTTTTGCTCCTGTATGGGTTCTGGGTTAACGAATTGTGAATGAAAGCCAATAGCATTTGCCAAAGAACCACATGAGCCCCCCACCCTGACTATTAAAACACCTAGAGCAGGGCTGTTCAAATCACGGTCCTCGAGGTTCCAGCCCTGCTGGTTTTCCAGCCTTCCTTTACCTGAGAGCCAGGAGTGAAGCCCCTGACCAATCAGAGCCAGAAATTATTAAGCTAACTACCTGGGAGACTTGAAAACAAGGCCTGGATTTGGAATCGAAGGCCCGATTTGAATAGGGGGGCCTACAGGCTGCTACAACTCGAGAATAAAAAAATCTGCTTGTGCCCAGAGAGCAGGCAAAGGTAATTCATTTGGTGTATAAAGAAAACTAACCCTAACCCTAAATCGATAATGGGTATATATGCACTGCTGATAAATGTGTAAACCATGGTGTTAAAAAAGGAAGCCGTCTATAAGAGTTATCAATTTTGTTTAGTTAGCTGGCATGAGATTTTTCAATTCCAGACAAGCCTGCACCCACATTCACATGTATGTAACAGTTTTATTACCTTGTAAATAGTCTACAGGGTTTGTAAACTACCCAACTCTTTTGATGTAGCTAATTTTAGGTTCGTAATGGAATAATATAGATTTGCCGTTGATTTGCTTATCCCTCACTAATGTGAAGGGGTTCCTGTATCAAGCCTTAAGTCACTGTCAGTCTTTCATCAATACAAAAATCTGGGTATACAAACTAGAACAACTATTTATCAGTATGCAAGGCCCTTGTTTAATACCATGCTGCCCCAAAATGAAGGGCGTGACCAGATCATGTGCCGGTGCGACCCACTCAGAAAGCTGGTAGCAGCGGTGCTGCCTTTAGCAAAGTTAGTCTGAAGCCCCGTTCACGCATAAGCCTGGTCATGTCATAGCAACATTTGTGAATTTTGAATAATGCATGTTGTCGAATCTGCCACAGACAGTCCTGCACCCTTGACACAGAGGAGCCCCCCCACAAAGTCGCAAGGGTCCGCCATGACAGACCCCCTCCAAAAGAAGCAGCGAATTAATCAGACCAGACCAGGACCTGCAGCTGGTATGAGTTGGCAACTCGGAGTTTTTCTGCCAACGTTAAAGCGCCGTATTGGCTGAGGTTCTGTGTCCCATTTTCTCATTCTCTGCTTCAGCAGTCAGTTACCTGGTAAGGCAGAAGTCTCCACTGATGAAGGCCACTGACGCAGCACAAACTGTCCCCCGCACACCAGCCCCCCACGATGCTACAGCGGAGAAGTTCTCTGGACTCAGGCTCAGGTTCTGTAACACGTTGGTATGATGCAGACACCGATCTGCCATCATATCTATTGCTGCGTTCCCTTTACCTGGGAGTCGGGAGTGACGTCACACCGAAGTTAACTGCGTTCCAGTAAAGCAAGTTGGGAAGCCATTTAGCAATTCCAGGGACCTCAGAAAGCAAGATTTCTTGCTTAGCCAGATAACTTGTTGGATTTAAGGTACCCCAGTGTAAATGGCCTTTATCTTCGTTCACAGCCAAGGCCAAGGCTACCTTAAATCCAATAAGTTACATGGCTAAGCAAGAAACCCTGCTTTCTGAATCAGGCCCCAGTTCTTGCCCAATTTATTGTTAACCATTGTTAGCAATATCAGTTGATGCATAAAAACATTATAAAACATCCACAGATAACGGTGTGTTAGTTGTATGTGTCTGACCGATTTAATGAGCCACGAATAAGACATAAATGCTAATAAACAGTAAAAAAAAATAATAATTTTTTAAATACAATTTTCACTTCTGTTGATAAAGGCCACCGTCTTGAATTCTGAGGTTGGGGTTGTGTAGATTCCTGCAACATTCCGAGTAGGAATTTTAACTTTGGTGGGCATTCCAATTGAAATTTCAATTTCCAATTGAGCTCAAATGGAATACAGCAAGGTCTGGCTTTCTGGTCTTCATATAAATGAAAAGGAGCAGTTGTTTAACTTTAATGGCTGTTGGTTTGCAGGAGGCCACGTGTGTCCTCAATCGAGATGGCGCAGAAGATGGCAGACCGTCGCCTGATAAGGCTGTCGCAGCTACCAGAACGGCTGGCTCGCGAGAAGCTTGAAGAAACTGATTGGGTGACTTTTGCTGTGGTGATCAGCAAAGTCACTCCACAGAGTAACAGCAGTGTGAGTTTGGAGCCTTCTGTCCCTGAACTGACATGAAAATGCACGTTTATTTTATTCTTAGCTGCAAGATATTGGTTATGAAGTTCCAAAAAATAATTTTTAAGATTGGCTTTTGAATTAAGTTTAAGGTGGTGAAATTACAATTTTTGTCTCAGGGCAAGACCTTTAGTATTTGGAAGCTGAATGACCTCCGAGACCTAGAAGTTTATGTAAACCTGTTCCTGTTTGGAGAAGTTCATAAAGAACACTGGAAGACTGATCCAGGCACTGTCATCGGTATCCTAAACCCAAATCCAATGAAGCCCAAAGAGGGGTCTGATGGGGTAAGTCTCTAACTTTGTGTTTTTTGGAAGAGCTCACTTTTATCATTTACCGCTATTTAGGATAATCGGGAGTCCTTGGTGAGATTCCTTACTTTCCACTCTGTACATATATAGTTATTATCCTATTGTTTATCATTTTTGCAGTTCTATTCTTGTACTGTCCACTTTCTGCCGTGACAATGCAAATTTCCCACTTGTGGGACAAATAAAGGGGTATCTTATCTGACCTTATAAAGTAATTGATGGTTTATGTTAATTTCAGGGTGTAACTTATGTTGCTTTTCCACTGGCATGCAGGAACCGAGCAGTACTGCAAAGAAAGACTAGTTACAGCATGGTTCCAGCTAGCTTCCGTTTTCCACTGTAGAAGAGTTGGCACGGTAAAGGCGTTGCCAGGTTAGGAGAGCAACTGATGTAAAACTGAAGAGATGGTTAATTACCATTCACACTATGTACATTCCGATTTCCTATGTGCACTTATTATTATTATTTTTTTTTATTTTTTTTACTGTGTGCTGATTTCCCATAAGCACGTCTCTGAGAATAACCATGTTGTGCAAGCATTAACCACTAGAAATTAACACCGGCTTGCGTAAATTGTGTAAACATTGGCATCACCTTGCATATCGACCAATCAGATGGTGCTGACACAGTCGGCTCTGTTTGGTCAAGCTGCTGGCAAGCAGGGCCATGTCAGCCCAGTTAAGGTTTGGGTACGGCTTGCATGCGTTACAGTGGAAACCGTTCAGAAACACCTTGGTTCATGATGGCAGTGGAAAAATTCAATTAGTATTTTTATTAATTTCAATGCACCTGGTAATTTTGTAGTAATTTTGAAATCATTATAGATGCAGTAAACTTTAAAGGTACTGTTATTCATAAAAGGGAAATGTCTGGAAATGTTTCCATGCTATAGAATAGTTTAAGGTTTGTTTACGTCAGGTGGTCATTGTTTCATTCTGTGCTTCTAATTACTGTCTCCCTGTATGGCTGTAGCTGTGCTTGTCTGTGGATCACCCACAGAAGGTCCTGCTCATGGGTGAAGCCCTAGACTTTGGAACTTGCAAGGCTACCAAGAAGAATGGGGACCCCTGCAGACAGCTAGTCAACCTGGTGGGTGCTGCGCTCTTCGTCTTATTGCCTGCCCACCACTGCTATGAGTAATCTCATCTTCCCATTCTGGGTTTAAAAACAGAGCTGCTATCCAGTAGGTTTTCTGATTTACCCTGCTTCTGATGTGTCACACCTGTTCCTAGTATTTACCTGAGAGCAGGTGTGGCTCATCAGAAGCCAGGTAGGATAGAAAAAGTACTGGACAGATAACATATGGGGCAGAAGCTCTCCAGGACTGGAGACCACTGTGCTAGAATATAGGTGGAAAATCCAAATATAAATGAATATTTTTCCCTACCAAATATCTGCTTGCTTTAAATGTATCTGTCCCTCCAGTACTTGAAAGTCTGGGTTCTGTGTTTCCAAACGGTCGTTTGAAACTGTCGAAGGCTTGTGACTCTTCTCACTTTGTTCATCTTTAATTGCAAAGCGCTTCACTCTCAGTCAATAATGCCATGTTGTCGTGACCTTGACCCACTATAGCACGAGTGCCAGTTCTGCCAGTACCATGTGAAGGCCCAGTACAAGAGCATGAGCTCCAAGAGGGCGGAGCTGCAGTCCAGTTTTTCCGGCAAGGTTGCCGGGAAGGCTCGGGGAAAGGGGGCTGTTGGATTAAAGGAGCGTCTGTGTCAAAGTGGGTTCCATTATGGCGGTGTGTCATCAATGGCCTGTGCCACCTCTGTGTGAGTACCGCCCCTGGTAACTCCACCACCTGCCCAATAATCCTTGCTCCTGTTCAGTGTCTCTGTCTCTTGCACAACAACCCCACCCATTACCCAGTAATCCCACCCATTAAACCATAATCCCACCCATTACCCAGTAATTCCACCCTCTGCTCACTAATCCTGCCCTCTGCTCAGTAACCCACCCATTAGCCAATAATCCCACCCCCTGCTCAGTAATCCCACCCATTAAACCATAATCCCATCCATTACCCAGCAATCCCACCCCTGCTCACTAAGACCACTCCTTACTCACTAACCCCACCCATTAGTCAATAATCCCACCCCCTGCTCAGTAACCACACCCATTACCCAATAATCCCACCCCCTGTTTATTAACTCCATCCATTACCCAATAATCAAACCCCCTAATAAGTAACCCCACCCCTAATCACTGTTTCTTCTTTTCCAGCGAGCTCTGCATGCCCCTGAAAAGGATATTGGATTAAAAATGTTCATTCGTATGTGGATGGATGCTGGAGCTCTGTGATTTAAGATATTTATCCACGTTTCTGTGGTCCAATGCTGAGTTCCCGCACCTTGCCCATATTTCCAAAGTTCATTGATAATGGTTTTGAGTGAACGAAAAAAAGTTCATATGCAGATTTTGTTTGAAGATTTAGGCATCTATAAAGAAAAACTCATGCAGAGAAAGTTCACACTTTTACAATGGTCCAGAGTAGGCATACAAACATTTTAGATGGAATATAAAAAATCTAAGTTCAGATAGAAATGTGCTTCGCGTTGCATTTAGGGTACAGCTAGTTTTTACCCTTGGTGAAATGCATGTTAATAAATACAGAAAAATTTGTACTGTGACCTATCACTAACATTCAGCATTCATCTTGAGTGAGTTAACATATTTATTGTTGTAAATGAATGACTTTGCACATATGAAGATATTATTGTTCATACCGAAAAATTAGACACCAACATGTGTGCACCCACATGCAATAGGTATTAAAAGACCCATGTGTAAGTATGCCAAACGCAACATTGGCATAGCTAGCTTTTGTTAGAAGATGTTATGTGCAGGCAAATATGAAGTTTTTAGAGATCACAGTGATTATTTTTCCAGTGATGATTCATAGCTTCTCAGTCATTTTAAATTCTTATGGAATCGTGTCCCTAGGTCCGGACCACAACAGAAGAAATCCAAGCAGACAACTCTGAGCAACCTGTTTGTAAGAGGTTCGGACCAGATCGTCAGTCAAGCAAGGAGGCTCGGTGAGTTCAGACCGTTTTTACTGTGAGCTACTGATGCCAGGAAATCTGGGGAGCTGTCTTGGTACGGTAAATGTTGCTGACTGGATCTTAAAATTTAACTGAAGTCAAATACATGTGTATGTGTGACATACAAATAAAGTTAAATGTGTCTGGTTTCTAATAAGTGTTATGGGGGCACCCACACCCAGCTATTTTCAGATGTCCTATATTCATTTCGGGGACGACTGCGGGGGAGGAACATAGGTCATCTGGCTAGGCTCCGATGGTATTACAGCAGAATTTATCAGGAAATCCTGGAATAGTGTTGCTTTTAAAATACTGTCAAAAAATGTACAGGGGAGGAAATAATTATTTTTATCGAGGGGTCAAATAATTATTTCCTCCACTGTATACCATAGTATAAAGTCTGGTTGGTATGACAGTATTACAAATTAGATACCATCCAAGCTTACTGGGGGGGATGTTGGGGTCCTCGCAGTAAAATTTGCAAAACAGGGCTAGAAGATGGCAGGTAAACTTCTTGCTGCCTAATTTTACTGCAGCTCAGTAGTGGAACAACAGAATTTTTGGACATTGTGCCTTTTCCACGGGTATCAAGGTACCACAGCTGCTGTTCATTTGCAGGAGACTCCTGGAACTTCCAGGAGAGGTGGAATGGCTGCGGTGTTTTTCAATGTTGAATACAGTTCAAGAAAAAGAAGAGAGGCTATTGACTAGGAATGTCTGAAAGATCAATTGGTATTAATCGACTTGTTGGCAGCCACTGGATTAGACCCTGTTATGCTGAGATCACATACTGAATTACAGCTGTCTTTGTAACCGAGTTGTCGGTTCCAGTTGCCAGTCTGAGTTGCTCTCTCTCTGAGAACTTACCATATTTTTGGTTATCTGTAGCCATGACTACCAGTGAGGTCACTGGCTGCTCCGATGACTTCAAAAGCCTCCTATCGATGCCGACGCCAGGGGCCCTAAACCTGAAGAAACACCTGCGGCATAATACGTCAGGTAGGAAGCCCTTGGCCTCCTTACTGTTACCCAAGCACACCTGCACTGTAGTGGCAGTAGTCAAGAATATAGAGGGTCTTCAAAGGGCACCCATCCCATTCCTGCCCCATCAGCACCTTTCTGATGCTACATAGCATCGTACTATAGTTCTTTAGCTGGTAGTAGATGCAGTATTAGTTGGGTGAATGTATGGCAATATCCTGACTTTATCCTTACACACTTTGATTATTTATGATTGTCTTCTGCATTTCACAACTCATTGTTCTGAATATAACTGTGTATGTGACAGATGGACCTATGATGCTTGATACTCAAACTACCTCCTCTGGCATAGAATGCATTTCCTGAGATGTGATACATGGTGGCATTTGCTTTGTGTTTTAACGAGACGGTAGAGAAACGTTCCCAACGCAGGCAGTATGGTTGGTTAAGTAGTGAGATCCGCGGTGTTCATTAGGTCCGGCCAACGAGGCGAGCCCTGGGATCCAGTCTATCTCGGCTGGCCAGCTCCTCAAGCAACAGAAGCAGCAGCTCATGGAGGCCAGGCGCAGGAAGTCTGAGAATCTTCAGCAGAGGTGCGTCGGTCTGTATGGGTGTTTTTCCACTGCACCAGCTACTGTAGTTTTGGTACTTCAAAACAAATGCCAGAAGTACGGTCTCCTTGGGTTGGTTTTTCACTATTGTAAAACTGGCTCCTTCGGTGAATGACATCATCACAATGCAAGGCGGGGAATTTTGTCCTGAATATGAAAAATGGCTAATAGTACAGTGAGAGAAACAATTATGTTGACCCCCCCTGTTGAATTCCTAATAATAAAGAAATGAGAAGTCTATCATTTCAATGGTAGGTTTATTTTAACATCAGAAGATAGATTTAACAAAACAAACAAGAAAAAATCATTATGTAACAGGTACAAATCAGTTTGTCATTTATCTAAGGGAATAATTATTTGATCCCGTACAACCCAGCCTGAAATTAGGTCAAGTTACATGTGCACTAACACAGCACAAGTAGTACTCAATTAAGTATTAACAGATACCAAGTCACTATTGTCATTTAATGGCATTACTTTGTTGAACATTATTCTTGGGTCATTAACCTGTCTACATCTTCAACCTTACCACCATGAGAAATACCAAAGAGACATCTAAGGACATTAGAGACAAGATTGTTGACCTTGAGAAAGGCGGAATGGGCTACATGACAATCAGCAAGCAGCTTGGTGACAAAGTGACAACTTGGTGCAATTATTCACAAAGGGAAGAAAGACAAAATCACTGCCGGTCACCCTCGGTCTGGGGCCCCAAGGAAGATCTCATCTCATGCGTCATCAATGATCTTTGGAATGGTGAGGGCTAACCCCAGACCTACACAGGAGGAGCTCGCTAATGATCTCACAGCAGCAGGAAACACAGTCACCAAGAAAACCACCAGTTACACATCATGCCATTACGATTTTAAATCCTGCATTGCTTGCAAAGTACCTGTTTTCAAGAGGGCCCATGTTCTGGCCCTTCTGAAGTATGCCAGTGAACACCTACAGTGGGGCAAAAAAGTATTTAGTCAGCCACCGATTGTGCAAGTTCTCCCACTTAAAATGATGACAG
>JAODUD010000001.1:29598576-29618264 GCA_026784285.1 Stomatorhinus walkeri | reverse complement strand
CCCCCCCCCCCCCCCCCCCCCCCCCCCCATTTTCTTATTAGAGCAGACTGCATCTACATAAACCTACACATCTCACTGCACTTCGAGAGTTTTTTAAGCTTTAGATACTGAACCATAAGACGTCTTAATACTTTCACGCAATTAAGTTCGCATGGACAATCTTTCTGTAACTAAAGAATATTGCATTCAGACTCGAGGCTGTTTAAAAGTCTTAATTTAATATAATGTGAGTTCCACAAGGAGAGTCTGAACACGAGCCTTCTTATCTACTACTTCTCTTCTTAAGGTGAGTGTTGCATTAAAGTCTATGTCAGTGTAGTAAAGTCATTGTAGATGCTGAACTTAAGCATCGTAAGTTATAGTCGCATGCTGGAGGATGGAGGGATGGAAGCGAAACTGTAGCTATGCCCGAATTTAGAGACAAAGAACTTTGATGGGTTTGAATATTTGAAAACAAAATCCTAGAAGGATCCAGCTTCACTGAGGTTTCTGCTCAGACTGAAACGCCGTGCTGTGCTACGGAAACGTGAGCCGAAGCTGAAGCCTGAAATATTATTTATATATTATTTGAAGTATTTAAAAACAAGACTATGTTGTTAAAATGCTTATTTGTGAATAATGCAATGCATGTATTACATTCTGGACACTAATCAGTTTTATTGGTGCTGGATAACATGTTAGGGCAGCATCTAATTTTTAAAAGAGAGCACTGGACTTTATTATTTGTACAATTTAAATCGAAATTACAATACCTTTTATATTTAATTCCTACCGAATCCTCTTTCCACTGTTTTAAAACCTGTATTTATGTCTGCGCTAACGTATGCAAAAAGTTTCCCCCGAGGATTAATAAGGTTTATCTTATCTTATCTTATCCAATCCAGTGTAGAAGTAATTATGTTATAACGAATACCTGCTATTCCTACCAGAGATACTTTGAAATTTGAAAAATGAAGTTCGTTCGTTTTTTAAATTTTTTATTCTGCATTTTATGACACATACTCGATTGGCACGGAGGGAAAATACATTTGAGAGAGCATAAGGTATGCTTGGAATTTATTGCTAGTTTACTTCTGACCTTCTCAGCGTCCAGGGCAGGAGAATGGGCCGGTGTTTTGACGAGCTGGGCTACCTATCGAGACGTACTATCGAGTCTTTTGCGCATGTCCAGTTCCACCGTTTGGGGGTTAGGGTAAGGGTTTTAGTGGTTTCTGGGCTGTTAGGGTTAGGATTATGGTAAGGGTTATGGTTAGGGCTATCGATTAGCACTACGGTAGCCTAACTCGACAAAGTAGCTCAACTCGACAGAACACCGGCTTCTCAGACTGCCCCAGTGACAGGTTTACTCTTCCAGATCAAATGAGTGCAGCAAGGCTCCAGATTATTGCATGGCTAATTGTCAGGTTATAAAGCTACCACATCAGACCGTAAAACGGATCCATTGTAATCTGAGGATCCATATGTGGATCCTCAGAAGACACTGCTCTGTGAAATATCTACATATACCTTATAGTAGTGTGTTAGGATCTCAGGTGTTTATGATACAGTGTTACTAACTGTAATTGTTTGAATTGTTGCGTGGCTTAAGTGTTTTTGCAACCATTGTAATAAAGAGGCTAGATAAAAAGCTAATTCAACTGAATAGAATACAGGGATATCGTGAACACTGTGGACTGTCTCTGTGAGGTAATATCTGAACGTTTTCAGGAAAATTTAATTATGTAGAAGGTTTATAATGTTAGAAAATTCCCATTTTATAGTGTAGAACAGGGTGATGCAATTCATCATACTTTGCCAAGAGAAATAGACACCGATTTCAGCTCAACCACTTGAGTAAGTTGAGTAACTGCCTGAAGTAAATAAAAAACATTTGGGACGGTGTGCAGACTATTTCACAAGAAGGAAGGTTCTGAAGGACACGGCCTTGGCAGCCCAGTAAAAATGTTAAAAACATTATGTGGAAAGAAGAGTACTATTAATGTAGAGAAGAGAAGTGTCTCTGTGTAAATGTTTGTCAGTGTGTAAGGGGAGTGGGCTTCCTCTGCTGACTGTCATCTCTGAGTGATGTGACTGAGTCTCATCTCAGGCATGCCTCCAGTCACGTACATCCAGAAATGTTGCAGGAACTCAAATGTAGGAGACAAGAAAGTTACCAGAGGCTTGTATGGAGCTACAGTATCTATGTGCATTTAAGGTATTTTTTTCTGGGCACAGGAAATAGTAGCATTATGTGGAACTCCCAGGAGTCAATACAATACAAGGGATTAGGGCCAGATGGATGGATACTGTAACATACTGAACAAGTGGGTCATGGAGCCTTTACTGGACACAAGCTGAGGAAGAGCAAGCTTCTTTATACCAACTGCATAAGGGAGATCTTCGCTAAATTAATTGGATCCAGCAAACATTAGGTCTAAATAAGGGGGGCGTATGACCAAGCTAACTTTAGAGTTGAGGAGAACCAGAGGCGCAGAATTTTAAGGTCTGGTGTCTCTGTGGCGTCAGCCAGACTGGAACAGCCTACATCGCGCGCATATTGATTTTTTCTGAAAAGTGGCTGATGATTAATCTTTACATTCAGGTCCAGCCCTAGCTTCTGTGCATGTTCCGCAGTCATGGGCATGTCCTAGAGATGCTTTGCTTTTGCTGTAGTGGGGGAGACTGGGAGGCCTGGAGAAGAATTGCATGATGGGACTGTGGTCAAGCCTTGACTTATTTGTGAATGTCCTTGTCCAGGCAGGAAAATGGGGGAAGCTGAGGCAGCAGCATGCTAGGGGAAGGAATGTTCCAGAATATTGGGGAAAGACAGGAAACTGCTGTCATCGTCAGAGAACACACTGAACGGTTACCAGTATCAGTATTAGTATTGGACTGTGTGTAAGAAGGGAGAAAACAGGAGTCTCTGGCCTGGACATTGGCGGATTTGGTGACCCAGGAGTCAATAGGTGGCTCCTGGTTTTCTGTTGCTCACATATAGAAACACTTATTATAATTCACTTAATGAATAAAGGACTGAAATAACTTGTGTTGCGAACTAGAAGGGAAATGATTAACATGGGTTACATAATAAATCACTCCTTATGTCCATTCATCCTTATGTCCATTCATCCTTATGTCCATTTATCCATATGTCCATTCATCCGTATGTCCATTCATCCTTATGTCCATTCATCCGTATGTCCATTCATCCTTATGTCCATTTATCCTTATGTCCATTCATCCGTATGTCCATTCATCCTTATGTCCATTCATCCGTATGTCCAATCATCCTTATGTCCATTTATCCTTATGTCCATTCATCCGTATGTCCATTCATCCTTATGTCCATTCATCCTTATCTCCATTTATCCTTTTTCTGAAACCACTTGTCCTTTTCCAGGTCGTGGGGGGTCTGGAGCCTGTCCCAGAGGCAATGGGGACAATATAGGACAGGGTGCATGTATTAGAGAGATGGTCAACGAGCAGCCGAGGCCTCGAATACCTTTCTGACACAATGTTGCATCAGTGAACTGCAGAGTAGGACACATAAAACTGAGATCCTGTGCTATGCAGCTGGAATGTGAGCAGGAGGTGATGGACCTTCCAGATACAGACGTTGCTTGAACATTGCTTGAACCTTGCTTGAACCTTGCTTGAACATTGCTTGAACAGACACCACTGCATATGAATTACCCAGAAAAACATATATTAAGTCTAGATTATATTTTGTCAGGATCTTAAAATTTGAGGGAAGGTGCCGAATTTGTCCTGCAGCATCCACACCTGCAAGGTGAATGCAGTGGATGTAGCATTCTGTGAAGTACAGCAGAATGACTGAAACAATAACCCTGACCTGTTTAAAGTCTCTGTTAGTGATGCACCAATAAGGACATTTTTGGCTGATACCAATAGCCGATTATTTAATATAATAAATTACATTACAAAAATATGAAAAAGTATTCATTTTCAGGTAAGAACACCAACTGTGGCATGCAACAATAGTTCCAGAGCACTTTAATTTATAACTGTGTACATATATATTTATAACAGAGAATGAGATCATCAAGTGTGATAAAGTCCAAAATTTTCCAAGTAATATCTTAATATCTCGGACTCAGCTTTAAGGTAAAAACATATTTATTGGCCTTCATACACAGGGTCTGAGACAAAACATCTGAACCTGGACCATCCATCCATCCATCATGTCAGGTCTTCCGCCCACTGGCTCCTGAGACCTGCAGACAGCACTCTGCAGAAAAACAAAAGGAAAGCAGAACGGGGACCTGGAAATTTGAAGTAGAGCTGAAACACAGAAACCAGGGCACTTGCAGACAATCAAAGAACAAGACCCCAGCTGCGCAGCTCGCCAGCTGGCCAATGGTAGCTAGTCAGCACCCTGACTCCAGGAGCAGAACTCTAGCTAACAAGGCCCAGAAACTCAAGACGAGACATAGACCAACAAAAACTACGGACCCTAAAACACGACACTGAGACGCAAAACCACACAGCCAGTGAACATGCTTGCAGCTGACAGAAGCATAGGAGAAACATAGGATAGACTACACCAGGCCTCACAAATGAGCCTCCGACTTGAATACCACTCTGAGCCCTACACTTTAACAGCTGCAATGATGACTGCGCAGCAGCTACTGCTCTCTGCCATATTTAAATGTGGTTGAGATCTAATTACCACTGGGTCAGAGCCAGATCACAGAGCAGGCTCAGTTACACTATTAATCGGCAACAGGTGTGACAGTATCACTCACAGTAGCAAACTACTTACACTATACCTGTGCGTAAGTTGTAAAATAGGGGAGGGGGGCAAGGTCAGGTATGTAAATGCAGGCTTACTTGCTCCCACCCCCAGCAAAGGCTCCCAGGCACTGATGCCAAAATCTGTGCCTGATTGTCACAATATGATTCCAGTTTCTTCTGTGTATGTACAGGATACTTTATTAAGAATACCATACTAATACTGGGTAGGTCCTTCCTTAGAACAGCCTCAATTTTTCATGGCCTGGATGGATTCCACAACATGTTGGGAACAATCCTTTGAGATTCTGGTCCATGCGGATGTGATTTTATCCCTGCAGATTTGTCAGCTGCATGTTCATGCTGTGAATCTCCCCTCCTGTCACATACCAAAAGTGTTCTGTTGGTTTCAGATGAGTATGATGGCCACTGAAGAACACTGAACTCATTGTCCTGTTTATGAACCCAGTTTCAGATTACTTTTGCCTTGTGTCATGGTGCATTATCATGCTGGAAGTACCCACAGAAGGTAGAGGCATTAAACAATGGCCATTAAACAATGGCCATTAAACAATGCTCATGTTTCGCACCAATATTCAAATAGCTGTGGCATTCAAGTGATGATCAATTGGTATTAATGGGTCCAAAGCGTGCTAATAAATATTTCCCACACAATTATACCACCACCAGCAGCCTGGACTGATGACACAAGGCTGGTTAGCTCTATGGATTCATGCTGTTGGTGCCAAATTCTGACCTCATCTATGTGCTTCAGCAGAAGTAGATGTTCGTTAGACCAGGCTTCTTTTTCCAGTCTTCAGCCGTCCAGTTTTAAAATTAGATATACAATAAACAAGAATTTAAGTAATCAATATCTAGGACTCCTTGTCATTGTTTCGAAGAGGGAATAGCAGAAAGCTGTAAACTCAAAGAATGAAAGGGTGTTGGTGTTTCTTATACAGGAACTGTCCCGTGGCTACTTAGCTATTTTGGAAATGTCGTATCTTCTTGTAGTGTACCTGTAGCTCAGTACCTCAGTTGTTCCTAATTAGAAAATTTCAGTGAGGATTAGACATTTCAGTGAGAATCACAGAGACGGTGAGTGAGTTTACCATGGACTGTTAAAATGTCAGATGAGGATTCAAGCAACCCTGGGTAGGGGGTGGGGGTGGGACATGTTGCTGCTTAAAAAAAAGGGGGTTTGGCAGTTTACGTGTAAATGTACCGTAGATGTTTTTTCTGCAAGTGCGTGTTTGTGTATTTCTTACGTGAGCATTAGAAGATCATTTCATCATGTCCTACATGGGATGGCATGTGAAATGCGTCGTGGACTTAACGATGAGCTTTGACATTTGTTAATTTGGTGCTCCTTTTCAAAAGGCTATCTTCAGCATCTCTACCTTCACACCCTGCACTCCATATTGCACCTCGCAATACCAAATAACACCAATTTCTCCATTAAAATATTTAATTATGAGTTTAATGCACAACACATAATTTGAACTGTTTTTAATGGCACAATATCAGACATCCCGTATCCTCCTGAGACCCGAGGAAAAAATGTCCTTCAATTTTAGGTTATATGTCTGTGTAGGAAATAAGACAACTTACAATTTAAATTTTTTCAAATTTATTTTTATTTTAATTTCACAGCATGTCCTCTTTAGTGTACAACCGGAATAAATATGTTTCCTTACACCAGTGAAAAGATAGATGCAAAAATAACATGTTCACTACTTTGGACATTAATGAATGGGTGGGGTCTCAGAAGGATATTAGACATTATTACATAATGTTTCATTGTCTGTACCTTGGTTTCAGGGATATTGCCATCATTGTTCAGTGTCAGGGTGCTGGTGCCTTTTTCTGGGAGAGTTTTAGGATGCCAGTCCATCGTAGACATAATAGGAAACTAAAAAAAAATCAAGTAAGCCAACTTTCTTATTGGATTGTGGGAGGCAGCCTAGGGAGGACATGCAAACCTTAAACAGACAGATCACAGTCAGGATTGCAGTGCCATAGGTGCAGGGTGACAGTGCTTCCCTGTGAACCTTGGTTTTTGGCATAGGGAGGATTCCTTAATGTTGCTGTGCAGATCCAAAGGCCTTTTGGCAACATTTATGTGTCAAGCTGGATTTAATGCTTCTCTGTATTACACCCAAATATTGAACAGTGTGGACCTCCTGGTTTAATCGCTGGTGTGACAAAGAGATTCATGGAGCAGAGATTTTGATTATTTAAGTGTGCTTCTCATTTGGCACGTTACCTGTGGATTTGGCAAGTCCAGACTGTTACGCCCTCAGTGGTTTCTCAGGGCACTATGACAGCCCCAAGGAATGTTGCTGCTTCTCTGAAAGACAGTGCTCTGCATTAGAAGATACGGTATGATTTGTAGCTTATATTTCAGACTTTGAGAACTATTGTCCAGTTTAATCCTTACATGCTGTCACTGTTGCTGAAAATCCCATGTTGTGAATATAGTCTGTTTCAACACTTAAATTGAGGATTTCTGCACCCTTTCAGCTTTGCTGGTTTGTGAGGATGACTTTGTATGTTTCTCCATGTCAAACCTTAGAAAATAGAAAGTAAAGTCAGAGTAAACAGCTCTGAACAGCCAGGGAGTCGTTTCCCTTTTCATTTCACATGATCTTTTGTAGTGCCCTACTTGCGCGTTTACGATGGATTAATAATGGGTCCCTAACTCCATCGAAGATGGTTGGTCTGATGCTTTCGGCTGATGTGTCAGCAGCGAGCTGCTGTAACCATTCAAGGCTCACAGCTTTTAAGTGTTTGCTGCAGCGCACTCACTTGCTGTACTTGGTGCAGGGACTGATTAGATTTGCTTGACACTAGTTTGTGAGTCTACCCAGGTTGTTTATGCTGAAGTTATGAATTCATGAGTCACTGCTAAGGTGTTGCCATTGTTTTGAGGTCCAGAAATATTCCTATAGCACATTCTGCCACCCGCCATGTGTCCTTTCAACTCTGGTGCACACAGAAAAGGCTATGGGCGAATCTGGGTGGCAGAATCGCTGGGGAAAGGCTATGAAAATGTTTATGCAATGGCGTTCATGTGAACTGCAGCAGAATGCAATGAGTTTTCGAAGTAGTCACTCAGTGTGTAATTATACACTGCGGAACATGGGTGAAATGAGGAAAGGATGATAGTAAAAAGATACAGAATAGTTGTGGAATGATTGCAAAATTTTATTGTTAAAGACAAATTTATTGTCGAATGAATGTCATTGGTTGTGGGGTGTCTAGAGAGCGAATGTGAAATGGATGTGTAAGACACTGAGGAAGTAGAAGTTGTCAAAATATCTTACAGTAAAATGTAGTAAAATGCACTCCTGACTCGCATGAGAAGCCACTTTTTAAATCTACTCAAAGCTGTTCTCTCTGATCTCAGTTCCTCTACAGGCTATGTACTATATGGCGTTTTGTGACTTCTAAACCAGCTGTGTTTACTCTACCATCACACACACAGCTTTGTAATTATATCTCTGTAGGGACTCTCCATTCATTTTTATGGGCAGAATTCTACTCAAAACATGATAACCTTAACCCCTACCCAGTCCTAACCCCGGCAATGACTTTTGACATTTTTAGTTTTTCACTGACATTCTGATTTTTATCAAATTGAACTTACCCTTGCGGGGACTGGAAAAATGTCCCCATATGATAATAAGCAACAGTTTTTTGTCACAATGTGGGAAAATCTGGGCCCCAATGTAATCATTTCAGAAAAGTGTATGTACACATGCACACACACACAGGCACACACACACACACACAGGCACACACACACACACACCTCCTGAGAGATGGTTCTATCAGGCCAAAAACCAGGGTGCCTAAGAGTGTTCAGCATCCTGAGATTAATGATGTGCCACCTCAGGCGGAAGTCAATCAGTCCATGATTGCTAGATGGTTATGGGGTTTGTGATGGGTTATGGGAATATCTGATGCAGCATTAATGATTTTGTTCTGGACCTGACATTGTTAAAACAATATTGTTCTTTAGAATCCATCCGTCTGTCTTTATTATCCCTCGACATTTTGCAGCTCATATCTAAGCCAATTCCCAATCTGACTGTCCCGTTCCTTCAGTCACGTCTCCTTCGCAGCTTCACTTTGCTGGTACTTTCCTGACTCTCTTTTCCCACGTCACTTGCTCACTCCCATCACGCTCTCCCATCGCCAGCCCCCACACCCCACCTTCCTGACCCTCACCCTCCCGTTAACAGCTTCAGTGCTATCTTCTGCTAATGTTTCTGAAAGCCTTTTCATTTAGAGAGAATACTCATGCTGTCCAACACAGGGCATCCATGCCTCATTTTGGCTGTACATCAAACGATCAGGGAAAAGGCTGATTAATAAACATCAATGTTTTTATTCTCATCTTTGAGGTCAGTATCTGATAGCTACTGAGGTGTTGCCATTTGAAATGCAGTTTTCATTACTAGATTTTATTTCACTGGTGCTTTCCTTCTCCACTACACGGAAGGTAAAAACAGCAATATATTTATTGCTTACTGTCACAGCCAATTAGGTTAGTGTGATTATCTGTGCTGACCAATCAGGAGTGATTCTTATGGTGATTTCCTGTGTACCTCTTACCACACAATCACTTTTAAGGCCCATTGGCAGCAACACACAGAAAGAGTCATACAGCAATATGCAGGACAACACCGACGATTCAGTGTTATGGTTACAGCACAAATAAATCTCACTGTGACCTGTGCCCAGAAATCTGTGGCACGTCAAAACAGAAAAAACAACCGTAAAAACATTCAGTAATACATAACACAAAGCTAATGAACTGCATTAACCCATAGCAGACACAAATTCCAGGATGAACCACAGAAGTGATGTTTCTTACACGTTCACACTGTCCTCTCAGGTCTGAGGTCAGACTCTGAACTATTCAGTCCAGCCCGCTTGCACCCTTCAGAGTCAGCTATCATGCAGACACAGAATGTAGCGTCACACTGAGCTTCGGACTGTTGACCCTCCACTATAAACAAATACAGCAGCCCCAGTGAAACCAGCGCTCAGGGTTTTCATTCCTTAATCACTTTTCTCCAGATGGCTCAAACATAGACTTCAGATTATAAATCCCAGCAGACATGAACAGTTATATAACAAATTCTAACCGGCACAAAAAGTTAGCAAAACCGTACCTGAATATACAGGGATGGAAATAAACACTTAGGGTTAAATTAACCTATTGAATAAATACTTAGTAAATATAGCGGTCACTCTTTTATCTGACCAAGAATGGACAGAATACCACAAAAAGGAAATGAAGGTCTTCTGAGCCAGTATGAACTTTGGCCAGAAAGATGTAACTTAAAACAACCTTCATTCCAAAAGAAGAGAAACATCCACCTGTTTTATGGTCCTGAAGGAAACACGAGGAAAACCAGGTTCTCGGCAGACAGGGCAGACATAGCATAAAGCAATGTTTCCCAACCTGGTCCTTAGCGTCCCCGTCCCCTATGTTTTAGCTTCCTCCTAGCTCCCGATGAGTAAAAATGTGGACTGTCTGGGGGCCCCTGAGGAAACACTGGCATAAAGAGATTTGCACTGGAGAGGGCCAAAGAGATCTCAAAATCAGAGTTGTGCTATCATTCTGACCAGCAAAATTGTAACGTAAGATTCTGCATTAAGAATCATTTTTATCCAAGACCCTCAGCTGGATAAGTGGTTGAAAGATGGATAGACATAAATTATATATAGGTCAGAAGACAAAAACTAATCAGAAAAAAGATTTTTCTAAAATAAGCAGAGATCTTACTGTAATAACCTGCTGGGATAGCTGAAGATTACTGTTTCTATACACATATTCTATATATATCTATATATAGCTTCCCATACTTGTATAGATGGATGGATGGATGGATGGATGGATGGATGGATGGATAGATACTGTAGCACCGGCGGGGCGCATGTCCCAGCATGCCCAGGTGCAGTTATATTTAGCCCTTGTTGTGTTGTTGTGAGTGTAATGGATACATTTCCTTATTGTTTATACATTTCCTTATTGTTTATACATTTCCTTATTGTTTATACATTTCCTTATTGTTGCGCGTGTGTTTGCCCACGTCTTATGTGTACCCTGTCCGATCCTCACGTAAAACTCCCACCATGTGTACATCTTACAGTTCGGCGTCTGTCAAGCTTGTGTGTCCCATGTGGAATTGGTTCAGTGCCGGTTGGGTGTGTGATGCAGTTCTGCTAATAAAGAGCGCGTTCTCCCCGGCAAGCGAGTCTCCGCGTTTCTCTCTGCTCCGGCGATGGCCTCGGTCCGCCCAACGCCGCGATCCTTTATTAATCCCGAAGGAAATTCAGGCATCTAGTACCTCGAAAAAGCCAGTGGTAGAGACAGTAAGACACATGGTAATAGACTAAAATACAAGAATTGTAAATGTAGAGAGGGAAGGATCTGTACAAATAAAGGTGACTATGTGAGGATAATAGTAGTTGCTACCATACATCATCTATATGATAGAATTAAAAAAATAATAGAAATGTGTAATTGAAAATTATAATATATATGTAATCTGTGTACTTTAACATAAAACAATATATATGTGTATATATAAAATTTTAACCTAAGATGTATATATCTTAGGTCATTTTGTAGGGCTCTGGCAGTGCTCATCCTGTTCCTTCTTGCACAAAGGAGCAGACACCGGTGCTGCTGATGGATTAGGGACCTTCTACAGCCCTGTCCAGCTCTCCTAGAGTATCTGCCTGTCTCCTGGAATCTCCTCCATACCCTTGAGAAACCTTCTGGTAGTGGCACGAATTGATGTGCCATCCTGGGGGAGTTGGACTACCTGTGCAACCTCTGTAGGGTCCTGGTATCTCATCATGCTACCATAGTGACACTGACTTTAGCCAGATGCCAAACTAGTGAAAAAATCAGTCAGAAAAGATGAGGAGGGAAAAATGTCTGTGGCCCCCACCTGTTAAACCATTCCTGTTTGGGGGTCGTCTAATTCATTCGCCTATTTCATTAACACCAAAGCAGCCTGATAGATTTCTTCAGTGAAACCTCAGGTTCTTTTCTTGAATGATGAGGCAGGTTTTCTACGCTTAAGCAGTTTATTAAGACAGAATGAAGAAGTTACAGAAAGATGTTTCACACGGCTGGTTCAGTGTCTGTCTGTGTCTGTCTCTGCCCCCACTGAGGGAAGCAGGCCCTTTATCTATGGTCTTTGTACAGACTTTCGGAGCCAGTGGGTCAGACGGCCTTGGTGAGAGTAAGTTATATGAGACAGGTAAAGAACATTATGAGCGAGTAGCAAGGACAGAAGGAAATATATATATATAAAAAGAAATATGAAAGCTATAAATGAATGATCTAAATGAACATAATTAAATAACTACAATTTAACTAGGGAAATCCCTCAAGTCGAGACTGATTAACAACCCCATCTACTACTTAACTGACCAGGTCAATAACCCAGAAGTTTAACTGACTTGATGCTACACTCTGATTAATTTTTTTGAGCAGTGTATATGAAATACACATAAAGTACAGAGCATTTTCATTTTTTGCACAAGTCCCTTCAGGGGCTCCGTAATAAAGTATAAAAAATGAGATATAGTTATATTTGTATAAATATATTTGTATAAATATGCACTCTATAAAATACACATACTCTGTAAAGTATGTAAACTACATTTATTAAAAATGCAGAGGGAACCCAGAAGTTGCTCCTGTATATTTACATACTGCATAGTAGTACATACTGCATAGTAGTACATACTGCATAGTAGTTACAGAAGTCATTATCTGGTCCTTTATCTATAAACCACTGTCTCAGCCACTGTCCCCTGTGCCTCACTCAGAGCTCTGCTGCATATTTGGGCATATGACTGAGAAACAGTTAACTGATGGACAGTTTATCTTGGGCCCAAGAAAAAAACATAAACCAATGTTACATGATTGGTAATAAAACAGAGTTAAATTTTATTATATGTCTACTGCTTCATAACAGTTTTTTTGCCTTTCCTCTAGGTGTTGAAGCTTCTAAATCGGTGACATAATGACGCTCAACTTGTCCAGCTTCAATGAAACTTGGGGTTCTGGTTCCCAGCTACTGAAGGACCCCTACAAGATGATGGAGGTTATATTCATTGTCCTGGTTGCTGGATCTCTTAGCCTGGTCACCATAATTGGGAACATCCTAGTCATGCTATCTATTAAAGTTAACAGGAACCTGCAGACTGTCAACAACTACTTTCTCTTTAGTCTGGCGTGTGCAGACCTGATCATTGGCCTTTGCTCCATGAACCTGTACACAGTTTACATCGTGATTGGATACTGGCCGATGGGGCCGGTAGTGTGTGATCTGTGGCTAGCCCTGGACTATGTCGTAAGTAACGCCTCAGTCATGAATCTCCTTATCATTAGTTTTGATAGATATTTCTGTGTCACCAAGCCACTCAGCTATCCAATCAAAAGGACGACCAAAATGGCGGGTATGATGATTGCGGGAGCCTGGGTCTTGTCTTTTATCTTGTGGGCTCCAGCCATCCTCTTCTGGCAGTTTGTCGTCGGGGTTCGCACCGTACCTGAGAAGGAGTGCCACATTCAGTTCTTCTCAAATGCTGCGGTCACCTTCGGCACTGCCATCGCCGCCTTCTATCTGCCTGTCCTCATCATGACGTTCCTGTACTGGCAGATCTCCCGGGCTAGCAGGAGCCGTGTGCAGAAGGACAGACAGATGCGTTCGGAGGTTCTTCGGAAGGCTCTTCACAGAAAACAGACACAAAGTCACAGCAATAAACCTAACGACAACAAGCTGAAAGCTGAGATCGCTGACAGGAACCAGACGCTGAGCGCAGAAAAAGAGACCAGTGGGCACAATCTGAAGCTCCACAATGGTAATGGAGCATTCACAACTGGCAGAGACGAGCTTATTGCAGACGCAGAAATGGATGGCTGTACCCCAGGAGAGGAAAGGGAGAGCTCTAATGATTCTACATCCATTAGCCACATCGCCTCCAACCTTAAATATGAAGATGTAGTTCTGTCGAGGAGAACCTCTAAGGTTAATCCCAGGCCTCTACCTTCCTGTCTGCTGGATTCAAATAGTAGCAGGTCTAAAGTTTTTAACAATGATGGCAACTGTGCCAGAGTAGAGATTGTCCCTGAAGTGGAACAGCGGAGCCATACGGCCCAAAATATAGCGAAGAACCCCATAAATTCTCCCAAGAAGAAGAAGATGACATCGTCGCGGGAGAAGAAGGTCACACGGACGATCATGGCCATCCTCGTGGCGTTCGTGGTCACCTGGACACCCTACAATGTCATGGTGCTCATGAACACCTTCTGCTCCAGCTGCATCCCCATCACTATGTGGACTATCGGCTATTGGCTTTGCTATATTAACAGCACAGTGAACCCCGCCTGCTACGCCCTCTGCAACGTCACATTCAAAAAGACCTTCAAACACCTCCTCCTCTGTCAATACAAGAACAGTAGATCTGCTAGATGAGCAAAACCTTGCTTTTTAATGTGAGTCTGGCAATGTAGGCGTAGCTGGGGATGAAAGGAATTCAGTGAAAAATAAGGAAATTAAGACATTGTCTGGCAGCTGTCCGATAAGACAAAATATGAAAATGTGACCACATAACTGCCCTCAGATACACCTTAATATCTGACAGAACTAAGTCAGAGAAGCAGTGAATTCTAAATGTATATGTAAATAGATTCAACAAAAGATAAATGCTAGCAGTAATCTTCAGAAATGTAAAAGCCCTGGAACAAAAAAAATTGCATTTAAAAGGTAGTAGAGAGAGACATTCCAACAACATAGATTAACACAGATACTAACACAGTTGTACGCATGGACAACAAGCAGAACTGTCACAGGGAATGCGAGCACTTTAAAGTGTCGATGTGTAGTTGCAAGTCTCCACGCATGAGAAGAAAACACCATGGAGAAGCATATCACGAGGGATTAAGCAAAGAGACAGAGGCACCAGTGTCAATATGAGGAGTAACAGGGAAAAGGACGGAGTAGTAACACTGAAATCAACACTACACTGAAAAGTATCAGATTTCAGAGTGACATGAACTGCCCAATTTGCAATGTTGCAAGAGTTAAATAATTAAGACAATGTATTATATCTGATCGCCTTATGCTTTTAAGGTGAGTGAGGACACCTATTTATCTGTCCTGTGTTGAGAGTCAGTCAATAATAATACAGCTACTGTGACGAGTGAGATACTAACTGGTGGCCAGGGAATGCAGACTGACGCTAAAGACACAGCTGTCCCAGTTACAGGGCAGAGGTGGGGAGAAGCCGGGACACATAAAGGATTCTGGGAAGAAAAGTCAGTTAATCTGTTTTCTGTGTCGAACTGGTTGTCTGTTTCTTCCTTGGTGTGAAATGCTAATTATTATCAAGCCATTATGATGCAGCTGAACAGGTCTGCCTGTGAGAAGGATCTTACACAAAAATAGAATTCTGCACTGCAAATTCAGATAAATCATATCTAAATCTTAAAATCAAAGTGTGTACACACTGAACAGATATATCAGTATTTAATGTTATTGGGAAGTTATTTCTTAGGTTCTTTCCATTTCATGGGAATGTGATCATGTCCTTTCTACTTACTGTAATGCTTTTTCTTCATTATTTGGAATATTCAGTAGATACGTAGATACTCAGACATGTGTTTGAAAGTACATTTCACTTGTTATTGATAACATTTCGTTGTACAGAATTCTGTAATTCAGTAATTTTTTTCCCAAAGAACAAAAAAAAATAAAAAAACATTTGTGGCATTGGTGTTGGTGTGACATCCCATTCTAAATCTACCGACATCAATGCCATGTACAGTATGTTATTGACCAGTCCATTAGCCTAGTTTGATGTTAAAAAATGGTGTTTTGGGAATATCAGCTTAGAATGAATGAACATATTGTATACAGCTGCACATCTAGTACAGAGAGAAAATGTAAAGAGCATTATATTACATATACACGTATTAAGTAAGGTGCCTCAAAGAGAGCATTAGCAATAAGATTAATCAGCAGAAATGATCATTTCATCAATCTAGATACACATACAGTACATGGACAAAAGTATTGGCACAGCTGACCATTACATGTAGATGGGCGTCTACTTCATGCTATTCTAAATTCTGAGGCATCGCTATGGAGTCGGTCCCCCCTATGCTGCTATAACAGCCGCCACTCTTCTGGTGAGGCGTTCCACAAATTTATGGAGTGCGTCTCTGGGAATTTGTGCCCATTCATCCAGAAGAGCATTTGTGAGGTCAGTGGCTGATGTTGGGCCTGGCTCGCAATCTCTCTTCTAGCTTATCCCAAGGGTGTTTGATGGGGTTGAGGTCAGGGCTCTGTGTGGCACAGTCAAGTTCTTCCACACCAAACTAACCCAACCATGTATTTATGGATCTTGCTTTGTGCAGTGGGGCACAGTCATGCTGGAACAGAAAAGGCCCTTCCTTCCTGTTCACACAAAGTTAGAAGCATAGAATTGTCCAAAATGTCTAAGTATGATGCCTATGTAGAGTGGGATGTCATAAAAGTTACTGTGGGTGGATAGGTGTCCCAGTAATTTTGTTCATATAGTATATGATGTGTGCTGTTTGGGTATCTATGCATTAATAAGAGAACTGAACTAAACTCCCTAGTATTTGCTTATGCCATTGCTTATGTATTAATTGACCACAAGCTAAGTCTTAGTTACATACTGATCTCATGTTAATTAATCATTAATGAATTGTGATGTTTTATCTCAAGCAGTTACTATATTTGTTACGATATGTTATTTCTGTAAACCTTTGTGAACTACTGAAGGAACAAGTCATGAATAACGTTAAATTCTGATCTTACGTTTGTTTATCATTGATGAATCATGATGCATCTTTCTTGTCAAGGAGTTACTATATTTGTTACTATATCTGTTAATTCTGTAATCCCATGTGAACTACTGAAGGATCTACTAAGGAACTTCGGAAGGAGCAAGTAATGAATAATGCAAGTGATATACTGATCGTATGTTTGTTCATTGAAAACATGCTGAGGCTGATTGGAGTTACCAAATTGCCCGTAGGTGTGTGCATGTGAATAAATGGTGTGTGAGTGTGTCTTGTGATGGGTTGGTGCCCCATCCTGGGTTGTTCCCTGCCTTATGCCCATAGGCTCTGGACCCCCTGCAACTCTGGATAGGCGTCAGAAGAAGAATGAATGTTTGTTCATCAATAAAAATCATGATTGCATGTTTTATCTCAAGTAGCAACTATGTTTGTTCATGGCTTGTTTATGATCCATACTTCAGTAGTAACTGAGTTATTACTAATTATTTGTATTCCATCAAGTAAAGTGTTACAATTTTAACTGATTACCAATTAGTTCAATTGTAGTATCTTCGGTGTTCGGCCACGCTACCCAGAAGCCATTGTGTATATCAGGAAATGTTCATGCCAGAGGAAGTGACAAAAGTAAACAGCATGTTCTGCTGTAGCCTGGAGTTTATGTTGTCATTCCAGTAGTATTAATGTGTCAGTTCAAGTAAAACACATAAAACATTATACTGAGGTTCCTAAAATGGATAGTGAGGGCAGACGCTCCCTTCTCATTTGAAAGGAGATATCCTCGTTTCTGAGCAGCATGGCCTGTTCTGTGTTAGAAGGCACCTTCGCTTGAGGCCAAAGTCTGTTCTAAAAAACTTTGTGCCAAGTATGCACACACAAATCGTAGGACTGGAAAGCATGCAATAGCAGCTTTGAGCGCACTGAGCAGGTCTATGGTGGGGTAGCAGGAACTACATCATCAGACATGGCTTACTGGTTTACTCTCCTCATAAGTTGTGAGTAATAACTGAACAATGCCACTAAAGTCCTTTTGGGGGCAATGTATGACTCAGCCAGATGGGACACTTGTGATTTGCTGGTTCAAATCTCATGGCTGGTAGAGTGATTTCACCATTGGGGCTCCAGGGACTGTTTGACTCTGTTTTCTCAAAAAAAAAAAAAAATCAGCTAAATAAATAAAATGTAAATGAGATTAAGAGGCTGAAATGAGGTTTCTCAAAATGTTGCTGGACTTAATTGGAGCTTGAATATCTGAAGTAAACTTGAAGCAGAGCTGCTGTTCCCTCATATGGAGAGCAGCGAACCGTGGATGGTCCTGGCATCTCATTGGCACCCAAGGAAGTGGTTCCAGAAACTTCCCATTGGCCAGATCGCTGGGGACAGACTCAGGAACATACTGGAGGGATTGATTATACTTACCTGTTAACTTGGAAACGTTTGGCAGTCATCGAGAGAGGGACAGCGTTTTTGGCATTAGACAGAAAGGCCTGGTTTGATGTTCTATTACTGCTGAGGATGGATCGGTTGATGGAGTGCAAAAATGTTACACTCACCCTACACTTACATTATATTACCTGCTGTAGACGTTTACTTTACAGTTGAGGGATTCACCTCTCTGTGTCAGTGTGGGCAGTGGTTAACCAAATGTTAACCAAATATAGCAATTTCAACACTCCCTAAAAGGAAAGCATACATTCCAAATAGAGCGGGACAGTTAATAAAATATTTAAAGCATCATTTTTAAATATACACAAAAAACAATCCTCTCAGCAACCATCTCAAAAGAAATACACCCTTTCCCCCAACCCAACACACCAAATGTACCAAACTAAAATAAAAATGCAAGAGAACGGTGTGTCAGTGAGTAGCACAGTTAAATCGAAGGCCCAGAGTTGGCTATGTAACTCCTGCCCTTTTCTGTTCTCATGTTTTCTCTGTGTTTCCTTCCCCATGCCCTAGACACCATACACATGCTTTTAGGTGAACTGGCATTTTCCAATTGCCCAAAGTGTAACTGTGTCATACTCACCATGATTAACTGGCATCTTGTCCAGAGTGTGCCCTCTGTAGTGCCTTTCTGACAGGCTTCAGACGCCAAACCTCCGCTGGGTTATAAGTGAGGGGATGACTTGAATTCACCCGGTATGAAACCAGATTAAATTGCTGTGAATCCAGAGAGGCCATTGAGCCTGATTGCATGTATTTTGACTGCAGGAAGATACCCAAACAACACAGGAGGATGCGAGAACATCAAAGAGAACGTTAAACCTAAACCCCCCAGCCTGCTGTCCAGAGTGCTCAAATATTAAATCATTAATCTTCACTCAATCAGCTAACACTCTTTGCTATCAAAACACGACATTTTCATCAGTCTCCTCTGAGAGCAATGGCACTAGTTAGTGCTATAGTTGGCAAACAAAGGCTATTCAGCATTTTTTTTGGATGTTTCTAGGTTTGTATAGTCCTAGAATGGGGTACATGTACTTTGGACAGGGAATTAGAGGTAAACTAGAAGCTATAAGGTAAATTAAGTTGTAACCTTCAAACACCACCTAACTAGGTCAGAATGAGCATCTATCTAAATTAAGGTAAAAGAACTCTAGCATAAAACATACAACAAATGGCTAAATAACAGATAAATGCTAGTAATTGTCACAAAAACAGTGAAGCAGCTCCACTTTCAGCCCTGATTGCTGCCACTTTTGCTTCTCCTTTACAGGCTGGTCTAATTTCATCTTTGACTGTCTGTCTTTTATATGGACTCCAATAGTTAATAAACAGCAATCAAGCCTGTTGTGCTTGTCTCTGCTGTGCCACCGCAGTATTAAACAAACCCAAAGAGAAACACAGGACAGATGTTCACATGGGCATTTGAAGGCAAGTTGCTCTTCTGAGGACCGACTTCCAGCAGAATCAGCCTACTCTGACGGTAGTGGTACTGCCCTAAACTATTTGTCACCTACTGGTGGACTCTGGTTTAAAATATAATTGAACCTGATCCCCCAGCTTGTCAAATTTAACACTAGAAAGACTGACTGGGTCAATTGACCCAGTCAGTCTTTCTAGGTATATACTGCTGTAAAATACTAAT
>JAODUD010000001.1:29577580-29593792 GCA_026784285.1 Stomatorhinus walkeri | reverse complement strand
AGCTTCCGCGGAGCCAGCTGCAGACAGCTATCACAAAGCGAGGTCACACAGTATTCAAAACAATCTCTTCTTGCCTACGGCCTAAAACATAACAGACCCAATATGCCTCCCTTCCCGGGCCTACTAATGTCCAATTTTACTTCCACACTGGCAGACGAACAGGGGACGCCAGAGTGAGGAAGGCTCCCTCTACTCAATCCAGGATGCACTGAACTGGCACAGTGTGCCCTGAATTTGTTCCTGCCAGCCTGTCGAACTTGTGTCAGAGACAGCAGCATGAGGTTGCTCTCCTCAGTTGTAAGGAGGCATGCTACAGCTGAGAGGCTCGGCTAGCTCGGAAGTGCTGCAAACTGGACGAGCAGCGGGAGAAGGATCATCAAGATTGGGAGCGGCTATGGGAGTCTGTGGTGCAGGAGCGGCTGCGCGTTGAGCTGGCCAGCTGGGAGCAGAGTCGACATTATGGGACTGTGAGGCACCAAATGACAATTGTTTCACTCTAGGTACCGCCAGGTCAGGCACCCCTTAAGAGTGAAGCAAACAGGGTGGGCTATAAGGAACCAGTAAACTGCCAGTATAGTCCAGTACTAGACTATTCAGTGATCCCCCATCCTAAGCAGTAGTGCCTTGTAGTTGATAGAAGATCTAACCAGAAGCCAGCAGAGTGAGGCCAATACTGGACTGATATGTGCATGTTTCCTAGTCCTTGTCCGGACACACTACTGTCACACTACTTACCATTATAATTCATAAGCCCAGGAGAATAGCAGTCTGTTAATACTGAATAATAACTACTTCATGTATGGAAGGTGGGCATCCATAACTGAGTTATGGTTCCCAGCTGTCGAGCTGCATCTTGTTAGTCGTAGATTTAAGTGCCTGCCCTGTTTCTGTTCCTCGGTACGTCATTGTTCATGTTACTGTGTGTTTTGAAGCTCTGTTTGGTTTCCTTGTCCTGTTCCCTGTTTAGCCCAGTTCCCTACTTGCGTTACTTTGTAGTTTCTTTAAGGATCCAAAGCACATAGTGCTATGGACCTTTATTGATTTTCTTAGGAGTATTTATTATTATTCTGTCCTAAAACTGAATGGGCAGCCTAAACCGTAAGACCGAGGTCGACCAAACTTGGTAGAATGATGTCAATTCCTACCGACTACTCAGACCATCCGACCCAAGCCTGTCAACCAGATGGGGGCACTATAGTGCCCCCCATGCACTTTTCGGTCAATATCTCCTGTCCTGTTAGTCCTAGAATCGAAATTCTTTTTTCTACGGGTACAGGCAGATATTCACTACACCGTTCAGAGTGAAACTATTATGCTCCGCCTACTTAGATTTTTTGCTAATTTGCATAATTTGCAAAACTTACTTCTGCCTTAAAGTCCTACACTATCTAACCATACAAAGTGGCCCGCATTTAGTCAATAGGTGGTGCTACAAATACCTACTTCCAATATCTCCTGAACTGCTTAGCCTATCCAAGTGAAATTTGACATAGTTGTACGATGGCCAAGCCTGGGGTCAGATCCGTAGTATGGCAGTCATTAGTCATACAATGATGGCCATAACTAGCCAATGAAAATCAAGCATGCATTTGACAGGCCTAGCAATCACCAATCTCGACTAAATCTGGATGATCCATGTGTCTACAGACCCTGACCTCACCCTGGTAAGGGCACCCCAGTCTGGCAGATGGGGGAGCTACAGTAACAACTTTTGCATTTCTGGCTATTTCTCCAGAACTGTCAAGCCTACAGTTGACACGTATTACCTGGCCAATTCAGTATGACCTGCCAAACCAAACAACATGTAGAACTTGGTTCTCCATCTTTGCATTTTTGCATAAATTATATAGGTCTGAAAACAGGTCTTTTCGTTAACCTCCTCGGATTTTCTCCCAACCTACATATGTCTGGTATCATTTAAATCAGGAGACAGTCCTTATATGTAATTATTCAAAAAATCCAAAACTTTCTGTAAGGTACGGCAACCAACCACACCCGGACCATACAGGTGCCACGCCCATTTCAATCAGACAGCTGTATCTCAGGCCGGCCTCAGTCAATCAGTCAATACTTCTGTCTAATGACAGTCATTTGCATTCCCCAGTGATGTTTAAAAACTCCTTAAATGACATATTCCTATAACTCCTACAATGTACACTCCGCCTAGGTCATTCTGGTGGCAGGTCAATCAGGACACTGCCCTTATGGATGATTCCTAAAAATAACTTGACCTGCCTGCACACTCTGGCCGCCAGCCACACCCAACCTGCACCGTTTCCATGCTCATTTCAGTCAACGACCTTCTTAGCTGTGCATCAGCCAATCCTCACCAAAGCCACTAATGTAGCAGTGGACTCCAGACAGACCCTCCAACTTTGGTGCCAATCGGCCAAACGGGGACGCTATGGCCACTGTCCATATACGTCTAAGACTCACTTTAGCAAATTCAGCTGAAATGTCCTTATGTCTCATAAAACCTTCAAAGAAATGATACCTTTCCCCTCACCCGAGTCCATATTTTTAATTCCCTTTCATTTTCCTGCCATTTGACTTTTAGAAATTTATCAAACTTCAGTGATGCTTCAGGCTGTGTTCATTGCAGCAATTACAATTTTTTAATAAATTAGCCAGCAGATGGAGTCAGTGCTCCATTTCAATAATGCCATCCAATACTTTCAGCCTTTCTCCTGTCTAAATGAACAGCCTAGAATAGGACACAGCATGGTATTACTGCTGTTACATGCAGCAGTCCTGCAACTCAGCACTTTGTTAATAATATGCAACACAGCCTATGTTTACCCAGTCAGTGTAAACAAAGCCAACCCCGTAACATCTAGACTTACCAGAACAGTTATGAAGGTGCCTAAATCTACCTACTACTCAGACCATCTGACCCAAACCATGCATTCAGTCAGGCTCAGGCACTCCAGCAGAGTTCTACATTCTGTCCTACATTTTCTAACCTGTTAGACCAATGCTCAGCAATCTCCATCCTGATTTCTACCTACTACTCAGACCATCTGACCCAAAGCAGTCCTGTTATGTCTGCCATCTGCTGACCTGTAGTTCTGTCTGCCATCTGCTGATCTGTAGTTCTGTCTGCCATCTGCTGAGCTGTAGTTCTGTCTCATATCTGCTGACCTGTAGTTCTGTCTCACATCTGCTGACCTGTAGTGTTGTCTGCCATCTGCTGACCTGTAGTTCTGTCTGACATCTGATCTGTAGTTCTGTCTGACTTCTGCTGACCTGTAGTTCTGTCTGACATCTGCTGATCTGTAGTGTTGTCTGCCATCTGCTGACCTGTAGTTATGTCTCACATCTGATCTGTAGTTCTGTCTGTCATCCGCTGACCTGTAGTTCTGTCTGACATCTGCTGATCTGTAGTTCTGTCTGACATCTGATCTGTAGTTCTGTCTGACATCTGCTGACCTGTAGTTCTGTCTGACATCTGCTGATCTGTAGTTCTGTCTACCATCTGCTGACCTGTAGTTCTGTCTGCCATCTGCTGACCTGTAGTTCTGTCTGCCATCTGCTGACCTGTAGTTCTGTCTGACTTGTTAGTTCCCTCCTCTACTGTTTGTCCTACCAGGACGATCATCCTACGCTTTGGACCCGTTTATTACTGCCTGCAGTATTCTTATTTTTCCCTGTATGTTATTGACTCCTCATGGTCTCTTTACTTGTGCTTGTCCTGCTTCTCTTTAATAAACCATTTTTGTCTTGGAGCAATACGTGGATCGTCCCCTCTTTTCCACCTGCACAGGCTACACAATGACACTAATAGCACTGGGCAACAAAGTTTAACTTACTTTCTGCTTCCAAAATAGAAAGTGGTGTTCCTAAAGGCGTTTTCGCTGCTGAATTCAAATCTGAAATTCTGAAACAATACATACACAGTATCAGTTATATATTAACCCAATGAGCAGCATCTGTGTATGCAGGCCACTTTTATAGCCTGCTGAGGCAGCGTCAGGCTGCCCAGGGTCCAAACTTCCACAAAATAGCTTAAACCCTGGCTTAACACTAGAAAGACTGACTGGGTCAATTGACCCAGTCAGTCTTTCTAGTGTTAAACCATTTACAGATTGTACAAAACAGTGTTGATAGGTCTCTTACAGAAATGTAATTTTTTGGATACAAATATAAGAAAAATACATGACAAAACTGAAGATTTTGATGAAACAGTATGTGATGGGCAAATTTGGATGTTATTCTTGTGATTAATTTCAGTTATATTTTCAGATTCGTTAACGCAATGAAATCACCTTCATAATCAAACAGATACTGTTCGATGAAGAATTTGTAGCCCTTATCAAGTTTGAACATAGGGAGCATAGCCTTTGTAAACCGTACTCCAAAGCACCAACAAATAAATTAGAGGAGGGTTTTCAGATGTATGCCTCAGCTTGCATCTACAGATATGAATGGGAGTCTTTTATTCTTTCAAGTTTGTCGCTGGAGTTAGCTATAGCATACGTTAATAAACATTACTCGTCGACAGTGTATGTATGTGCTAATGAAGTATCTATGGACATCCCCAGTCATTCTAACGGAGAATGTCTAACTTAATATGTTCTTTATGTGCTTAAATACATATGTGAAAGGTTGCTGTACGGGCTTTTTGCTTCAGATTCATGAAGAAAACGACAAACATACAGTAAAAGTAGGGCAACACTGCTTATTTGTCAGAGTTCGAGTTAAAGTAATTCAATGTTCAGATTTGTGTTGCACGTTCAAAATATCGCCACGTTCCTTTAAGACTCTGTGTTTTTGATTCAGTTGTTGCATGTCTTTTATGGCATGTTCAAATGGGCTCAGTGTTTACCGTGTTCATGATATGAGCTCTTTTGTATGGAGCGATTATTCAAATTTTATTAAATAAATAAATTGTGCACAAATAAATATATCATGGGTGGCATGGTGGTGCAGTGGTTGGCACTATTGCCTCACACCTCTGGTACCAGGGTTCAAGTCTCCGGCTGCGTTACGTGTGCTCTCTCCATGTTGTTGTGGGGTTTCTTCTAGGTACTCTGATTTTCCCCCCCACAGTCCATCCAAATACATGCTGAGATTTGCCCGTAGGTGTTGCGATTGGTTGGGGGATCAGGTTCAGGAAATACAGGGTTTAATTGGGAGAAACGTCAAGGCAGGTTACAAAATGGTAGATAACATTAATGACAGACCTGGGGAAACAGACTTGAATGTGGATTAAATACAGGACGTGACATCAGAATAAACACAAGACAGCCGGTCCAATGGGAATTCACACATGGGTAATGAGGTGGGCGTGGCACACACGAGGACTGGATGCTCAGGTCATGATAATAGGTGTGAATGGTGTGTGATGTGCCCTGTGATGGGCTGGACCTCTGTCCTGGCTTGTTCCCCGCCCGTAGCTTCTGGAATGGGCTCTGGATCCTCATAACCCAGAAGGATTAATGGTTTGGAAAATGGATGGATGGAACACAAGTTTATCCTTTCTTGCACCCATAATTCCTCAAACAGGAAACAATTGAGCCGTATTTCGTGCTTGCAAATGTGACGTCAAAGAGCCCGTTACGCAATGGCTAAGATAAGTTCGGATCAGGCAAGAATTCTTTATTCATGACTGTGTTCATAGGCAGCACTGTGAGTGAGCCCCCTCCCTTGGAGGAGAATTAGCCCACGCATGAATGGTCTCACGATGCTTTACTGTTGGCATGATAATAGCAGGTATGATAATAGCACTCACTATTTTTTCTCTAGACAATTTTTTTTCCAGATGCCCCAACCAATCTGAAAGGTGATTTATCAGAGAAGATGACTGTACCCCCGTCCTTGGCAGTCCAATCCCCGTACCTCTTCAGAATATGTCTGTCCCTGATGTTTTTCTTTACTGGCTTTCTTGACACCAGGCCATCCTCCAAAAGTCTTCACCTCACTGTGAGTACAGATGCACTCACACCTGCCTGCTGCCATTCCTGAGCAAGCTCTGCACTGGTGGTGCGCTGATCCCACAGCTGAATCAACTTTAGGAGACGGTCCTGGTGTTGGCTAGACTTTCTTCTGCACCTTGAAGCCTCTCTTCACAACAATTGGACCTCTCTCCTTGAAATTCTTGATGATTCAATAAGTGGTTGATTCAGGTGCAGTCTTATTAGCAACAATATCCTTGCCCGTAAAGCGCTTTTTGTGGAAAGCAATAATGACTGCACGTGTTTCCTTGCAGGTAACCATCGTTAACAGAGGAAGAACAATTATTTCAAGCACTACCCACCTTTTAAAGCATCCAGTCTGCTATTCTAACTCAATCAACATGACAGAGTCATCTCTAGCCTTGTCCTCGTCAACACTGTCACCTGTGTTAACGAGAGAATCCCTGAAATGATGTCAGCAGGTCCTTTTGTGACAAGGCTGAAATGCGGTAGAAATGGGTTTTTTAGGAAAAGTTCATTTTCATGACAAAGAGGAACTTTGCAGTTAATTGCAATTCATCTGATCAGTCTTCATGACATTTTGGAGTATATGCAAGTTGCCATCATAAAAACTGAGGCAGCAGACTTTGTAGAAAATGAATATTTGTCATTCTCAAAACTTTTGGCCACATATATATACCTTTTCTATGATTGATTCTGTCATGATCCGCCCGTCAGAGCCTCATGTGTGCCACGCCCCCCCTCATTACCTCGTGGTTGCTCCCAATGGAAACCAGCTGTTGTCAATCCGTGTCTGACTGTATTGTGTATTTAATCTGTTTCATTTAGTCCCCGTCAGATCCGTCATTTTGTTTACTTGCCGTGTTCGCTTTATTTGCTTTCGTTTTGTCTGCCCTGTATCCCGTGCTCCGTTTCTCGGAGAATAAAAGTCCTTTTTCAAGATTCCGCTGCCATCCGCCTGCTCTCTGCTCTCCCGACCAGCAGCGAGAATGTGACATAATGACGGATCTCTCTAAAGATGCCTCCCTCATGCAAGCCGAACGGGAGAAGTCCAGCTTACTACTGGAGGTGACAGGGTGGAGGTGACAGAAGGACAGCTCCCCGCGGCCGCTCCTGTGTCTGTTCTGGCTGCCCAGCCCTCCTGCCCATCTATTCCGGCTGCCCAGCCCTCCTGCCCATCTATTCCGGCTGCCCATCCCTCCTGCCCGGCCGCATCGCCGTCTGCCCCTGCCCCAGTGACTCTTGCCCCTGCCCTGGAAGCTCCTGCCCAAGCCCCTGTGTCCCTGGCCCCTAACCCTGAGGGGGTCCCTGTCGCCCCAGTCTCCTCCTCCTTGGAGGAGGAGCTCGAATGGGACCCCTCGGGGACGTGTTTGCTGGGGATGCTTGGACCCCGGCCAGGGCCACCCCGCCGAAGGCTGCCCCGCCTCTCTGTGTCCCGCAAGGGAAGAGGACACAGACGCGGGGTCCGGGTCCCTCCCGCCCTACCCCCAGGCTCGCCCTTGTTCACCCTTGTTGGGGCTCGGGGGCTGCCTGCGTCGCCTGGGGCTTCGGCCCCTCGGTCGCATGCGGGTCCCCCGGCGGTGCCCCGTCGCCAGTCCTCGGTCCGGCAGTCCTCGCCCCCTCTGTCGCTTGCGGGGGCCCCGAGGTCGGCTCCTCGGTCGCCGGCGGTCACCCCTCCTATGGCTCGTCGGTCGGCCGCACCTTGGCCGGCTCCGCCTGCGGCGTCGCCTGCCGCGGCTTTCCCTCCCTCCTCCCCTTCGTCAGTGCTCCCTAGTGCTCCCTCGTCTCCTCTCCTGGTGCCCACTCCTGCTCCCTCGCTGGCTAGTCCGTCCGACCCTCGTCCCATCTCCGTGCCCCCCTTGTGATCCCCTCCTGCTCCCTCAGTGCCTCATCCAGCGGCTCCTTCGGCCGCCCCCCGTCGCCCGCCCGGGCTCCCTCAGGCTCCCCCTTGTCTTCCGCCCTTCCCCATGTGGCCCCCTATCTTTGCTCCTCACCCCTTCTTCCCTCCTGTGTCCACTCCGCATCCCCCTCCGGCTCCTCTGTTCACCACCGGCCCTTTTGTTCCGCCCCTCGGTGTTCCCCCTCCGTCCTCATTTTTGATCTGTTTGTTTGCGTTCCCCGTTCTGTGTCAGGTACTGTCCTGGTTTTTGCCCCTGTGTCAGTTTTGTCTCTCGGTCCTGTTTCCCGTCCCTCGTTAACCTGTCTTGCTTTTGTCTTCCAGGTCCTGTCTTGCCTTGTCCGCCCCTGCCCTGGGGTGCGCCCGGAGTTCGCACCGTGGGGGGGGGTTATGTCATGATCCGCACGTCAGAGCCTCATGTGTGCCACGCCCCCCCCCTTGTTACCTCGTGTTTGCTCCCAATGGAAACCAGCTGTTGTCGATCCGTGTCTGATTGTATTGTGTATTTTATCTGTATCTTAGTCAGTCCCCATCAGATCCGTCATTTTGTTTACTTGCCTTGTTCGCTTTATTTGCTTTCGTTTTGTCCGCCCTGTATCCCGTGCTCCGTTTCTCGGAGAATAAAAGTCCTTTTTCAAGGTTGAGCTGCCATCCGCCTGCTCTCTGCTCTCCTGACCGGCAGCACGAACGTGACAGGTTCTCCCACCTCACAATCATCACATGATTGGATTTCCAATTATGTACATTCTTATGACAACACATTTTGCACTGCCTGAGCTCCGTTATTTCCTCACTCATGGTTAGTCACAAAACCAACCTTTTATTAAATCTAGACTCCTGTAGTTCAATACTATTACCACTACTGTTATCTTAAGCAAATATGTCATCTTATGCATACAAGATCTTCTGCATTAGCACAGCTTATCATATTGCAACTTAAAATTGTTTGCAGCATTCTTAAACTCATCCTAAACCCCCTTGATTACTTTAGACTTCACAATTTGAAGGCAAACCCACAAGTTCTTCCTCCCACCAGACATTGTCCTGCTCTTCCATTTCCTGCCCCTTTTCTCAGCAAGGTTTGCTTTAAATTTGACTAAATTCATTCAAATCTGAGTTCTCAGATCTGATATGTTACATCAGATGTTACAGTTTTGACAACTAGTGTGTTTTGCATACATGCGTGCTTGTGTATGTTTGTGTGTGTGCGAGAGATGCAATTTTGTGCAATTTTCAGCAAATCTTCAAGAAATAACGACGTAAAAATCTATCTTTCGGTTTCTTTGTTGTTGTTTGGTACCCAGTTAATCTCGCATAAAATCGTGCTGTCATCTGCCAGTCTAACACAAATCTATGGCATCTCTGGGATACACTGTCACAAATGACACTGCACTGGTAGGTTCCATGGCAATATGGTCTCACTGCTGTTTTTTTACCCTCAAGTCGAGTCGGGTTTTGGGTCATTATCCACGCATATTTTGGGTTGCGCGGGGTCGGTTCGGATCTCCTGACGGGTCGGTTTGGGGCGGGTGTTAAAGAAAGCCGACCCGCGCAACACTACCACGTGGAATCCCCATGTGATCAGCAGTTTCTGGTTGTTGTCATTAGTCCTCTGTATTTCATCCGCATTTCAGTTTGTTTCCCCAGTCCGGTCATTGTATTGTCCATCTGCGTTTTACCTACCTTACCTGTAATTAAACCCCGTATTCCCCGATACCCTGATGTCTGCATCTTATAATTAAATGTATTAAGGTAGCATTCACACATGGGCCCCACATGGGATTACGAACTATAATGTTTTTTAATAACTTTTCTTTGCTCTCAAGGGTTGCCTAACCTGCTGCTGCCTAGAGTGGAACGATCTTCATTTGGTTGGAGAACATTCTATAACAGGGCTCCAAAGTCTACCAGCATACATCCAAAATTCAGACTCACTCATATTTAAGTCAAGCGTAAAGACTCATCTGTTTGGTAGCTAGTTCTCACCCACAGCTAAGGTTATAGTGCAGAGTGGAGGTGGTTGAGGGTCAGTGTCACTGATTTGGATGAATTGGGTGTCCAGTGCTGTCACTCTGGCTGTCACCTCCCATGTGTTGTTGGAGTGCTGGTGCTCAAAATGGGTTCGAAGCAACCTTTAAGTAGAGTGAAGTAAAGTTTGGAGAAATCTGAGTGAGAGAAGAATCCATGTATTTTGTATGATGTGCACTTTGAAAATGCACTTTGAATCCATTATTTTATGTTTCATGAGCCAAGTTTGACTGTCTCTCTCTCAAACATTTTACATTTTTCCATAATGTAAAAAGAAGTCCTATATTGTTAGAAATGTTAAGAAATTGTTTTATTGTCATTTATGTTTTACTTCTCTAGAAAAGAACATGCACATAAACATTTCTTTTCTTATGCAATAACCATAGAGCTCTAGCTAAGCTATTTCAGAAGATGTTGTAAAACCATATGTGCCAAGCACAACTAACTTCCTTATTCTGCTTAGCAATAACATGTGTTTTACCTTGTATGGAACTAAAAGAAACTAAATAATATCGTGAGACTGCTTGTGTAACATTTCTGTGTGCAAATAAAAGACGCTGCAGGGGAAGTACCCTTTCGAAGTCGGCTGAGTCAAAGCCAGGGATCTGTCCCTGTAACCTGACCGGGCTTCCCTCACAGCGAGAAAAGGAAACACTAGTGTCTCTCAGTTCTATTATGTGTGGGGACAGATTGTGGGTAGAGGCTGGAATCAGCGAGAGGGTTTTTGCAAAATAGGAGAAACCCAACATATAACTTCTGAAAAGCAAGGTCCCAATCCAAAGGGATAGCAGGGATGCTCAATACTGGGATCAACAACAAGACTAGCAGAACCTATAAGATCAGTGTCAAGACTGGAGAACACAGGTCTGGGAGGCACCATTATACAAAGAATAGCAAAGGAGTAGAACGAGAGGCAGCAGGAGAGAATTACGCAAGGGTGGGAATGAGAGGTAAGACTGATGCATAACAGGTGTGGCTTTTTAGAGCCACACTAGGGAGAATCAGGAGGGGCAGGTTGGTAGGGCATGACAGAGCACACAATTGCAATGTGCAAACAGTAAACTCGCTGTTTCATTTGGTGTGTATTTGCATAGAATTTGTGTTCAAGCAGGATCACTTTATAACCCTCCATGAATCACTACCTTATCGTGGTGGAGGGGTTTGCATGCACCATGATCCTAGAAGTTATGTTGTTGGAGGAAATTACCCCTGGTAGGGAGTCCCAAGGCAAATTGGTCCTAGGTGCGCAGCCATATTGAGTGCAACTCAGAAAACTCCCAAAATGATAGAAAATACAAAGGGACAGGTTGCTCCCCTGGACTGGGGAGACCAGGGCCTTGCCTTGAAGTCAGACCTGGGACCAGAGCTCAAAGGCGAGTGGCATCGCCCAAAGAGAAAATATGGGTCCATCCTCCTGTGGGTTCTCTGGTGGGAAAGGAGTCCTGTACTTCCAGGAAGTACAGGGATACTGACTTGGACTTGAACCAAACCCTTGGAGAGGGGCTGGACTCTATTCCATTCTGGAGTTGCCCATGGTGAGAGGCACTGGGCAGAAGTGGGTCTACTTACAGCCCCCCCCAGTTCAGTGCCAGGGTCGCCTCCCTTTAACTTTGAGTCGGGGGACGGGCTCAAATTACTGTTTTCTCTGCATCTACACTAAACACCAGTTCAGAGTGTTCAGAATATCCGAGCTTCTTGAAGAACTTGGATGGGGTGAACAGTTTTTGGACTTCTGTGCTAAGCATAGTTTGTCCATAATGACCAGCATGTTCAAACATAAGGTTATTCAGAAGTGATCACTGCCTGGTGGTGAGCTAGATCTGCTGATGAGAGAAGATGCCAAATATACCTGGAGCCCCAAATGCATAATGAGGGTTTGCTGGGAACGTCTGGCAGAGGCCCTGTCCAGGAGATCTTCAACTCACACCTCCGGTAGAACTTCTCTTGCATCCTGAGGCTGTAAAAGGACAATGAGCCTGAATGGACCATGTTCTGGGACTCCATTGCTGAGGTGGCAGTGCAGAGTTGTGGCCGTAAGGATATTGGTGGCAATTTGTCAACCTCGTGGTGGACACCGGTGGTAAAGGGAGCTGTCAAGCTGAAGAAGGAGGCCTTCTAAGCTTGGTTAGCTTGTGGGACTTGAAGCAGCTGATAGGTACCGGCAGGTGAAGTAGAAAGCGGTTTTGGCAGTTGCTGAAGCAAAAACTTGGTTGTGGGAGGAGTTTGGTGAGGCCATGGAGAGGGACTTTCGCTCAAGTGATTTAGGTGCAATCTCACCAGCACCAATATACTTACTTGTGAAGAGCTTTTTGTGCAAGGCAATAATGACTGCATGTGTTTCCTTGCAGGTAACCATGGTTAACAGAGGAAGAACAATGATATCAAGTAAAGTGGTACCTCAGTTCTCAAACTCATTAGAACTCGAATTTCTTAAAAGTCAAACCAACCAGTTGAAAAAAATTACCTAGAGCTCGATCTTAATCTCAGAATTCAAACCGAAAGATAACTTGTGTGCACGGGGAAATGAGTCACGCCGCACGTCTCTCAGCGGAAACAAAGGGTAAAACTTCAGTCTCAGCCAGGCATTTGCTGTGATAGCATCGTGCATGTTTACGCTAGCTGAATACATATATTTAGACAGTAAAAATACATTTAGACAATGATATACAGTAACAATAATTATTATATAATAAAATACATTTTAAAATAAAGATTTCTTATTAATCATTCGGATATTAATAGTAAACCGTTAATACATTTGATTATAATGAAGTTGTGCCAAGCGGGAACGGAGACAAACACGCAGACGTCAGGATATCGGGGAGCACGGGGTTTAATTACAGGTAAAGCAAGCAACACGCACACGGACAATACAATGACCTGACTGGGAAAACAAACTGTACTACATACAGAGGACTAATGATAACAACCAGAAACAGCTGATCACACGGGGATTATACGCGAGGTTAACTAGGGGGCGTCGCACACGGAAGCAGCGGAGTCTCGGGGCAGGACACATTGTGTTTTTAAACTTTATATATTGTTTGGATACATTTATTTTCTTGCTTTACAAATTACTGTTTTGATAAATGTGATTAGATGTGTTTAGTACAGTATATGCTCTGCTTGTTTTATCCGGTTCATTTTGTGTTTAAATGCTAAAAAACATATTTCGGTATATTTTTTTTGGGACCGGGAACCAATTAATTGGTGTTCCGTTATTTCCTATGGGCAAAATTCGATCGGATCTCGAACTTTTTAGGATTCGATCCAGAGTTCTGAACGGATTACATTCGACTTCTGAGGTACCACTGTATATTTCAACATCGTTACTGTGGGAATATAGCAACCTGGTGTCGGTACAAGTTCTTCATCTGTGCCGAACTGGAACGTTTGTAGCCGAAACTTGGATCTTTATTCAACATAAGCAAACAGTTCGTAGTTAAACTTAACACATAATTTCATACGAAACTACACCGCCACACCAAAATATCCATCCATGCATTATCTATACCATTTTATCCATCTGGGTCGTGGAGAAGCTGGAGCCAATCCCAGCATCTTCGGGCAAGAGGCAAGTTTCACCCTGGGCTGGTCGCCAGTCTCGAACAGGGCCAACAGCCACACACACTTGCAGTCACACCTATGGGCAATTTAGAGTAGCCAGGTGATATAATCTGCATGTCTTTTGACTGTGGGAGGAAAGCAGGGCACCCGGAGGAAACCCACGCAGACACGCGGAGAAGATACAAACACCACACACACAGGCACTATAGGTGACCCAGAGATCAAACCCAGGACCTTTTTGCTGTGAAGTGACAATGCTATCCACTGCACCACCGTGCGGCCCACACCGAAACAATTAAAAATAAATAAGTCGTTTTCATTACTTTTTAAAGTTATTTTTTGAGAGATCGACCCCAATCAAAACAGGACAAAAGCTTTTCCTTATATCATAAGGAATGATATCGTAACCTGTTCATGATTCTTATTAAATCCGGCCATCAGATCGATCTTTCGTTTCTCACAGAATAAAGAACAATGTAATGTTGTCCCGCTAACAAGCGCTGACAAAAGTATATTTATAATCGGTTTAATTCTCCGATGCAGAAATATGGATCCGCAAGGTAAATGTGTATTAATTGCTTAATTAAATGTATTAAATGTGTTGGGGTAAAAAAAATATTCCATCTGTTCAATTGTGTGTGAAGTGTTTTTAAAATGTGACTTAAGTATTGATTCTATTTATTCAAGCGAAACATAACTACTCCTACCAGGGGCGGGTTTATTACTAGTGACCGCACTATAAAGGCTGTTGCTGCTGCATGTGTCCCCATCTCACTAGCGACACGACATAACGTCAATCCTCCAAGGAGGAGAAGCACCACAAGAGGTCCACCTTCTCCCGCAGGCGGTCACCGAGAGAACAGCATGGTGAGCACAGCTGATTTCGTACTTTTTATGACAGCACATCCGTGATGAATAAAGTCCTAGCAGCCACATACGAGGGACAATGTTTGCCCTTTTTAGTAAATCATACAAAAGAATTAGCAATTTTCCAATCCTTCAAAGTATCTAATGAAATAAGAGAAGTCAATTTCCAGAACTCGCGTTCCATTTTTTTGTCACTGACATATGCGATCTCCAATAACCCGTAGTCAGACTTCCTCATAATATATTACAATATTGAGAACCCAAACTTACTCAGTCCTCATTTTATCCAACGAAGAATTTTCATTTGAATTTCCAAAATTTCTCGAGCATTTTCTCGAAAACGTGTCTCGTGGACTGAGTTTTGGAAATTTCCTGCCCAGTTTCTTTAATGAAATACTTGTAAAGGTTGGAAACATTTTTGTACATTTTGCATAAAGGAGCAAATAAATGACAAAATTTTACGAGGTGAATTATTGACTAGTATACTTGAACACAGATATACTACAAATGTAATATGCTATATAACAGATATACTACATTCAAGTGTCTCTGATTCTGTTCCAGTGGCAAACAGTTTAAATATTAGAACTATTTAAAGTCATTGTAAAAGTATTTTGTCACTGTCTGGCTGAGCGTAGCGCACTGTGTGCCGTACACGGTGTGTTACTGTTTGCTGCAGGTCATGTCTGGGGTTTGGACTGTGGCCCTCCCGACTCTCTTCCTCATTTTCCAAGGGGGGGAGAGTAACTTAAACACCCAAAACTTGCAGAAAATCATAAAGGGAATGAAGAACAGGTAAAGTGGACATATCTTATAAACGTATAAAATTATATTTTTTAATTGCCATCAAACACACAGTCCATGGAAAAAAAACACAGTGAAACTTGATTTCCATGTATACCTGCACTAAACCCTGAAGATGTGCTGTCTTAACAGTTTGAACCCTCGGGAGTTACGAAAGGAGATAGAAAATAGACACAATCCCAAAATGCCAGAGTGAGTACCACATATTTCTGCTATTTCATGTACTAATGGACATGCAGAGGTGTGTACTACCAAGTGTACCTATCAGTCAAGTGGAAAAGTGGGTCTTTATTGTCATATATTGTATATACAATCCACAGCATTCAGTAACAGGAAATAATGTTCCCCAGCACCACGCTGCAGTTTAAATTCATTCCTGGGAAAAAATCTAGTCATAGTATTGAAGTATGGGGGGATTTACGGCATGTTATTTTTACAGCGGTGTCCAATACAGCGTGGGTCTCCGGCTCACAAGTGACGACTGTGATTCAGGAGGAAAGACATCTGTCACAGCTAACTTTACAGTGGTCAGGAATGAAATGGCAAATGAGGCTGTCTTTAATAATGATGGTGTAACAGCAGCCATTCCACAGAACGTGTATGATAATAATGATAAGTTTATATACACAGATCATGCAGAATATCGAGTTCTCAATGAACTCAGAGGAAACCAGGCCGCTTGTCTGATCGTCTACACTCACTTCAGCCCCTGTTTGACCAAATGTCTTAACGGAAATAATCGTTATAATATAATTCAGATGTTAGGGGATGTCTTTCAGCAGCCAGTTGGGTATAAGGCATTTGTTTATCAGAGAACTTACTATAAAGACTCTAATAAAGAGCAAATATACCATGCTTTGGCACAAATCAACTCTGTGCCTGTCTACTGCTGTGACAATAACCGCTGTACACAGTTTGATGTGAACGGAGGCCTTAACCAAAGGTGTTTGAATGTGTAGGATCCTCATTGAAACATTCATGCTTTTTCTACCCGCTGATTTGAGGTGAACTTACACCTGTGCTATATACATCTTCTGCTATATACAGCCCCTGATTCCTCTGCCATGTCTTAGGCCTGTTCACCTCTTGACATGGATTATTGCTGTCTGGTATTAAAAACAGTCCTGTATGAAT
>JAODUD010000001.1:29526405-29539234 GCA_026784285.1 Stomatorhinus walkeri | reverse complement strand
TTTGGGGACCTGAGCACATTTATTATATATTTGGGGACCTGAGCACATATATTATATATTTGGGGACCTGAGCACATTTATCACTAACAAGAAAAGGTAAATACATACATTTTTAATGATTTATTTATCACACAAGTGTATATATTGTACAGCTCTTTCTAGCACCTTTGCACCATTTAGCAGTTTGCCAAACTGCATTTCAAGCAAAATGTACAATGGTAATAAAGCTGATGTTTGCTGAATGGCAACACATCGACAACACATTGCTGTTGCCTCGAGTTTTGCAAGGCTCTGCCATTTGCATGTTCAGGGTTTTGAATGTCTGTTTGTCAGGGTTTTGAATATCCGTTTCTGCACTGTAAGCCGCCACTGCATTTGGCAGTACGTCCAGCCCACTTTACAATCACAGATGACTTGGTTTCCATGCTCATTAGACATGTTGCCCATTGAACATCTTTGGGAAGCTCTGGACCAGAGCACTAATATCAGACAGCTTCTCACCCAGAACATGCACAGTGGAACACCAGTCCACAGGTCACAACCAACAGCCTGATGAACTCTAAGGAGATGTGTTGTGGTGCCGTGAGCAGAGGGCGCTCACAACAGATAGTGTGGGAATTCCTTTCCATGAACCACCTTGTTTTTCAGGGTAACTGTGACTAGACAGCCTAATGGCTCCATTTCAACCATCAGATTTTGAATTCTGAATTTCTTTTCAATAAAATAATTGAAATGGTAGAGTGCTACATTTTTATTTTTGGTTAGCATATATATATATATATATATATACAATTTATTAAGATCTTAATAAAGATACAACATTGAAGGTCTTCATCTCTTGATATGATTACATTGGCGGATGATTAAAATTGCCAAGACTGTACATATAACATCTTTACAGTTCTACCTTAAAAAGAATATATAATGTAAAATGGATACAAGATTTTACAATTTTAAAGTATGAAACTGGAAGATATTGTAATCGTTGGGAAAGCTTCGTCTTGACTTTTTCTGTGATAACTGGTTATTGCCAGCAGATTAATCAAGCATGTTATGAGTATTAACAACCTACTAGCCACTACTAATACACTATGTTCACAGAATCTGTCCTGTTTGTTGTGGACAGCAGGACTGCTTGCCTGGTAACTCCGGATGCTCTCGTGTCTGATCTTCACGTTCCTTTGTGCTTTCGCTTCTCCACTGCAGTCATCCAGTTTGGCTTCGTCTCTCTCTTCGTCGCCTCCTTCCCCCTGGCCCCCCTTTTGGCTCTGCTCAACAACATCATCGAGATCCGCCTGGATGCCAAGAAGTTCATCACGGAGCTGCGTCGGCCCGACGCCATGAGAGCTAAAGATATAGGTAACTCTTACTCGCTTTACTTCGTTTAGCTTACTTGCTTAGTAATTTTGAAGTGTTACAGACTTCTAACGGACAGCTATTTTTACTGGCCGGCACAATCCTTAAAATGAAAACAAAAAGGTAAAGTTTTATGTTCCCATGAATAATAACAAATACAATTGCTGCTTCCATAACATGTGAAACAGAGCTCCAAACAACAAACAATAGATTCAATGTGAGTCTTTAAGGAAGAATGGACATCAAAAAATGTCTTCTATTGAGGTTTTCATGGGATGTAAAAACAGTCATTTAAAAATGGCCCCTGCTGACACGATGAAGCTCTTTCTTTAACCTCTCGTTCGTTTTCCTTGCTTTGTTGTTCTTTTTTCTTTGTCCTGCAGGTATCTGGTATAACATTATCAGTGGCATCGGCAAGTTCTCCGTCATTATCAATGTAAGTGATTCAAACTGACAGCACCTCACAGTGGAGAGAGTGAGACTGATAAGAACCAGCCTCCTCTCTACAGACTGAGGCATGTCCCTACTCAATCCGTCCTTTTGCAGTGTGTGACGAACAAGCTACACAATTCTAGAAAGAATACGTCATATCACCACTTATGCTATGGCTTCTTTCACAAGTAATAGTTACCCAGATTTTTTTTCGTTCTTGTTTATGTACCCGTAATTTTTATCAGCTTAATTCAAAAGGATGTATGGAATTAAGGAAATAAAGTAAGCTATGAACAGCCTGTATGTTTGTGTTCAAAGCTTGGGTAATGGGGCAGACCTCACGGAAATTACATCTGTCTTAAAGCCATTCAAAGCAAATGTCTCTTGGCTGGTCAGCTGGTAAGATCCTTACAGTTCCTGTTAGCTTTTTCAGTTCTAGGCTGCTGTTAACCTTTTCACAGGATGAGAGACCATCATTCATGCATGCAATGTGCGTTGACATAAAAATGCTGACTTCTTGTTCAACTCATAGGTTTTGCCTTGTGTCCCTGTAATGGCAAAGGGTAATAATGTACCATATCCATTCACTCATACATGTGAGGTGATTTTCACACTCTTAGATTGGATAAGACAGGCTGGAGGTTCAGCACAAGGTCACAGTCCATCATTTAATTGGTATACACATGACCTTAAAGAAACTAGTTTCATTTATTATCATATATAATCCTAATCCCGTCCTGAGGAACCCGCAGCCGTTCCACATTTTTACTCCTGTTGAGCTCCCTGTCAGACGGTCCACATTTTCACAAAAACGTGGACTGTTTTGTGTCCCCAAGGACTGGATTGGGAAACATTGATTTATTCACACACAATGTTATCCATGGGGCTCAAATATATTTCGCAATTCAAAAGATCATTACTATATGATTAATATTTATGTTCATTTCATGTTATTTTAATTATATTACAAACTGCACACAAGCATCATTATTGAGAAATAGCAGTCGTAAACCCATCTGTTGCTGAGATTGAATTAGGATCCAGTCCAGACCTGTCTTTCGACGGCTGTTAATGATGCGCTATAATGGCTGGCTGCCTGTGGGTGAAGCTCTCCTTCATGACAGATATAGTGCAGCCTTAGCTGATCCCGTCATGTGTCTGGCTCTCCCCAGGCCTTTGTCATCTCCTTCACGTCAGACTTCATCCCACGCCTCGTCTACCAGTACATGTACAGTGATACTGGCACCTTGCATGGCTTCATTAACCACACCCTGTCCTACTTTAATGTCAGTGACCTCAAGCCTGGGACAGATCCCAGCTACCACCAGCAAAACATCATGATATGCAGGTAAGGCCACTCACAGTATGAAGAAAAGACAAGAAAAGACAGAAGATGAGATGAGATGAGATGAGATGAAGTCTCACAGGCTCTCAATAATGACACAAGATTTGATAGATTCCAGGTGAAGGACACTCAATCCACTACTTAAGTAAGATAAGCTTGTTTTGTATAATAAATGCTTCTGAGTCTTGCCAAACATTGCTATAAAAGGGTTTGGTTCAATTCATCGCAAACGATAATGAAAGACATGAAATACCCAAAGTCACAATATACAGGAATTCAACAAATGAATTTAGTCTTGATCTACAAAAGCACTCCAGTATGTTGGAGGCTCTAAAGGAATGTTCTAGGAGAAGCATCTGATCATCTAACACCTGTGACCCAGGCAGAATCTGACTTTCCTTTAAGCTGTCACTCTCAATTTAGCGTTGAACTGATACGTAATTGATGCTTAAATCGCCATCGGCTTAAAAAGGATATAGGTGCCTGTCCTGGTCAAGAACATAAAATGCCACTATTGCCCCAACAATCAGCATAAATAAATGAATCAATAGGTCAAATCTCTGACTTGAGCATGGAATTGTGTTATAGAGAGAGTGTTTTATTTCTCGAAAACTGGCTTGGATTGGGATGTTGTCTATAGATGTTATGGCAATGGAAGTTCACAGCCTCTGAAGATTTGCCATTTGTTGGGCGGTGAGAGATAGCCTGTGCTGGTTTACAGGATCTGATTGCTTTCTGGCTCATGCATCTCAGCACCTTCACTCTTGGATTTGCAGGTACAAGGACTTCAGGGAACCACCCTGGTCCCCAGAAGCCTACCAGCTATCCAAACACTACTGGACCATCCTGGCCATCCGCCTTGCCTTTGTCATCTTCTTCCAGGTATTTCTAAGCAGGACACTTCACATCTTCATTCAATCTAGTCTAATCTAGCTTATAAATGTGTCAAATGCTGCACATACACCTTATGATTAAAATTTCCAACCAATTAATTCAACCAATGTCCAGGATTCCAATGTTATAAATCTCATCCAGTGAATGAACTAACCAACTTTGAATCCATTGGTCCAAGACTTAGATTCCATCTGGTCTGATTAGCATTTACACATTACAATAGCATGGGATACAATAAACAGGATGTACAGTGTAGTGTCAGTTTATTTCTAGATAGAGAATCCAATGATCTATGCATTTTTCTGTGAACAGAATCTAGTGATGTTCCTGAGTGTGCTGGTCGACTGGCTCATTCTTGATGTGCCCAAGGATATCAGCGAGCAACTTAGGAAGGAGAAGTCACTGATGGTGGACGTCTTCATGCAAGAAGAGAAAGAAAAGCTGAAACTCATCCATAGTCTATTTCTCAAAGGAGCTGGAGCCAAAAGCCAGTGCGAGGTCTTGCAAGTTCACCAGCGCCCTGTGCGGACAGGGAAGCCTCAGAGACGTGGCCGTGCAGCCAGTTTCAGCCAGTTCTGCAGAGAGCCGTCCCCCATTGATAAAGTGATGGACCCAGAGGTTTGAGGGACAGCAGCCATGGAACGGAGGACACTGCAGTTCTGTGGATGCACAATCTACCATGGTCAACATGAGTGGATGCGCCAGTGGTGTTAGGATGCCATGGCAGCACAAGGCCTTCCTTACCCTGGACCAAAACCGGCACGAAGTCAGTCATCTGTGTCTTCATCTGTTTTTTGCCTGAAATTATTTAAAGTCAGAGTTGGGTTTCAGTCTATGATGGTTGTACCTATTCCTTTCCCAGTTAAAGACTAGATTTTTTCTGGGGAAATGGTGCAAAACCAGATGGACATTTTGGCTATGGAGGAACAGGGGCAATTTTTTAAGCATGAGATTAAGATGCTTAAATCAGAATTTTTATTCTGGAGTAGTACCACCAACTAGATACCTTGGATGGAAAGAGGGGAATCAAAATGTATTTTCTCCGCATTCACTGACTGTCACAGCTCTTCTACCAAGTTCTACCTGACAGAAAATTAGATTTTTAGAAAAAACACAACCTAAGCATCATAATCAAATATTATCATGCAGAGCTTTTCATATACGGATTCTGCCACTTCACGTGGACTCCTTTGTTTGGAAGCAAATTGCATGTGCTGACCTAATTCAAGGACATTACTTAATCACAGTCTTTTATAAATATTTATAACGGCGACTTTTTCATAGTACAAATGTTGACATTTGAACTCTTGGAAAGTCTGTACCAGTGCGTTCAATACCATGGAAATAAGCATGACCTGTGTTAAGGACCGGAAAGTGGTTGTGTTCAGAAAGACCCTTCAGAACTGTCAAGGAATTAATCATCAAACATTATGTTTGAAAATATATTATTTCAGAATGACTCCTGTGACCACAATGTTAATGCTAAGTGTGCCAGTATGTTGCATTCACAGCATCTAATGCACAAATATGCTAACATTAGCATGTTTACGTTATCGGCTATCGAGTGAGAGTGTTTCCTGAAATGAGCAAATGCTGTGATAGCTCTTGAAGAGCTATATAGAATTATATACTAAAATTAAATAGAATTTCAATATTTTTAAAGTAGCAAAAATGCCAATTTTTTTTGCTCTTTTGAATTTGGTTGAGGTGGGGAAATATGTATGTGGAAACCAAGATAGAATGATGTTGTTTATGGCTGTTTATGTGTAATAGGTGTGCCTTTGTGTTGTGATTTCCACTGGCACAGTAGGGTAGGAAGTGCGAAGTGGCAGCTGGTATGATTCTGGTGTGAATAATATGAATAATGGCTTTCTGGGTATAGCTGTTTACTCCAGATGTCTTAAAAAGCTACACAAAGCCCAAACTCTCAGACTTAAACCTCAGCTTAGTTCTGGTCTAACTTGTAATCTGAATTTCTGCCTTGCCAGATAATACGGAAAGCTGTTTCATGCTTGTTCTTTATAGAGCTGCATTTGGAATGTTTCTTAAAAGCAGGTTTGAGACAATGTCATTATGCTGCTTGAACCAAGTGCGATATATATTTATATAGACATAGATTTATAGACATGTGCAGAGACGTGCAGCCACATGTCTGTCTCTCTGCCTCCACGGCATTCAGACCTGCAGTACTGGAGATGCCCGTTTCTCCCTGTCTCCAGCGAACAAATATGCAGTTAATAAGGGTGCACTTTCCCCTTTCGGTGACATTGATGGTCTGAGGCCAGGAATCAAAACATATATTGTTGAGACACGCACATTACTCACTAGGAGAAGCTCTCTGGGAATGAGTTTTGAGGATTCAATGGGTGAGCGACGAGCCTGCCTCTGCTAGGCTGATGACATCGCTAGAGTGACAGGTCAGTCCATTGGCCTTTCTGGAAGGAATACACCTGAGTTTCAGACATATAAGTTTAGGGGAGTTTATAACAAATATGAGATGACATTCCAAGACATCCAAAACGGTCAATCCGTGGATGTAGATAGATGTGAGATACAAATAATCAGAGTGCCGTCCATGAAACTGTACTGAAACTGTCTAGTGGCCAACTGTACAGCAGTCATTCATTTGATGAGGCTGTTATATAACAGATTGTTGCTAAACAAGCTAAGCTAATGGAGAAATATCGCTATTTATTCCAGTTTTAAACATGGCAGGAATTAGTGGATGTCTGGAAGATACCAAAACAGGACAAAAATGGCAAATATCTAAACTTGTGGGCACTGTATATGTATAAACAGATTATGAAATATTTTTGTATGCTCCACAGCTTGGGTTAGGAATAAAGAATTCATTATTGTAGTTTTTATTAGTTTTTAACGATTTACTGACTCGGGGTGTATTACCTGTTGTGCAATGATCCCCATGAATTGAAACATTGCGATAATCTTACAATAATATCAATTATATATATAGACTTTCAAAAGCTCATTGGGTTTGTGCATGTGCTGATGATTGTGACTTATCAATGTAGGTGAAAGTGTAATACTTTGGCCTTACACCTGCAGGCTTATAGGCGTGATTCCTGACCATGTGTCTGTTTGTGTAGAGCTTGCATGTTCGCTCGGGGTCACAAAATACAGCAAATGGTTCAAGAAGCATAATGTTGTCCATCACTACTTACTGGTATCTCTAAATTTCATGTAAATGTATGTGTGAATGGGCCCTACGATCAGGGCCGGACTGGCTATCTGACAAACTGGGAATCTCAGGGGACCCTGGGGTAATTTTTAATCCCAGTCGTGCACTGCCTACAATGGCCTGGCATCCGGTCCTGGGTGTATCCCTGCATTGTGCCGTGTGCTGTCTGAGACGGGCTCTGCCTGGGTTCTTGTGGTTGGAAAATGGATTGAGGGATGGATGGATCTAATGGGATTTGGATGTTGAAACTATGCAGCACCACTTATTTTAATATTATTTCTGTATCACAGTTATTACTGCATAACCTCAGCCTGGATTCCAATTGAAAAGGAAAATAAATTCAACTTGGTTTGGCCTCGTTTGGCCTCTATGCATCTTATATTGCCTTAAATGATCCCTTCTCTGTCTAAAATAACTGTCGGTTGTTTTGTGGTTAGAAGCTTAAATTTTAAATATACATAAAAATTCTAGGACAATTATAAAATACGATGCATGATACAGAGAAGACAGTCTGACTGGTAATTACAGTTTAGTTGAGAGTACAGACAATAACAAACAAATTTGGCAGTTAATAGTAAAGGGTTTGTTTTTGCAGACTAATTACATGGATGGGTGATGGCGTCTGGGTGTACATAACCTGACCACTCTGCCAATATGCATGGTGGTGTAACAGATGCTCCAAAGGGTTTAATTGCAGGCGTTTTCTATCAAACAGTGAACTTAGTCATCTGCTGCGATTTTTAAACCAGGAAAATGTGAAGCTAAGGTAATGTAATAAGAAGATATGGATACTATGCAGGAATGTGTTTGAATATGTTTGAAGTACTTATGGTGTAAATCAATATTGGTGAGTTCTTCACATACCTGTATCAATGTTTTTGCAAATGCACAGAACATAAACCTGGAGAAGTTGTGCACTTACAGTGCACTTTTAAAACACTGATGATTTGATCATTAAATGATTTCAGTCAACAATAATTCATGGTCCTAAAACTGTTACTGTACATGCAAATAGGGCATAAATCTCTTTATTTTCCAGAAAAGTTGAATGAGGTTCAGCAAAAATTAAACAAAGTCTATAGTGCAGAATTTTCATCCACATTATGCAGTGAAGAATGGATCTGCTGGTATAGATTATAATGGAGAGATTTGGATAAGCTCCTTAGGAGTGTGGTGTAAGCAGATTCTTCTATGTTACCTTTAGTTGACCATTCGATTTGCAATGCAATAAACGTTTAAAGTTAAAACCAATTGTAGGTGTTCAAGAGCTATACATTGAGGATTTTGAAAAGAAAAATCACTGTGCTATGGAGAATCTCATTACTGCTGCTAATTTGTGTATTGAAGAACCCGTTCCCACGGATAAACATATTGCATATTCCATCCCCAGAATGATCCCCACTGCATGCGGCTGACGGCAGCCAAAATCTGCAGCCCCCCCACTACAGTTCCTCCTAAGATCAACTCAACAACCATGTGCACCATAAGTGCACAACTTCATACTGCACGATGCCAGAATTAATAATGATAATAATAATTCTGGGGGAAGTAATGGTAGGAAAGGATAATACACTGGAGAAATGCCCACTGGTTACGCAAATCCCCAAACCTAATTCTGATCACACCTTAAATATTAACCTTAAAAAGGAAATGGCAAACTTACATTGGTAACCCCTCTTAAGAGAGAACATAAGAACAAAAGAAATTTACAAATTTACAAGCTTGTTTGGGGAGAACTTAACTAATATCTCAGAGTTGTTAAAATCTTATCTAGCTCTGATTTAAAAGAACCCAGGGTTTTAGCTTCCGCTACACTAGCAGGAAGACTATTCCATACTCTAACTACATGCTGTGTGAAGAAGTGCTTCCTCAAATTTGTTTTAAAATGTTCTCCTGCTAGAGTGATCATGTGGCCAAATAGCATGTCGATGGCTAGACAAGGCACCTTGAGACAGATTTCCCCTGAATAGTACCATGTCAAAGCTAATTGCGTTACCCATCCTGATATCCTTCTCATCTGTTTCGGCTGGTTTCCACAGCCTTCTCTGGTGTGACTGCTACCTGACTTCCCCCTCCCATTTGGGGGACACCAGACTCTCTTAATCATATCAATCACTATACATTAATAATGAATATTATATGATAATAAGAAACATTTTTTACTTGTTTTAAACTGAATCATTTAATTTTTCATTACAGCCACCAGCACCACTGTATATACAGTCATGGCTGAAATTATCAGCACCCCTGGAACTTTTCCAGAAAATTGTTGCAATTAGAAATGTGTTGGTATACACATGTTTATTACCTTTATGTGCATTGGATCAACACAAAAAGAATAGAGATAAAAAGCCAAATGTGACATCATTTCACACAGAACTCAAAAAATGGGCTGGACAAAATTACTGGCACCTTTTCAAAATCGTGTCTGTGTGCCACACTAAGGATGGAGAACAGAAAGAAGAGCAGAGAATTGTCTGAGGACTTCAGAACAAAAATTGTGGAAAAATACCAGCAATCTGAAGGCTACGAGTCCATCTCCAGAGATCTTCATGTTCCTTTGTCCACTGTGTACAACATAATCAAGAAGTTCACAACACATGGAACTGTAGCTAATCTCCCTGGCCATGGACAGAAGAGAAAAATTGATGGAGAACTGAAACAAAGGATAGTTCGAATGGTAGATAAACAGCCCCAATCATCTTCTAAACAAATTCAAGCTGTTCTGCAGACTCAGGGAGAAACAGTGTCAGCTTGAACTATCTGTCGACATTTGAACAAAATGAAATGCTATGGCAGGAGACCCAGGAGGACCCCACTGCTGACACAGAAACAAAGCCAGACTGGGGTTTGCCAAAGAGTACTTGAGGAAGCCAAAATCCTTTTGGGAGAAGGTCTTGTGGACAGATGAGACCAAGGCAGAGCTTTTTGGTAAAGCTCATCATTCTACTATTTACAGAAAACAGAATGAGGCCCACAAAGAAAAGATCACAGTACCTACAGTCAAACATGGTGGAGGTTCTAAGATGTTTTGGGGATGTTTCACTGCCTCTGGTACTGGAGGCCTTGACTGTGTGCAAGGCATCATGAAATCTGAAGACTACCAAAACATTTTGGGGCGCAATGTAGGGAGAGTTCTGAAGTGGCCAGCAATGAGTCCGGATTTAAATCCGGTTGAACACTTATGGAGAGATCTCAACATTTCTGTTGGCACCCTTCAAATCTGAGAGACCTTAAGCAGTTTGCAAAAAAAGAGTGGTGGAAAATTCCAGTTGAGAGGTGTAACAATCTTGTTAATGGTTATAGGAAGCAGTTGATTTCAGTTATTTTTTCCAAAGGGCGGGCAACCAAACATTAAGTTTAGGGTGCCAATAATTTTGTTTGGCCCAGTGTTTGAGTTTCGTATGAAATGATGTCAAATTTGGCTTTTTTCTGTTTTTTTTTTGTGTTGTTCCAATGCACATAAAGGAACTAAACATGTGTATACCAAGATATTTGTAACTGTAACAATTTTCTGGGAGAAGTGGTGCATTTTATGGGAAAATTCCAGGGGTGCCGATAATTTCGACCATGACTGTAAACTATTTCGGCTTGTTTCAGTGCACATCTGTGACATCGCAGTTAAAAACAAGCTTTCAACACCTTATACCACACATGGAGGAAGAGCACACCCAGAATCCCGGACTCTTTGATGGTAATAAAAAATACTTTAATGAAATACATTTTTGTCAATCGTAAAGTAGTAAAATATCAGCATTTTCCTCAAGGAATTAAACTGCTATACCCTGGAAGAGAAAGCAAGGATTTCAAAAAGGGAGCAGGGAACTGGGAATGGGACTAGTGGACAGGATGAAATACTGTACTATATGCTGAGGTGTCCGGTTATTTGGGGTCAAGTGTTTGTTGAGGTGACACTGGCTTTCTGGCACTATTAGAACTGACTAGATTTTAGCTTCTGTCAGATAAAAATTTTAATAAATAAAATACAAAGGCAGACCTTATAGCTATATAAACATATATAAATATACAACATGCAGTTTAAGTTAAGTAATAAGTTATATTCCCGCTTGTCCAGGCCACACCAACCCATGTCATATGCGACGGTGTTTGCGCGATAGCGCACACACACAGGAAGTATCTATGCGTATCCAGCGCCATCCCACCGAGGTCTGATCTGAGGTCAGCGCACGAACAAACGTCTGCGTCGTCTTGCACTGCGAGTTCCAGTGCCTGTCGTCGATGCCGCGGCAGCCCCCTCGAGTTGGCCTGGCTTTGCGGCACCGCGTCTCATAGAAGTACTGCCTGACGTCCGCGTTGCCGGACCGTACGGCGCTCAAGACGGCGACGTGCCGCCCGTGGATGTCCACGGCGCTGCTCTTGTTTGTCACCCATTGGCTCTCGCTGTCGCACACAGAGTACTCCCCATGGGAGCTCCGGTGTTCAGACTGCCGCTTCTTCCGTGTCCGATTGGGTGCGCGTGAACTGGCCGTGAAGTCATCCATGAGGTATGGGGGCGGTGGCTGCAGGGGGGGCCGCATGCTTAGCAGGACGCGGGGTGAGTTGTAGCCTTTGTGCTGGAGTACTTCCCAGCCGACATCCTTCACCGGTTGGTATATAGGTGGTGCTTCCTGCAAGTAATCCAAGTCCTCTGACAGGCGGTCAATTGGTGGCGTAGTAGAGTTGAGTACCTCTTCCTCACTGTCAGGGTTGTGTCGGGCCCTCCCCCTGTCGATTTCGGCCTGTAGCAGTTGGAATATCAAGGAGCTCACTGGATCAGGATTGGCCGTATGTCGACCTGGAGGCGGGGCCTGGATGCCACACATGTATGCCAGGAACATGATGTATATCAAGAGGGACATCACAACATTCACCTGCAGGATCTGGGAAAGGAACAATGCACAATCACCAAAGAGGATCTGCGGCAGTGCGAAAGGCAACATTTAAATGAATTATTATGCACATCTGCGCCTGTAGCACTAGTGCTTGAGGAATAACATGGAGGAGGCAGAGGGTGGCTCTGTGGGTTCGGACTCGGTGCCTGTAATTGGAAAGTCGCTGATTCAGTTTCCTTGGCTGGCAGAGTGATTACACCATTGGGCCCTTGAGCAAGGCCTTTAACCATAATTGTACCAGGAACAATGGCTGACCCTGCTCTCTGTTTCTCATTTGTATATCACTTCGGACAAAAGCACCTTCGGAATAAGTACATGTAAATCATGGCTGAAGTTTGACAGCTCAAATGGAAGTATTTAGTTAAATCTAAACTGTTGTTCGACATTTATTGGGAAAGCAATGTGGGATTAATTAAAAGTCTTTCTGGTTGGAATTCACTTAGGAAGAGTGATTGAAGATGCAGTGCAGTTGCTTCTCTGTAGGCCACAATGTGTTAGCTACACTTTGGCGGAGGCTTATCAGCTGGCAAACGGAGAACAAACATTGCTGTGCCTGTAATAGCCTGTGCCTGTAAATTGCGGGCAGCGGAGCGGACATGGAAGAAATCGAAACTTGATGCCGATCTGTCTTCCTACCGTAATCTGCTTTCCAAATTCTCCTTGGATGTGTCTACAGCTAAAACTGCCTTTTATAAGAAAAAGCTAGAGCTA
>JAODUD010000001.1:29333383-29345727 GCA_026784285.1 Stomatorhinus walkeri | reverse complement strand
AGATGATTTTTCCTTTTACCACAGTGGTCAATTTTCCATGCCATAGACACTTCTCATTTAAAAAAAAAAAAAAAAAAAAAACTTAATGGTGTTGATTCTCTCTAGACTCAGTCGATTTGTCCATTTCAGAAATAGTAAACATATGTTTACATGCATGCTTGCTTTAACAAATTGAGGGGGAAAATGCTTAACCCTGCAGGTGTGTAAATTGAGACCAAGACAGACGGACCTGCAACATGGCTTCCATCACAGACTTCTATGCTGGGAAGAACATCCTGATCACCGGGGCAACAGGATTCATGGGGAAGGTCTTGGTGGAGAAGCTGCTGCGTTCCTGCCCTGACATCAATGCCCTTTACGTCCTGGTTAGGCCCAAAGCCAACCAGTCACCTCAAAATCGTATTGATAACATGCTGAAATCCAAGGTTAGCAACCAATTTACCCCCCCAACCCCTATTCTGTTACCATCTTCCAAACTGTGGTGCTTGGAATGTTGACCTTGTATTTCTTGCTTGGTAGATTTTTTGAGTCCCCTGAATGATGACTCCCATGAAGACTGCTTTCACTCGCACAAACTGCTGCATGGCAGTGCAAAGCGCTTTTCCGCACAGTGTATACAGTTCTAAACGCATCAAACATTCAGAAGTCATTAGGACAAGTACTTCATTAGTAAGTGCAGCAGTGTTGCTTTCTAAATGGAATTAAAGTATGTTAAATCTCCAAAGAGATGTGGAGCATTTATCTATGGAATCACACTGTTGGGATTCCTCTAATGAAGAACAAAATATTAAGAATTCAAATACTAAAACAGAAGATGGCTTGTAAATTAATTCTAAGCTTGTGAGGTTTCTCACTGGTCTCTGATGATGATTATGGAGGAGGGGGGTAGCTACGTTTTATATGCACATCAGCCTTGAACTCCTCAGTGCATTTCAGTTTTGTTCTGTTTCAGAAGAGAAGGATATGGTCCTGAGGGTATGAATGAGACAGCTGTTGTGAAGCACTGTCTTTGACAAACATCTGCTCCCAAATGCTGACACAAAACTGACACAAAGAACCATCCTTCTACTAATCATTCATGCTTGGCGTACTTTGTTGCAAGCTTGGTTTTATAGGAATTGATTTAAAAATATTTTCTGTAATTGTTGAGCTGTTCCCGTGGTCTCTGCATTCACAATGGATGCATTTTAGCTTGTCATTAATTCTTTCAGAATGTTGGCCAAACTATTGCTTAGATACTCTTGTTTGGATTGTGACTGGTGTGGTTTATGTGGGATTTATATCTGCTGAATACCACTACTTTGTACCCTCACTCCTCAGTTGCAGTCCTCCATGATCCCCATTTCAGCATTTGTCTTCTAATGAATTCAGTTTTAAACAGAGGGAATCTAAGTTCTCCGGTTTTGAGATTTGCGCTCTGTGTCCATAATGTATTTTTCAGGTGTGTTCTTGATGATGACTATGATTGCGCCTTTTGATGAGCCTTCAGTGTTGTGTAATGTGAGTAAAGTGTATGTCTTGTCCTGAAGCTCTTTTCCAGGCTGAAGGAGGTCAGTACTGACTTCCAGCAGAAGTTCATACCAATCAGCAGTGATCTTATGCAGCCCGGACTTGGGCTCAGTACTGAAGATGAGAACATGCTCAAAACTCACATCCACATCATCTTCCACTGCGCTGCTACCGTCCGTTTCGATGAACCCCTTAAGTGAGTCGCTCTATCTAGTCGTCATCACAAACGCACTGCATCTCTCCATCTGAATCTTCTTAAAACGTGCATATCCCCTCTCTTTTCCTCTAAATAGAAAAACAGTATGAAAGATTGTAAATATAGTGCGCCGCAAGGCTTCATTCTGTTGCGGAAACGCATGCATATGCAAATATCTTGTTTGGATGCGAGGTGACTCATTTAAATTGCCGGAAATGTTTTGTGTGGGGACCTGCTTAAATGTCACGGCACATTCATGGGGTGTGTTGAGCATAACATGCTCTGTTGCCGTCGACAGACGTGCCCTGCGGCTGAATGTGGCAGCGACACAGGAGCTCCTAGGTCTGGCCGAGCGCATGCCCCAGCTGCAGGCCTTCATCCACATCTCCACTGCCTATGCCCACTGCAACCACAAGCACATTGAAGATGTCGTCTATCCCTCACCTGTGGAACCCAGCAAACTCCTCTCCTCTCTAGAGTGAGTTGCTCTCAGACATGACATAATTTACCCCTGGTCTTGCAAGTATGGCTATACAACTACGTATTATGTCCAATTGTAAATGATGTATTTTGTCTTGATTCTCAGGATTGGCAAGGATTTTTAATATCATTGTAGCATAATATGGGCATGTGTGTGTGTGTGTGTGAGATCTAGATATACCTTATCTTTTGGGGATCAAATGTCCCCACAACATAATGAACCCCCTTATTTTTAACCTTACGGGGACCAGGTTCCTGGGAATTTGATTTTCCAAAAATCTGTGACCACAATCAAAAGACTAAAAATGCAAAAACTCTTGTATTTAGTTTGGTTACTTATGGTTAAGGCAAGGTAGGGGTTAAAGTTGTCATGGGTAGCATTTGCATTGTTCCCATAGAAATGAATGGGTGGTTCCCAGATAGATCTGATTATAGGTGTGTGTGGGTTTATTAGTACTTAGACTGGGTATCAATTGCAATGAAGACTAATGTTACCCAGTGGTTAAAGGCACAAGATATGATTTGTATGTTATGGTCATGCAGGTGGATGGATGACAGCATCGTAGATGACATCACACTGCGCCTTCTTGGGGATTGGCCGAACACCTACACTTTTACCAAAGCTCTAGCCGAGTCCCTAGTCAACCAGCATAGTGAAAAGTTCAATACTGCCATAGTCCGGCCATCCATCATAGTGGCCAGCTGGCGGGAACCCTTCCCTGTGAGTACCATTATTTTTGTAATCTTAAGCTTACCTACTTTCCTAAGACTGTGTCCCATGTTCACATGATGTCAAAGTTCTAGGGTTCAGGAGTTTTGTCAAGTGGCTTATGTTCAGAGCATCTGTAGAACTTTTTCCTTCTAATGTTCTCTAGGGCTGGGTTGACAACCTAAATGGTCCAAGCGGAGTCCTAGTGGCAGTAAGTATGTGCGAGATAGCAGGTAGTGTTGTGGAGCACCGTGCTGTTGAGGTCTCCTTCAGGCTGATGTTCCCGGTGTCCTGTTTGCGGGTGTTTAGGCAGGAAAGGGTGTCATGCGCACCATGATGGCCGACAACAAAGCCGTGGCTGATATCGTCCCCGTCGACGTGGTCATCAACCTCATGCTGGCTGCCGGCCGGTATACTGCTGTGCAGAGGTAGAGTAATGTCCTGCGGTCTCATTTTGAAATTTGACCGAAACCAGAAGTAACCTCAGCATCTTCTGCTGGCCCTGAGTGGGCTTTCCCTTAAGGCATGTGTCAATGACTTAACACATAAAATGTCACTTTCAGAAAAAGTCATTCTTTCCCATATCCTAGAATTCGCAAGTTAGTTTTGAACCTAGTTTTATAGTTTTTCCTTCATGGTCCTCGAGTATTTATCTCTACTGACCCTTCTCTTTCAGACCAAAGTCAACACAGGTCTACAATTGTACAACAGGTGGCGTCAACCCCATCCTCTGGGGAGAGATAGGTGAGTTTGAATGCTAACTGCTGTGTTATCCACTGACAAATGTCATTTTCAGACTTATTGATATGTACTAAGAATTGCACCCATTGAACTTTTATTCCTTTAGAATGTAAATCAAAACTTCCAAATGATTCTGACTTTTTTATGAAGCGTCTTCCATTTAGGGTGCATCTCCCACTGCACCAGGCACCAAACTTTTGGTACTTTAGTGAAAATGCATAAAGTACGGTACTTCAAAGTGTTAGTGTTCCGCTGGTGTAAAAACTGGTACCGGTGTTGAATGACATCACAACACGAGGCGGGGTGTTTTGTACTGAATTTGAAAAATGTCTGTAGTATATTATAGGGCTGGATAATGTGCAATATTAATACCAGCATCGCATGTTGTGCATAAATACCCCAATATGTATTATAACAAAATCCCATTTATAGCAAAATTGCATCACTAGGATGCTGTATGTTTGCTGTTAGTATATTCAACAAAATACATGCCATCCGAATCTTTTTGTGTTCTTGCAACCAAATTGCAATTTTTTTTTTTTAACTTAGTTTATCATTGTTTTCTGAGTTCGCTATTGTTGTCTAGGTGGTGTTTGTATTGTGTTTGGTTATGTTAATAGCCTGCCTCTAATCTACAAAGTGTTTCACTTTAAAGTACTGAAGTAACAAAGTACCCCATCTGGTTTGGCACTTTCGGTACTGCAACTTTTGTTACTGGTACTTGTGTGGTGGAAAAGCGCCCTTAGTTTATTTATTAAATTGGTGCATCCTTGTCTGATTCTGGCTAAAGGCCATGGTGCATTCAAATGGAGGGCTTTGTTTTTGTTTTTGAATGGGAAGAACTGCATGTTTACAGTATGTACAGCCAGCACCTATACTTTATTGCTAAAATGCTTAAGTAGTGAGACCATGTCATAATTTTGAGTAGTACAAACTGCATAGGTTGCTATAAATTATATAATTATAAATTGCCTGGTGCAGAGGTGGGCTCTTAATGTACATAGTATCCATGGTACAGGAAAACCTTGGATTGCGAGTGTTTTGAAAGATGAGCAAAAAATTTTAATCTTAACTCGATAAACGAGCGAGGTCTTGCAGTACGAGTATTATGTATACGCTTTGTCTGCCTAGCGTCACGTAATCACAATTGAGCCAATGGTTGTTCTCTCTCTCGCTGTGGGATTGTGGGTAATCGTTTCCCATGCTCAGTCTGTTGGCATGCCTCACTTGTGTTAAAGTCGCACAAAAAGAAAGTTTAGTCAGCCAACAGATGGCAGTGATTCTGTTAGTTATAGTGAGTCGTCCTACAAAATAACCCTAAAGGCTTGTTGCAGACTTCAGTTAGTTATGATTATCAGTGGCTATCTAGTGATATGACTGCCCCCTGCTGGCAAAAAAGTACATGTATTTGAAACTATTCCTTTCATGTGGTGTATGGATAAAATTGAATTTATTCTCCAGTATTGGTGGTGGCTAGGTAGTCAGTATTACAATCCTCTGTTCTTTAAATAATCAGCAGATTCATGAAGCTTTCTTATTCTTCGTAGAACGCAGCGTAATGTCGACATTTCAGCAGATACCACTGGAGAAATCTTTTCGGAGGCCAAATGCAAATTTCACCTCTAGTTACCTGACCAATCAGTTCTGGAATCTAATCACCCACAAAGTCCCTGCACTGGCCTATGACACCTACCTGCGTCTATCTGGAAACAAGCCAATGTAAGCAAAATATAACTCTCGTCTCACCCTGACAGCATAGGGGTATCTGCTACAACCCTACTGCTAGGTTCCTGTTGACTGATGCTCGTGCATTGCTAAAGGAGCATTGATTTACTCAAAGGAACTCTTGTTAATGTTCTTTGAAGCATGCGCATCTCGAAGCATAAGCAATTCAGTAAGATGTTAAAATGTCTTTTGACCTCATTCGCCAGGATGATGAAACTGTTCAAGAAGCTGCATAAGGCAGCTGGGCTGCTGGAGTATTTTTCTGTCAGGCAGTGGAGTTGGAGCTCCAAGAACTCAGACATGCTGAAGGGCCAGCTCAGTGCTGAGGACCAGCAGGTAGGGAATGTTGCTCTCATCATAGCTTTTAACAGTTAGGAACACGGAATTTTCCAATTTGCCAGTACTACATGTTTTACCCAACAAGTTCATGGTTTCGAGGGGTTTCAATTTTTTAAACTCTTGTATTTATTTTTTTTTTAATTCATTTATAGAAGTTTGATCTTCATCGGTCCTGTACTGTATAAGTGGTTTTGAAAGACGAATGGATGATTATAGCCTTAAGGATAAACTTGAGCACTTGCCTTAGACACGCCCATTTTGCTTGTCTCAAAGTAAGCCTTTTGACAAGAGAATGGAGGAAACAAAGGAGTGTAAGACTGAGCTAGAAATAGACAGAAGGTTATGACGTTAAATGATCATGTGTGAGAGCAGTGCGTGTGATTCCTCCATACAACCCAATTTGTGATCGACATAAGATTGGGCCATAATCTTCAATACAGTAACCTGATGTGCCCCACAGAACTTCAATTTTGATGTTGCCCATTTGAACTGGGTGGAGTACATGGAGAAATACTGCATAGGTGCTAAGAAGTACATACTGAATGAGGACATGGCAGATATTCCAGCAGCTAGACAGCACCTGAAGAAGTAAGTACACTCTTCCTCTCTGTGAACATTGTATTCCATGGCTAATTTCCATTTACAATGTGGGGTGTCAGTCATCCTATTTGTTTATAATGTGGGAGAATTTTTAATGGCTTGCTAGAAGTAGGCATATCATTCATGGATAAAAGCCAGTAACATTTTAGTCCCTATTAGGATCTTAACGTGGTTACCAGCTGTTGATATTCTTTGAATAACTAAAGCTTTTGGTTATTTATAGAAAACGCCAATTGTAAAATGCTGTGCATGCTTTATTGCTGAATACAAAGCCTCCTAACCCTATTGCCATGTCCTGGCCAGGCTGAGGAACATCTGCTACACCTGCAACACTCTCCTGCTGGTTTTCATCTGGCATATCTTCATTGCTCAGTCCGAGGTGGCAAATGACTTGTGGTCCTATATGGTGAGCTCACTCCTCAAGCCCTTGTCCTACTTCCAGGAGTCTGCCGGTGTTCTGACCCACTAACAGTCCACAGCATGCCCCCTGTCTTTCTAGAATTTGACAACCCACCTTTCATAAATTCCAAGATTTATCACCCGGTCGGCTCTGTTCAAGATGACGACGGATGAACGTTTTATGTCAGAAGATGCTTGCAGTGTAGAGAGAGGATACAGACTGAGTTAGGTGGGCTGTTTTGGGAAGAGGAGAAAGGGTCTTTCCTCTCCCTGTCCCTCATGCTTGACTGGTGAATCTCCAGTGGCCCATATTAGCCGTCACCTTCAAGTCTAACAGACATCAGTGGTGTTCCAGTCACCAGCTGTGCTACACCTCCAGTGTGATAGGAAAACAACCGACTTCACCAATGCTGTATATGAGAAGCATTTCTACTGCTTTGAGGTCATTATGCCCAGTGTGGGGCAAGTTGGAAAAACCTCAACTGTGCTATTAAACTGGGAGCAGAATAACTGAATAAAAGAATTGAATGGAAAATTAATCCAAGGTCAAAGTGCAAGTATGTGTTCCACAAACAGTCACCCTTCATGAAAGAATGATCCATGTCATGTGACCTGACGTCTCCGTCTGCTTAGTGAGCAGCTTTTCTAGGCCTTGCTGGACTGTAGGGCTTCATAACGACTCATCCACTGCAACTCGGTTCCAATGTGCACAGTTGACTTTTATTATACCAGTATATTCTGGGACTGACGCTGCTATCTCTTATGATGTACTCTACCACTCGTGCATGTCGACACACACAAGTCATTAATAATGAAGGCCAGTTGCCTCAACGGTGCCCAGAGTCTATACTCTGGAGTGATATTTAGGGTATTCCTCCACTAAAACAAGGTTGACGTCAGTTTAAGGTCACAGGAAGTGGGGCGTGCTTAGAATGAGTGCTCCATATGGAGACCCAACTCAAAAAAAATTCTGTTCAACCGCACTGGAATTGGATACTACTTACCAGTGCTTGGAAAGTGAATGTGAGTGGCACGCCTCGCACCTGGGATGTGGGTGCACTGTGCCTTCCAGCCAATCAGCTGTCTGCCAGCAGAGGTTAGATGTGACATTCCTCAGTCTGTAGCTGCCTCACACGAAGGATCAAATAGAGGTCCTGAATTAGCGATTTATGGTTATGAAGTCTCAACAATGGGGAAAAAAAACTGAACTTGGAGAATTGGTTTAATCTATGTGAAATGTGAGTTATAGTTGAATATTTGGCAGTTTTTTATATATTTTTTTGTACAGCAAAACATGCTAACGGGAATGTATTAATGTTTTGTCTGCCTTTTAAGTATTAATTGAATCCTTGTCATGATTACTTCTAGGTATCAAGTTCCTTTGCCTAGTGCAACAGAGTAATTCAACTTATCCAAAATGAAGTTCTACAATGCAAAATAAGCTCAGGGTGTTTGTTTGGAAAAGTAATCCTGAAGAGTGATGGCTGTAATCTGAAAAGTGGATATACAGTTGACTACTTGCCTACATTATGCAGTGAAATATTGTATAGAGAAATCTCATCTTACCTGAAAATGGAACTATTGTAACACTTCACTTGAGCTGAGTGAATGAGGCCACCCTTATGGCTGAGTAGCATGTTCAGTTGAAGTTGCTTTTACGATCAACATTCTATGTAACCTTACATGTCATTTTGTAATTGTCTGTTTACATGGACATTTTGTATAAAATGATTGAATGAGTCTTAATTTATTTTTATATCAAAAATAATTTATGCTAAATTCAATACAACCAGTGGGGGTGTTTAACTGCAATACAAGCCTGTTGAACCTTAATATAATAATGATTGCAGTCAGTTTGCTTTGTTTACATAACGTTAGATTCTGTGCAAGGTAAACCAGAAATGGCCACAGGAATTAAATTACTGTTCATCATTTAATCAACTACATCTGCCTTCCTTTAATGTCTTAAGCATAAACTGGTCCAGGTCAGGCAGAGTAGACCAGAGGGCTGGGATACACTTTCGGTATGCTATCATATCAAAAAATCCACTTTAACTACACTTTCAGAAACTAGGCCCAGTCTTGGTACAAACAATGTACACCTAACGGTACCAAAATGTTCCTCATAGTCAATTTCTGTACTTAAACTGGCAGACTCTGGAGGCTACAGCCCGGGTGACAAGTGAGTGCACACTCAAGTGTCGAAACCGGCACTTCTGTTTCCTGCCGGTGTATTTGTATTTTCAGTGCTGAGCAATGTTACAGTAAACACCGAAAACAAACATATCCTGAACTTGTTAAACATCTCGAGGACTGATTTTCCAAGGCCCTCAAGCCCTGCAGCACCTTATATGACAACATAATTCCTGACGCTGGAACCACAGTCTGCTACCGGAACGTGCGCTACACACAATTTAGGTACGCAAAAAGAAGCACCAGTCAGAAATATGCACAACATTTTGAAATTGAAATCAAAAGGTCTTGAAACATGATTGCAATACATTCTAGTGTTTTCTGGCCAAAAGGTATGGAAAAGCATGCAGGAAAAGATACGAATTAACTGCCAAATTAAAGGAGACTTGAAAACATAAACTTGAGACATGCAACCCTTTAACAAATGCCCACGTTTTTCAAAACTTCAAACTGAATGGAATCTCCAGAATTACTAGATGCAGTGTGCAATGTGACGTTGCTGAAGTCAATAAGCCTGAAAAATGACCTCCACTCAATAAGGCACAAAAGCTACAATGTCAAGGATGGGCACAGGCATGTGTCAAGAATCATTTTACAAATGCTTTGTGGACGGACAGTGGATGGACACATACAAGTGCCAACAAGGTAGTAGAGTGATGTGGGCTGCTATCAATGATGAACTAGTGGGACTTCTCCGACATGCTGATGGTGTAACAGGTAACTACGAGATCTATGTGAAATTTATAGATGATGCCTTTATCAAACTGGTACTAGTAGTCAGCAGCCTTCAAAAAGATATTCATTGAAGACAATGCCCTTTACCATCAACCAAAGTATTCCATATATTGGCCAAGAAAGGCTTGAATTGTGACCTGCCCCCCTTCATAGCCTGACTTAACCCAGATTGAGAACTACTGGGTATTACTAAAGTGTGAGAGTTACCAAAAATAGCAAGCAGTACACTTCTCAAAGCAATATCTGGGAGGCAGTCCTAGCTGCCTCAGCTTATATAAGACTGGATCAAGTAAATATACATGGAGCAAAAGAAAACTTTTGAGATCAAATTTATGTTTGTGCCACTTTGGCCATTATATCCAGGAATAGTACTTGCCTAATAATTCCACACAAAGTGTAATAAATTGGCTACTGACTGTAATAGATGCAATGGATTTCAACAAATCTCAATTTATCACACTGGGGGCCGGACGGGTGAATGGGTCCATGTACCCATGCAAGCTGCTAACGAGAGCTTTCAGGAAAATATTTCTGATTAGGGTCATTTTCCCGGGTGGTGATCAGGTCCATTACGAACCGAAAGGCTTTTACAGCAGATCTGTGACCCATTAGAGCGGTCACGCACCAGTGCTCAATGAACCCTGCAAGACTACGGATTCATCTAGCGCCTATGTGCAATCGATGTTCTGCCCTTAGAGTGAGGGTTTCTTTGTAAACATTACCACTGCTTTTTCAAGAGGAGTACATGCGAACCAACAAGAAAAACCACTTTAAAACCAGACATTCCGTACAGACCAATAAAACAAGTTTAAGTGGTGAAGCCTGAAATCAGGCCAAAGAAAATAACTTTACAAAGAACTCTGATGCCTGGTCTCATCACTGTTATAAATCATGCAACATTTTTACAGCCTTTAACCATTTAAACCATTTTACATAAAAGAATTGTGTTGAATCTGTACATCAATCAAATAATCCAACAATAAAAAAAATGTAAGATTACTAATCTATCAAAAATAAAAAGGAAACTATAAGGTCCCCCAGTGTTCTTTGGCCATGACTACTCCAAGTGACCCTCCTCCCCCCTCCAGGTTATATCTGTGCTCAGCTATGTACACCCACGCTATACTCATTGGCACACAGCTGCCAAACATACTGTACACTCCGACTAATGTGTGCTGTGATCAAAAGTGACTCAGTACTTTCCAGGCACCAGGAAAAGTAATCAGTAATTCAAGGGTTTTGCCTCAAGCTGACAGTGGTGTCTGACAGGTCTGTTAAGTAAACACACTGAATGAATAACTTCTGAGTCAATATTATTCCTCTTTTTACAACTTTTAATTTTTTTTTTTTTGGTCAAACATCATGCTACCTTAGAGATCACAGTGCATGCTACCAAAATGTTTATTGAAGCTGAACACAGTTCCCAAAGTCCAACACGCCGTCTCTCTCAGAGGTCCTTTATGAACTCCCCAATCCATGAGTGGTATTCCGCCAGCTTCGTGTAAACCGCTGGTCTGCTGCTATCGCAGTGTCTGCTGCCCCATGTCAGCAATCCAAATAAATAGTACGTATCATTTTTCTGGCAAAGCAGGGGGGCGCTGGAGATCCCCTAAGGACAGGGATATGGTGAGTGATCATCATGGCTAACAGTTACTGAAATAGGTTTAATTCTTAAGTTCCAGTCATCATCTTAAATCGCCAATTTAGCCGACATCCACGTCATACCGTCGCATCATGAATTCTGTGAAATAAACCGTAAATAAAAAAAAACTTATTTAAAAAAAAAAAAAAGTGATGAGCTCTGTTGCATATTTTACTACTGCCGCAGACATAAAATATTAATATAGTTTTTGGTCCCGTTTTACTTAGCCAGTACCAAAACGGGAAACATGCACTCGAGGTTTAGCTGTTAACCATAGATTTTTAGTCAGGCATCATTTGCAAATCCAGAGCAACCTCTACAGGTCTATCCACATACACAATCTACCGAGATGCCAATTAGCCTGTATTTGGACTGCGGGAAGAAACTGGATATGACAAAGAGAAAAAGCAAAACTGTAAATACTGTCTACAGAGTAAACGCCCACCCCTAAAGGCGTTACCCACCAAGTAACCCTTGAGGGCATTCTGAACATACTGTATACAGCAGGGGTCCTCAAACTTTTACAGCAAAGGGCCAGTTGTCTGCCATTTAGCGATTCATGGGGCCAGATCAAATGCGGGGGTGCTGGCTAGGCTGGGTCCATAATACCGTACACCTCTCGGAAAAAAGTGAAATAGCATTGCTTTGTAAAATACCATGTACTGCAGTATAATGTCCGGACTGTGTGATGGTATCAAATTTAATACTGCTTGGGTGGGGGGGGGTTGCTGGTGGCCAAATTTACAAGGTATAGGAGAGAGCAATCAGGTACCATGCAAGACTGCGATCCGGCTGCACTTGCACACAGGTGCCGCTTGACATCAAGGTCATCGCCCCAGCTCCTGTGGCAGGTCATCTCATCAACCAGCCTCAGTCTGGCCTGGTGCAAAAGTTCAGGGTCCTTGTACACTAACCAAAGGCACATAGAAAAAAAAATACAAATCTGACATCGCAGGCTTATAGTAGGGATGCACCAAATATTCGGCCACTGAAAATTTTTGGCTGAAAATGGCCCAAAAGTGCGTTTTCGATTTTCGGCCAAAAGATTTTTATCACCGAAACAACACGGCCGAAAC
>JAODUD010000001.1:29317281-29333283 GCA_026784285.1 Stomatorhinus walkeri | reverse complement strand
GCCATGCTGGATACGAGAGTAAAGCAGCACAGAAAAGGAAAATAAATATTTTCATAATTTGTAACTGATTTATTCTTCGAAACTTTAATATTATACAATTGCAATGCTTTGATTTTAGTAAGGTTAGTACACAGTCATAGCCATAAATGCAATAGTACTAATTATTGGCATAATTTCGGTGTTTCGGCCTTCGGCCTTCGTTTCCACTTTTTTGGTTTTCGGTTTCGGCCAAGAATTTTCATTTCGGTGCGTCCCCAGTTTATAGACAACTCAAAGGAAATGCTCTCCTTAAATGAACAAGATGGTTTGGTTGCAGATTAAGGACATAAGCGCTTAGTATGGACATGACCGTTAAACTTACTGGCCACTTCTGTGGTCCCCCAACCTGCAGTGGCACAATCCCAGCTGTCATTCAGCTCGATATTAGCACTGGGCAAACAAGCCGGGACCACCGTCGCTCCTGGACGAGGAACACCAAAGATCTTCAAAAGGCTGTACAGTGCCAAAAAAAGATTCTCATCTCAAGTAAACAGAATATGCATTAAAGCTTTAGTGATGCAGGTCTAATAACTCCCTTTATAACAAGGCACTGCCAGGTCGTCAGCCAAAGGAGGCCAGTGCCATACCAACGCGAGCCGGTCGGAGAAGCCGGATCAACGCCACGTCGTGGATGGGAGGGGAGAAGTCATTCTGGGAGCGGGTGTAAACTGCTTCCACGGGGATCTCCTGGACGTCTGTGATCTCCACATTATCTACCCCAAGCACCACAGTATCGGTTTTGGCTCTGCAAGGGAAAAGGGTGCTTCAAACACAGGGGTCTCCACAGTGGGTGTTAGATTGCCATTATAAAAACCTGAAAAGGTCAAATCAAAACCGCTAAACAAAATAAGTTAATGCAATAAAAGTCTACAAAGCCCCCCCCCTCCCCCCCGGCTGATGAGTCTGACACTTATTTCGGGGGTCATGGGCTGAAATTTGTGGAAGCCTTGCTTCATCGCACGAATGAATTCAGGAGCTGGATTAGTTGAGGGTCATTTAATAAAAAAAGCTTGAGATCTTCAGGGTCCACAAGTGTCTTCTGGCCTACCTGATGTTGCAATGGTAGGCCGCCAAAACCCAGTCACTGTGAATCAGGGTCCCAGTGCAGTAGTGTCTCCCATGAGCTTGCAGACTGACCTGCCAGGGCCAGGAGTGGGGGCAGGCTGACTGTATGTTCTCCACCCTTAATTTGTGCTGCACCTGCACCACCTGAGCATAGTTAGAGCTCTGCCAGCAGGGGCGGATCGTCGGCTGTCCACACAGAACCAAGGATCCTGAGAAAGAGCAGTTCATTGACGTTTATGCATCGACGCCTAGTACAGCAAAGGCCAACACTGCATATAGTGCTCAGTGCACACGGCCAGCCAGTGACAGATGACCAAAAAAGCGTTCCATTTATATTAGGCAAAAAATGATTCAATAGTTTGAGGTCAAAGAATTACAATATCATATTTCAGGACAAATAGGAAAGTAATTGGACTAGTGAAGACAAGGAAGTTGGATAGACTACATCTTCGCCAGGAATTTTAATAACTGGCCCTCAAAGCTGGCCAAGGCTGATCCAGTATTGGCTATTCTGGCTATAACTGAAAACTTCAAAACTGGGGAGAGAAAAAAAAGGATTACATGGCAGAAACTGGACTAAATGTGCTTATATGCAAAGGATTTCAATGTTAGACTAAAGTTCCCACCTGTGTGTGTTTTCATTGTGTTACTTCGGGTCTGCGGTGTATCATCTGAAATGACAGGACACAGCTCAAGGAAAATAAATGAACGCTATCAAGTGTCACTCAAACCAGGTAAAGCTTTCAAAGATGGCTATAGTGACATCCACGTCACCTACATCATGTTTGAATATGACAAACCATCCTACAAGTTCTTTATTTTTAAAGCAAGCAATTACTGAATCTATAAAATAATAGTGGAGGAATAAAGGAAGAAAGCAAAGATTTCATTGGGCATTTTCATGAAGAAGGAATGACAATTTCAAAAATAAATCTCCTGTGCAACGCAGATACTTTCCTTTCATAACAGAGCTTATCCAGTTTGCATATCTGGTGAGGTTGGTGTACACGCCTGGCTTCTTCGGTCGGCCACACCCCACGCCCCAGCTGACCACACCCGCAAGCTCATACCTATCGCCACAGAAACAGGACAGCGGGCCACCAGAGTCCCCCTGAAGGCACAGACCAAAGAGGGTGTCAATACCGTACAAAAGATGCAGTGTACTTTATGGGCGCCTCCTTTCCGGGATAATAAGCAACAGAAAGCGGTTATGGTGCTGCCACCCATGAGGTCAGCCCACCCTCTAGGGCAGGGGTGTCAAACTGCAGTCCTGGGGGGCCGGAGCCCCGTGTAGCTTAGTTCTTTCCGTGTTCCACCACAAAAGATTCAACTTAAGAGCTGTGTGGTAATTAGCACATCACAATTTTTCCTTATTCATGGTCTCTCATACCCAGCTTTGGATTGGTGACACACACAATAAAGCAGGCGGTAAAACAATAGACAGTGACATTTCATTTGAATATGCTAGTTTTTAGGGATGCAGCGGTATTTAAACAGGTACTGAACTGTACACTATAAACATCATTTTCAGTTTGGTATGCACAATGAAACATGAATACGTTTCACACCAGCAGAATTCACAAGTAGATTTAAAACACAGAAATCATTATGCTACTTGTTTCTGTGAGCTGGTTATACTTAATGCTGGTTACACAGTCAGTTATAATCAGTGGTTTGGGGACATTCTGGTTTCCAAAAACAAAAAAATAATATTGCGCTAGAAATGAAGGGAGAGCAGTTCATAACACCAAGACTGTCTGCTGCCTCCATTATATTGAACTTTGATATGTTGCTGAAAATACATGCATTCATGCCAACGTAATCTGAATGTGTGAACGAAGGGAAAGAAACACGCCTCTGCAAGCAAGAATGTCATATGCCCAGGGCAGTCTATCAGGAAATTCAGACCAGCCTGAAAATAGGGGTGATAATTGCTACAGACATTTGCCACACTCAATAGTAGAGAACACGTGATTAGTTCATCATGATTGTTATATTATACGTTTTGTTTGTTTTTTAAAGATTACACAATTGTTTTCAATGTGCAAATAAGTGTCTGTTAGGTTTGTTATTCGGACAAGTCGACAGACACACTGCCTTTGGAATGTAACAGTTGCTAATTGGGCGTTTGCAGTTTCAATAGTAAATGGATTTCAAAACTAATGGTTATCCCTGCTGCACTGAAATTGCACTGAACTGTGAACCCAAAAGCAAGTTTTGTACCGGATAGGTTGACTGGCCCTGCCCCCCCCCACCCCACCCCCACACACACCTCAGTGATGGGCCTGGCCACAGGAAAAAAATCTATGGTGTAACCAATACTTTTGCCTGATGTTACACCCCTGAAATATCCAATTTACAAAAATTCCAGGTCATCTGGATGTAACTCTATGGAATACACAAGTCCCACCTTGCTATAAGAACACCACACTCTCAAATAAGCATCACTGAATAGATATTTGATTTTAATGCCTGAACATCTGATTTCCCAAGCTTTAAGTGATACAATCTGATTATTGCCCAGTTTTTTTATATAGAAGTACTTCTCCCATAGGACTAAAATGATCATCTAAATAAATAAACAGCAAATCAACTGATCCTTAAATTCAGCCATTAAACACACAAACAAGATCACTCACAATTATGGTGGTAAAAAGATGAAACATTGGCATTAAAACATGGCTGAACAGCCCCGCAAGAGGTAACTCCAATACTGAAGAGTCCCACAATAAAATTAATCAAAATGGTTCTAAACTTGTTACACATCTTGAGGACGGATTCTCCAGGGCCCCCAGTCCACGTTGTGCCCCCCCCCCCCATGGTCAGGCCTACCTGGCAGGCATCCACTCCACCCTTTGGTCTCCCAGCACACATCATGCTGGAATCCACTTTGCCTGGGTAATACTGGGCACATTCACTTTGGCTCATCACAGTCACATTAACCTCCTGTAGCCTCTCTGCATGAGGCCCATCTAGAAAAGAGACCATTAGAAATATCAACCTTCAGTCATAGGGCTCACATCTAAGGCGCAGAACAAGGAGCCAGACTTCCTGAATTAATGTACCATTAAAAAGTGAAAATGTGTTACAAAAGTTACGATAATGCTATATTACATATAGTCACCCCTTCACACGGGTAAGAGTGAAGGGGAGATCACCACCACAAATGTGAAAATGTGCCAATAATATTTAGGCCCATTATTAAAACTACAAAAAAATTAACAGCACTGAAATGTTTTAAAGATGCTGGGAGTAACGAGATATATATATATATTATTTTATTTTTTTATTTTTTCTTTACTTGTGTTTCATGCAAAAATATTCCTATTTAATTGTACATGGCCAACCTGCAAATAACCAAAACCCAAAGGGGTATTAAGGACCCCTTCCCCACTGAGTAATTTTAACAAATAAAAAAAAAGTAAATAAAATTAAGAATAGGCATGTTTGACAGGACATTTTTCTAGCATTTACATTCTGTTGTTGATCCCCAGCCAGTCACAGTACAGGTCATCAAGGGCCTTGGGGGCTGCTGTGTTACGTCAATGGGGACGACACAGTTCGTGAAAGTCAGGGGAACCTTTAGCTTGACAAGGGCCACATCATTGACTTTTGTGATCTCACTGTAATGTTCATGGGTGATAATTTTGGAGACGTGGGACACCTAAAAGATGGAATGTACTGATCAATTCACTTACTTCAGGTTACATCTCTAGGTGTGTGGAATTTAAATAAGGTGATGCTAAGACAATACAATTCCTCCGAAAGACCCCACCTAGAGTAGTGTGCAGGTTTGGTCACCATACCTTAAAAAGGACATCGCTGCCTTGGAAAGGCTACAAGAATGATTCCTGGTCTTAGAGGAATGTCTTATGAGGAGAGGTTAGCTGAGCTGAATCTGTTTAGCCTTGAGCAAAGGAGACTAAGGGGGGACATGATCCAGGTATGCAAGATTCTAACAGGTCTGGATGCTGTTCAGCCAAGTGGCTACTTTAATGTTAGTTTAAATATTAGAACTCGTGGCCATAAGTGGAAATTAGCAGGAGAACATTTTATAAACTGAATTTGAGAAAACACTTCTTTACACAGTGTGTAGTTAGAGTATGGGATAGTTTTCCTGCTAGTGTAGTGGAAGCTATAACCCTGGGTTCCCTTAAATCAGAGCTAGATAAGATTTTAACAGCTCTGAGATATTAGTTAAGTTCTCCCCAAATGAGCTTGACGGGCCGAATGGCTTCCTCTCGTTTGTAAATTTCTTATGTTCTTAAGTAGAAGACATGAAAACAGAAAGCAGTTGAGACAGCAACATCACTAGAGTGACAAGATTAAAAGGGGGGGCACGTGATCCACAACAGCAATGCACTGCTCACCTGCTGACATTCCTCAAAGCTGTCGGTCACGTCATGCTTACCAGCCATTACTTTCCAAAGTCGTGGGGTGTGGTACCTTGCGGAAAAGAGCATAAAAATCACATTTTATATCATTCATGGTAAAAACAAGCATTTATTTCTCATATCACTTAGATCAGAAGAACCCCATTCCTGTAACAGTCCGTTACTTTTTTTGAGGAATATGAATGCCATACTACGTTGAATGTCAAAATGGAAGCGCAATGTGGTAGACAAATTAGCTCCTAGCAATGATGATCTGAGCTTCCCACATGGTCAGCACTGTCTGTGGCTGAAGTATTGCTGTATATAAAAAGAAACCAACCACTTATCACACTTAGTGTGATAATCTGGCATGCAATGTCCACACTTCGTAAAAAGTTCTGTACAAAGTACTGTGAGGTCACTCACATTTTGAAGCAATGAGCAGCACTGATGACCCATTCAGGGGCAAGAATAGCTCCCCCGCAAGCTAGCATGTCGGAATAGTACAGGCACGCTTGCCACGGCCATGAGTGAGGCTCTGCTTCCTGGCCCCCGACAATCCTGGTCTCCGGCTCCTCTTCTTCTGGAAGAAAGACCCGCCTCCCAGCCAGATCTGTGGATACAGCCCAGAGAAACGCCACGCCGTCCGTTTATGACGCTTCCTACCACACACCCCAGTCCAGATACTAATGACGTTATGCCAAGTCACCATGTTCATCGTTTAAGGTAACTGGCCAAAATAAGTGCATGGAAAACAACTCTGAGAATGGGGGGGGGGGGGTTCATCGGAAAAAGATTAGCTAGCAAGTCAGCGCCCTATCAGAAGCTGCAGCCCTAGGGCAGTGTTTCCCTAACCAATCCTTGGCGACCCCCAGCGGTCCGTGTTAGCTCTCAGGGAGCTGGGAGGGAGCAAAAATGTGGAACATCTGGGGCTTCCTGAAGACTGCTTTGAGAAATGCTGAGTGTCACCTATAGGGTTGACGAGTCTTGACTTGAATATTTAAAAAAGAATCATTGTTGCACATGTGGACCATTAAGAAACACATTTAATACAGCAAATTGCATACAAAGCTTAGGTGTACTTTAACATCAGACAGCTTATTCTTTTTCTCGGGGATTCCAGGACCAGGGTTCACCTTGTCAATTAAAATACGCCAAAATTGTTCTACCGGTTAAACAATCCTTGATGGCTACAATTTATGTTTTTGGCTACAACATAGCTAGAGTCGCAGCAATGTAGCATCTACAAAAACATTCCATCACAATAGAAATAATTCAACGCCACCATACAATTTGGAAGGGCTGGGAGCCGTATACGATTATCACGATAAAAAGCCCCTTGCTGAACAAAGTAACCAAAGAGGAGTAAATGATAAACAATGCGGAGGCGCTTACCGTTTGACCTGCCGGAAGAACACGTCAGGGGTCCGACACTTAAGTCTGAAACGATGCGATTCTGGGAGGATGTTACGGTCGCTGATAACACTTCATTCATTATATTTGGAAATTTGGCTGCGCCACCTTAAAAGCACAGTCATTAGTTTAATGCTTATTAAAACCATAGTATTGGTTTTACTTTGGAACGTCAATGCAATTATATTACATTCAGTAATTTTAGGTAGCTTTAAGCTTACTTTGGTGTAACCCGAACCACAGCAAAAAGGAAACGAGAGAAGAATCGAACATTTTGTTTAAAAAAAAATAACCAAACGTGTAAAAAAAAATCCCTGCTATATAGACCCGGTACTGTCCAAATTCCTATCACTAGGGATTCTGCTTGTGCTTATCTAAAACCAAATACCCAGATAAAAAGCCATATTGGAGCATGGATCGTTAAGGTGGGAAATTACGAAGGTTGATGGCCTTCAGCTGCAGCTGACCTATTATAAGTGTTGGAGTCGAACTCCGCCGGGTCCGTCGATGAGTAGCGATCCACACCGGAGACGTTAGCAAGTTCCACAAGTTTATTAGTAAACTGATTATATAATCAGGGAGCGACATATATCTGACATATATCCAGCATGGGCATGAAGTGGCTCTAAAGTACCTATCTGCTCTGCTCTCTTATAACCCATTTGGGCTTCTCCCCCCTCTTGCCATTGTTCCTGCTACGTGACAGCCACATATTTTAACTTTTGCTCTAGTTTAGGTGGTAGAACGTGTGCTTTTCGTTCTCTCCTTCGCTGGCCTTGGTCCTTCCGCCTGCACTTCTTATCTCATCTGGCTGGACCAAGCCGCCCTGTTTGGGTGCGAGCAACGTCTTATTTTGACTTAATGACAGTTTCCTGGAGCTGTCCTTCGAGTTACTTATGGCCTGGTAGGCCTTGCACCTGTTCTAATAATTAATGGTCAGACTCCTGTAAGGTTCTGATTCCAACATAAGTGACAATCATCCCATTGTAGCCGATCTTTAATAGAGACAAAAATATTAAAATGAACTCATTTCGTTTTCTGTATGGGCGTACCTATTTATTTTGTAATTGTGTTATTAAAACATTAGATTGAAACAAATATATAATGGACATTACAGCCAGATATTACACCTTTTTAAGATCACGAAGTTGACGGGCACAAAACTATGTAGTTATTTTTCAATGATAGTTATCGTTAATGATTTTGTATTCCGTGCTGATTCTTTTTAATGTTTATTATGTGCCATTTATCTTACCTGCAATTTAGAGTTTAAACCGATGCTGGTCATATGGTTTCTCAAACTATTGCTGCGTCCCCTGCCTGCAGTTCAAGTTGTACCTCACCGGCTGCGACTCTTTATATATCACTTGTTCGCTACCAAAGGCCGCTTGTCCTTTAGTTTAACTTAGAACTGCTCTGCGCATGGGTTAGCAGCGGTTTATTAATAACCCAATTTAATACTTTGAAATCATTCAACTTGTAAGCTATTACGTTATTTGGGCAAACCAGATAAAAACGTGAAAAGGTGACGTTTAAAATCTTAAGCCACCTGTCTTACATTTTAGTTTGTTCTCATCCTATTTTTAACTGACCTTTACCGTATCATTGATTTTCTGCAGAAGTCTACAAATGGATGCATGAAACGTTCAACGAATAACATTGTAAATTAAAATATAATTCAGTGTTTCTTTGTTTTTGGCATACATCCAATCAGTTCAGCTGAAGTGTTGCTTGGCAGGGCAATCAGGTTGACCTTAACAAGCCAATACATATTAAATGCTAAAGCAGACCATTTAGCTCATGGTCTCAAATTTTTGGAGTCCAATGGCTGTTTTCCCAAGGAGTACACTTAAGCTGTTTTTATGAGCTGATAGAGAAACAAGAGTTAAGCAATAATACACAAAATAAGGTATATAATCACTCCTCACTTAACGACCAATTTCAGTTCCTACGATCGGGTCTTTAAGCGAATTGGGTCAATAAGCGAGGTGCCGCTTACCGATATTGCAGGCATAATGAACAGGTACTGGGTTTGTGTCAACCATCTTTAGATATTTTAATGTCACCTTTGCACCATTTATAACATTTTTGTATATTTATAAATGTTTATGCAGTAGTGTTCTATATACTGTAATAAACAGAATATAGGATATCAGCTCTAATATACAATGGCAACTGGTCAGACAGCTGGTTGTAAGACTGGCCGGTCATTAAGTGAGGAACTGTGTCTGTATTACATCGCGAGCTGCCCCATCAAGGAAATGAAAAAATTACTAAACAGTAAATGAACGATCGACCTGCGAGTCAGACCTAATAATGAATGAAAACATGTATTTTCAGGCCCGTATCAAAATGCTTCATGGACTGGATGTGGCTGTGGTCTGACAGTAATGAAAAACACAAACCCCGCTGAGCTGGTACAAGGCAATCCACATTCTTCATTAAACACCTAAAGCATTGAGTAGTGTTTTTAGAGAACACAAATGACTTAAGCTAGAATGCATAACCGTGAATAGTGGTAAGACAGAAATCTTATGCGCACAGGGACAAAATTTAATTTGCATTGTGTGAGGCCACTGAGCTGGAAAATACTATATTCAATTCAGCATAATGTGAAGCAGTATTAAACCAAACGTGAAATAATTTGTTTTATTCAGCACACACAATTTCATTGTGTGATGCATTCTGGGTGAAATTATCACTTTTCATTCACCAATTTAACAGATTTATGAATCAATCTGTAAGTGTGAGGAAGACATACACATCTCTGCTGGGGCAGTCTTGTAACGAACCAGCAGGTATTTCAGGAGGGGAGGCAAAATCAAGTTGACAAGTACTTCATTCAGCTATGGGTTTTTCAGCAATTCCATAACACCATTCACCTCAGATATTTGGCACCTTGAACAACTTGTTTCAAGTTGTGCTACAGTGCCTTCAACAATGAAATCACCCCAGACACCTGCGTGCCAATTTAATTTCAGTGAGCATGATATTAGGAGCTCCAGTAAAAACAGCACTCAAATGCACTGCACTTTGGATGCTGGAAACACTGCAATTAGATGGCCATTGCTGAAAGAACACCATTCATTCAAAAGTCTGCACAGACTGAACACTGTATGTTGCACCCTGAGCCATTTCAGGTTCCTATTTGATTAATGTCATCCTCATTTTGAGGACTGCTGTGAAGATTCAAAACCATCATACTGCATCTGCTCCTTGTACTTCAAGAAGTCTCTTCTTCTGGAAAAATACTTCACCTAAAACAACAAACATAAACTAGAAATTACTATTATTGAATACCAGGTAACAGGGCAGGTACTCAGCAGCAACTTGTTTCATACTATATTAGAAAACCTATTAGCATTACAGGGAGGTATCAAGGTAGCTGGCACCATGTTAAACATTAAGACGCTATACCCACTGCATTCCTCAAGAAGACAACAGTTTTATATCTGAACAGCAGAAATTGTCACAGAATTCATGAAAGGTGTATCACAAATAAAGTAAAAGTAAATGGACTAAACATGGACAAATACATGCATGTTCAGTTGCAAAGTCGAAGACTGAGCTGACGATGGACCAGGAGCAGGGTGCCAAATCTGACGCATTTGACGTGAGATTCACGCAAGAAATCTTACGGCATATCTACATTTTACATTCATAATGGAATAATTAGCTACAAAAAGAGCGTTGTGGTAGTTTGAAAATCTCACTCCAGTTAGCTGACCAAAGTTGGCAACCCCGCGGGAGGTGGCCACGAAAGGGGCTCACCCACTGAGCTGGGCAGCTGTCTTCGAAGGTCCTGCGGAGTGTCTCGCAAGGAGCCGAGTTTTCATTGTTCTCCTCAAGACATTTCCACAAGTCGTCCCTGGCGGCCCAGCACGCCCGCCGCTGTGCAGAGTTTGGGGCCGTCATGTCTGTCACTTCAGCTCGGCGTCTCTGCAATGCATGAGGCGGAAAACAGTCGGTTAGAAGCGCAGCACCTACTTGACACTTTTAAAAAAATGCATCCTTCACTACAAACTCTAATACAAATGGCTATAATGGTAGGAGTTAACAAAACTTAGCATTCAGATAAATAAGATCTAAGGACGCTGTTTGACATGTCAAGATAAACAGATGTTATGGAAACACAGACCGTTTTATTTAAATAAGCCCTTTGTTCTGGAAACAAACCCTTACACTCACAAATTAAAACCACATCTTTTGGTACAGCCACTAGGAGGGCGACATTACTGTCGTAATACAATGGCACCGGAAGTAAAAGTGACTAAGAAAATACAATTTAAAAAAACCACAGCACCCTCTGTCGGTGGAGGCGTTTAAAGTGTACTGCATGTACGTAATCAGCGAGCAATTAAGTCGAATCGGGTTAATGACGAAAAAAGTTATGTTTTAATTTGGACATTTTAAATATTTTGTTTCTCTAATGAACCAAATAGGATGCAGAAATATATTTCTGTTCCAACTGGGGTGAAATATGGATAATTAACTTAATAACAAAATTAATTTTTATTAAATAGGATCATGAGAATCTTATCTGAAAACTAAAATAATAGGTTGCGCTTTACACCATTCAGGCAGAGGGTCATTAATAATAAGCGAATTCAAACAAATGTCCATATTTTCCAATTACATCTGGTGCTGGTGTACCCTTCATGGCTCATTCACTGTGGTCTGCTTTTCAAAGCCCTTCAAAGACACCTGACCATTTTGCACTAACCTGCAGCAGGGTTAAATATCTGGTTAAATGATTGTTTTTCTTGTCTTCTATACATCAGCTTGAATTAGTTGGCTGACATATTTTTCCACTGACTGGAAAAAAAACATTTTGGGCATACAGAATATTCAACTATTGATATAGAAACCCAGCACTTTCTAAGCCCATTCCTTCTCACTATCACCAACACTTATTAGATAACACGTATTAGATTTTTCTCACAGCGCAATGCATTTTGCACTCTTGAAGCTCACGTGTCACTTTAACTACAGTCCATTTATACTCACCACCCTTTGTTTTATACACAATGTCCAACTCCTTATTTTGGTCATTATCACTGGATCTCAGACAGCACAGGCCAGGGTACACCTTGGATGGGATGCCAGTCCATTGCAGGGTACATATACAATCTTGCAGTATGGCCAATTTAGAGACATCAATTAATCTAACTGCAGTCTTTGGACTGTGGGAGGAAATCCATGTGACACAGGAGTGAGACAAACTCCTCACACTCACACACAGACTCTCTCTCTCTCACACACACACACAAACTCACAACTATGGCTGTGTGAGTGCTTTCCACTGAGTCACTTAGCTGCAGGATTGACATGGATCATTTTACAATGAATGCAGAAACATTGCTACAGAGTGAAGGTAGCCTCAATGGCAGAAAAATGTTCAGACATCTGTAAGAACTAGCCAACACTCAGGACATTAGAGAAACATTCTGTAAATAAGTGCCAATTAAGTTTTAAAAAAATATTAAATTGAACCTACTGTGGGCAAGTTAGAGCTACATTTTATGCAGTTATGTTAGACATTAATTAAAATCCTAACTTGTGCAGCCATCTTATTGTCCCATTGCCTGATTCTTAGTAGAACCAAATAATGAAACAAAACCAGAACCAGCATTCAATTACACAAATCTTCATTATCAGGTGTCATTTTCCCAGGCCTCAGAAAGGCACTGAGGAAGTTTCCATTAAGAGTCATGTAGGAACTGTTTGACCAAGTAAACTAAAGATGACTTAACACTAATTTGATTTGACTGATGTTTTATGTACTTCCTGGGGTTTCTAACTTAGTAGGATAAACTTTGTTCAATTTCAGAACATATTAATATTACTTAATATATTTCAGCTTTGCAATGTATTATATACGTTTTATGAAAGTATGGCACACAGACATAATTTTATAAGGTGAGATTTATAGTCAAATTCCCAAGAAAACAATCATACTATCATAACTTTGAACAAACTACTTCATATAAATTTAACACTAAGTAAATAGCTGAATTATATTTTTCCAACAAATCCAATTTTCTGGATGAAGACATATTTGGCTGACAATAGAAAAAAACACATTATAAGACATATTTCATCCCTGGAATACAGCTGTAGAATGTATTCTGAACATCATTACTCAACCTGGCAGTAACACATAGAAAATAGTGTAAATTACATGTAGGTTCTCAAAAGAAAATAAATAAATCTAATATGTATCCCCCCTACCAAAAAAGCTGTCCACAAACTGGTGAATACTGATTGGTGTACAGCCTGTTTTAGTGCCTTGTCTTTAATGTTCCTAAATACATATACTCCTGAAAAGGTCTAATATTTTAAATGCTTCTGGTTTCCAGGTAAATCCCAATATTCCACAGCAGGTCATTCTCTTCCATGTGGAATATATTATGCGTCTTCTGCCAATCTCATTCTCATTTTGCACTATTCTGGTGGTTTCTTCTTGGCCTCGACATCCTTCTTGAAGTCTTCAATCTTCTTTGCGATGTTGGGAACCTGACAGAAATTTAAAAAAACCAACCCACTGCAAATTTCAGAGCTTTCAAGGAACAGGTAAACATGGCAGAATGATGTGATCCATCTGTATAGGGCAATTATACATTAGAGAATAACCATGAAAAGTGGCACTCTAAGCCTGGGATAGCACCACGTCTTTTTTAGTAAGCAGCTCTTATTTTAAAATTAAAACCGAACATTCAGTTCTTACACGACCTTACCTCGTAGTTCTGCGCAAGGTACATCCCAACTACATTACCCAGGGTAAACCCCACCTAAAGTCCAGATAAGAAACAGCACCGTAAGGCACACATGACGACATCTCGTGTCGACATTTTAAGCAAGTAAAATGGACAACAGTTGTTCTAGGTGCTGGTCACCAATACGAAAGTGAACTAAACTACAGTAGTACAGATTTCTTCAACACCATATTAATATATTTCCCAATAAATAATTCACTAAGACCTCATAAGACCAAGCGTCACAGAGCTATGGATATAAAGTCGATATGCATCTCTAAGAAAGCCACTAAAAAATTAGCACAGCCGACATAACACAGTTAAACAGTATGGACAATAAACACACCGCGACTTAGTTAGCCGTTAGCATCTAACACCATAAAAATACCGCAATAATATCTGAAAACGTACTATATTCTGGATCATATATACTCACCAGAAACTGCAACATATTTAAAATCAGACACTGTAGTTTTCAACAACTTCGCTGAAAGTAACGACAAGTAACGCGCGTCACCCAAACGGCGCCGCGCTCGGCCTTTTACGTCATACTGGAAAACACGTAAAACCACGTGGGCAGCCTCGCAGAACCTCAGCAATGGCAGGTTAGATGGTTCTATTCCTTCCCTTTTGCCTCACTTTTGTTATATTGAAACCCACCTCACCAACAAATATGAACTTGGGGGAAGCTGTAACTGCATCTATTACAAGTACTTTCTGAAACAGATAACAGCATAATATCAGAAATTGATAGGAATGCTTACTCGCATACAACAGTGAAAAAAATTCCACAGCACAATTTTTTGTTTCAACCATTTCCTAATTTATGGGTGTGCATTGGTAACTAATTTTTATTATTATTATTTATTTATTTTCCAAACTGCAGCCCATTTCTCTATTTCTCATTAATGAAGGACTTCTTCCTTGCTTTATTGGAGCTCAGTCCTGCTTCTAGTAGCCTGATACACACTGTCCTAGCAGTGCACTTCACACCTGCACTTAATATTTCCATTCCGTTTGAAGGTCATGACGTACTGTCGGATAAATTAACGGTCATCTCTGGCATTACAAAGTTACGTCGTTTGCAAATATACTTTTGATCATAGCATGATTTGTATGCTTTTTTGCATCACAATAATTACTAATTTCATATGTAAAACTAATTTATTCTGAACATATTGTAAAACTTCTGGGGATGGAGTGTCCTGAACTGAGCAACATCACTGGTGGATGGATGCTTTATAAAGGTAGATGTTAGAATTCTGCTAACGAATTTTGCACAATACAATATATGACAAAACTTCACATTAGAAGTTTGTGATATTTTGTGCAACAGTTATGATTTGGTACAAGCATTTTTCTGAACAGCCCTGGAAAGGATCTTGAGAACAACTGAAACAGCAGTAAAGTTTGAAGTCATAAGATAACATGTGATCCATAATTACCCTCTAAGTAAACTACTGCAACGTGCACATCTCTTGCTGAACCGGTACACTGGAACTCATTTCAGGCCTGGCAGATGCTTGGTTCTGTGTGCCTATCTTAGCTGAAGGCTTCATTGGTGCAGACGTTGACCTCCTCTGTGACTCCTCCATCACCCTTACTGCCTGCTCAACACCACTGGTGTCCTGCATAATACCATAACCATACTACTGGATAATTACTCTATCATAAATTAGTTGTTTTATGTGTTCATGTAACTTAGAACTTACTGTAGAATAAAATACTACAGCACCCCTTTAACAACATATCTTTTCGTTATTATTAGATTTCCTATGCATATTGTAAGACATAAAACAGTCACGGTCTTAGTAGACTTGGTATGAAACACTGATTTAACAAGTAACCTATAGTTAGCATTCAAAAAAGTTTATTGCTAATTTTAAAAACATTATGTCAGCTGAAACATCCAGCTAAAAATAGAATTAGCATCGGTAAACAAATTAATTGCATCATAGTTTGATAAGGCGTTATCATATCATTACTGCTAGCATGGCTAATTTATTCTGTACGTCCGTACAATTTTTATCAAATCGTTGGACTTATTCAAAACACAACTCAACGGCCCATTCTGACTACTATCTTCCCATATAATGTCCTGCTCTAGGATCTTCATCTTCTTCAGCATTTTTTTTTTACTGAAAGGCCAGGATTGGTTGTTACCATACCTGCAGCTTTATGATTGGCTAGAAAATTAATTCATTTGATTGGCAGCTATGAGAGCAAATATTTATCTGCAAAGCGCTAGGCATGTTAGTGTCAAAATTATTTATGTGTGTATTTTTTATTCGCCTCGTGTCTCCTAATGTAATTCTGTTTCTCTGTTTTTCTATATCCCGCCTACCTGACCTGTCTAA
>JAODUD010000001.1:29267890-29290078 GCA_026784285.1 Stomatorhinus walkeri | reverse complement strand
CTAATGTCCAACAGGAAAGTTGTGCCATTTTATTCAAGGTTTGCCATGGCCATGGACTACGGTGAAGCAGCAGCAAGCACACCATGTTCTGTTAAATAGATGGAATTGTGCATATGCATAATTTACATGAGCGAATCAGAGTCAATGCTTTACACACAAAGTAGATTAATTAAAAGAAAAAAAATTCAAGCCAGAGTTATATTATGGAGCAATATTTATGAGAATGAAGGCTTTTACTTACCTGGGAAAAGATGATAATGATGCAAATGCTGCAATGTTGATGAGTGTTTTTCATGTGTTTTATTGCTGAAACTGCATACATAAAATAAGAGTAGACAGATGGCAGTATTGTAGCACAACTTCAATACAACTCATGTTTTATTTTGCAAACCTGTACTGGATGAATGGATGGATGAATGATTAATAATTGCATGATGAGGCAGCCACTATATGAAAATACTTGAGTAGAGATTAAACTTTTATTACCCATTCATAAGTAGAAAACACCAATTTACGCTAAAATTTATTTGTACCCTAGTATTTCTTGTCATATCCTAGCAAATAAACAAAGAATAAACATAAAAACAAGCAATATGACTGTTGCTTCAGTTCCTAATGGAATGAAAAGTGAGTGACTGCATCAATAACTGTTCAGTTTTTCTAATTGCATTTAATAAAATGCCGCAGCTTGCAAAAAGGGGGTATCATGCTAATATGCACTGTGACAGGGAACCATAAATAACCAGTTTTAATCATAATTTCAGACCTTTTTGTATTAAAATCAATGATGTTATTGAAATGTATTTACTTACCACCCCCAGGTGAAGCGAATACAGTTGAAATCATAAAAATGGCACATTTCAGGATCCAGAATATATTACACAGTAAATTAACATTTCATACTCATGGTCCATTTGTTGAATTTAAAAGAATTGGCCAAGGATAAAAATCTGAGCCTTTATTGACAAAGCATTTTATTTTACCATGAAAGTACATTAAAAGTTTTTATCCAAGATTTGTTTTCCTAAAACTGATTCACAAAGTGAGTGAGAGACTCTGTCGCTAAGGCTGACGTCAGTTCTCATGCACGAGCTTGTCTGCAATAACCATGGGGATTGGTTGATGAGCGGGCTGTACGTGCTGGTGAAAATGTACGTGCAACATCCCATAAACACAAATACAGTGCAAACATTTTATAGTGATCATGGTAACAGTGATCAACTGCTTACATGGATCAAAAAGCTTGGGACAGAATCATTCCTGTACAAATACTGTTCAAATAATTGGATTATTGCAATCAAGTAATCTGCTTGCAGTGTTCATTTTTGATTTTTTTAAAACAAGACAACATATGGAAAAAAATTAAAAGTACAGTATATTGTGTTTCATTTACTTTGATTGCCCTGCTTTGTCTTGCAGTAAACCATCTGCTTTTGGCTAGTTACCTGAGGCTAATGCTGCATACACAGAAAACATGACGGGAAAAAGAAAGTCATTTTCTCTCAATAACAAATATAGACTCATCAAAGCTTATGATAAACATGCAATAAGTATACAAATGTCAACTGGATGGTAATCTGTCTGAGACTTAAAGAAAAAGTGTTAAACAATCAGTTATAATGATCAGTATAAGCAGTTTCCACTGTTTATGATTAGGTTGTTTCAGTTTGTTGGAGATTTTATTGCATCCCTCACAAGCTCCACAACAATCATTATTCCCTCCTGACTGAGGTTGGTATTTTTAAGTAATTCAGCGCTCGTTTAATGTTTTCAAGGCATTGTGATGTGGATTGGCAGCAGTCATTTTGCGAGTTTGTGAGTTGGTCTTAGTGACTTAGGAGTCCTCTGAACTACTTTTTAATTCTCCCAGACTTAGGTGCTACTTTTAGCACTAAGGGGCTTTGTGAAATGCTCTTATTCAAAAAATTAGGAGTCCTACATTTAAGACTGACACACTCATAATTTTTAGGTTTTTATAGTTTCTTCTAAATCAGCAAGCTAGGAGCTACATTTAGCCTTAAGATTCTTTGTGAATACGGGCCTTGGGTAACAAGAGCCAAAACATTATGGCCAGATGATTGGGTCAGAGAATCACAGAAACGGCAAGACTTCTGGGCTGAGCATGTTCAGCTATGGTGAGTACCTACTGAAAGTGGTTAGGGGGAAAAACCATGAATCTGGTGCTGGGCAGCCATGATTTGTCGATCTGGGATGTCAACAAATGCTACCCTGCGTAGTACAAACCAACAGAAGTAATACTGTGACACAAATGGCAAATAATTTCAATAATAGAAATGGAAGTAAAGTGTCACGACACACAGTGCCGTGTGCCATGGAGTCCTGCTGCATTTGGGGCTATGTTGTACTGGATGGAAGGTGAAGAGTCATTCAATTCTGCAAGGCACAAGTTAGAACAACATTGTAACTTCAGTCCATTAAAAAAAGGAACTAATCAGGGATTAAATTGTAGTTGGAATCAGGGACAGGATGTCACGTTTGCTCGGTGGGCAGGAAGGCAGTCAAGCCGTGAAGCCAGATGCAGGGGTTTATTGATAGTAACGAGGTAGACAACAACAAACATTAATGACAGATCTGTGCGATACTGACTCAGACACGGACTAAATACACAAGACAAGCAGGAAATAATAGGCAACAGGTGATGACAATTGGGAATTAACACGAGGTAATGAGGGGGGCATGGCACACGCGAAGATCGGATGAGCAGGTCATGACATAACCCCCCCCCAAAGGCGCGCACTCCGGGCTCGCCTCAGGGAAGGTGACAGACAAGATGAGACCAGGGATACAGGACCTGCATAACAACAGAATACACCTCAAAACACCTCAATAAGGGACCGGGAATAAAACAGAGACACAGAACAAGCACAGGGGCAACAGCCAAGACAGGACCTGACAAAGGATGGGGAATGCAGACAGACAGACCAGGAAGGGAGACACAGGGGAACACCGACAGGCGGGACAAGAGGGCCAGGACTGAATGAAGGAACCAGAGGGGGACGAGGAACAGAGACAGGAGGGACAAAGGGACGAGGATCAGACAAGGGAGGCCAGACAGGAACGGTTGAGGGACAAAGGGGAGCGTGAGGGAGCCAAGGCGGGAGACGGGCGGTGGCCGGAAGGGCCACAGGCAACCGGGAGGAGGGAGCAGGAGGAGACCACGAAGGGGGTAAGGAGACAGGGCGAGGGACAGACGGAGGAGTCGAGGAGGGAGTCAGAGGGAGCACCAGGGGAGACGAGCAGGGAGTCGAAGGGGAGCCCAAAACAAGGAAGGAGGGAGGGGGAGCCGCGGCAGGTGACAACGTAGCCACAGCTGGCGAAGGTGCAGCCAACCGACACGTCGGAAGAGGGGGAGCCGCAGGCGACCAAATACTCGATGCGTCTGGGACCTCGTCGGGGACTGGGACCCGCAAAGACTGGGCCGGGGTGTCAGGTGAAGGCGGAGCCTGCGAGACAGGCGTGATGGGTGGACAACAGGAGGGGCTGCTGCAGGAGCCTCGGGCGGTTCAGCGGTGCAGCGGGCAGAGGCAGCGCTGGGACCTCGGGCGTAGCTGTGGGCGGCGCCGGGACAGCAGGCGTAGCGGCGATGGCAGCCAGCAGTTGGGCCGTGGGCGTAGCGGCCGTGGCAGCTGGCACCGCCAACTTGTGACCAGCAGGGGGCGCCACATCAGCGTCCAAAAACGCATGGCCAACAAGGGGAGCCGCAGCAGCCTGAGCTTCACTGGGCGGTATGGCGGCCGCCAGAACAGGCAGGACAGGCAAGACAGGCACAGACAAGTAAGGCGGCACAGGTAGGTTAGGCGACACAGGCAGGTCAGGTGGCACATCAGCAATAGTTGCTAGGGTTGGCACCGTAAGAGTAGGCGCTGCCCCTTTAAGAGCCCTGGGGATCCGGGGAATTGCGTCCCAGATGGCCCTAGCCCCCTATTTGGTAAGCCGCCAGCGGTGGCAGCTCGGTGGCCTTGATGTGGGCTTTCCGCACCTGAGCGGGCGTTACAGCGGTGATGTCCACGGCAATCGGGTATTCCCCCCGATCACCAGCAGGGAGCCAAGCTGGAGAGAGAGAGGAACTTCTCAGGAAGATGACCGGTTCATCCTCTGGTGCCTTCTCCTTACGCCTCTTCTTTTTTCTCTGGTTCGTGGCAATGGACGGAGGTTGGACCGCTTCCGGAAGGATGGTTGGTGGTTCTGCCTCCTTTGCGCGGTGCAGTGCGACTAGCTGGGCTCTCCTTTCAGTAATCCGCTGCACCAACTGCCACCTCCATCCCACTGGTTATGTAACTATACCAGGAAAAATTTTGAAGCCTCGCATTGGACAGAATTTTTAAAAACTGATAGTACCCATACCACCTGCAGTTCAGATTAGGTAATCCACCGGAAGCTGAGTAGGTTTGGGCCTGGCCAGTACTTGGATGGGAGACCAACTAGGAAAGTGGGTAGGGGTTGGAAGAGGTGTTGGTGTGGCCAACAGTTTAGCCCATACTGTGGTCTGTACAGCTCCCAATACCTCAGAGCAGTGATGGGCACACTGTGCTGTAATATTATTGCCGTCCTTCAGATGAGATGTAAAACTGTGATCCTGACTCTCTGAGGTCATAAAAGATCCCTGGGCATCCTTTGAACGAGTAGCAGTGGTACCCTGATGTCCTGACTGAAGTTGGACACTGTGACCCTGTCAAATCTGGCCTCCTTATCATCCCCTGTATCTAACTGGTGAATTCTCTTCTGCCCCCTCACCACCTGAGTGACTGTGTGGTGAGCATACTGGCACAGAATGGCTGCTGTTGCACCATCCAGGTCGGGTGCTCTCCATTGGTTCTGTAAAGTGCTTTGGGTGTATTAAAAAGACATTTCATATAAAAATGCAACATTAATTCAACAGGTTTCCATATGAGTGGATGTCAACTCCATAGAGGAAGTATGTTTGTATGCCTACATATATGCTTGCCAGAAAGGTTATTTTGTGCATTATTTCAGGGGACAATGTTTATTTATTGTTTGCCATTTAGTTTCCAAAGTCTGTGCGCAAAAATTCTGCAAAAAATAAAATTAAAATGAAATAGCAGAATTTGCTATTTTAATTTTCCACTCATGTATGAGTCAGATGTTTTTTCACGGTTTAGGTTACTTTCAGCTTCCGAAGTCTTCAGAAGACTTTCTTATACGAAATAAATCTACGTTCTAGCTCAAACCTTCTATTCATACATTATTTCATGCTTCCAAAATGTCTTGTAAAAACCGTATCATGTGCTGAACAAACATTCCCTTCTATGGTGCTAGAAGTTAACTTAAGCCGCGAAATAAGACGCTGTGAATAAGAAGCTAAACAAATTGGAAGCTGCAGATAAGTAGCTAACTTAAGCCACGTTTGACTTTGCCATTAGTTTAGGCGAAAATGTTGACCATGGCCAAGAAACACAAGGAGAAAGGAATCGGCAAACGTACTGAGAAAGCGCAGCAGTAGCTCCACCCACGGCCCTGCTCGGATTAACATACATTTGAATGTAGTGAACTTGAAAATTAAAAGTAGGAAATGAAAACTCAAATTGGAAAATCAAAAGACAAAAAGTGTTTTTAACTTTATATATATTTTTTCAACTTTCCACATCTGACTCATACATGAGTGGAAAATTAAAATGCATTTTTGGTGCTATTTCATTTTAATTTAAATTTTTTGCAGGATTTTTGCACACAGACTTTGGAAACTAAATTGCAAAGTGGAAATTGTATTTTCTTTTTATCATTTTCATTTACATTGTATTTTTGCAAAAAATACTTCCCATACATTAGAATCCTATCTGCGGATTATGGGGTCCCTCCACGGATCATTCTAAGTAGGTACTCAGCATAGCTGACTGCGAGCACTGCAATAGCCTTGCCATTTCTGACTATAATGATTTTCCCCTTGTCAGTGTCACCAATAACATGCGTTCAACATGTCAAGTACAAGTACAAAGAGTTATATTACCATCTGATATATCTCAAACTTTGACCCACAGCATTTTTACTGGATAGTCCACAGTGTTCATGTCATATGGAAACGGTTATAAGCTTTGGCTCTTCAGTGTATCTTTACAACATTGTGAAGGTTGATAAATGTATAGACTCACATTATGTGTTAACAAGAATATATATGGTGTTGAATAGCCAGGCCCTATCAAAACGCAACATGTGTTTTGCTTAGAGCCCATTGACACAGCTGAATCACTGAAGCAACTTTTACAAAGGAACCTCAAAGGTCTCCATTAAGTTTTTCTCATTTGACCTAAAAAATAGAGATAAAAAATATTTGTAGTCTTGGTTTTTGGAAAGCCAGTGTAGCAATTTGTATTTCGTGTTTATCTTTATAAATGCAGATTATTAAATGTTTTCATTTATTCAGTTTTACTACTTCTATCTGAGATGATTTTGGAATTAGAACTACCCATTGTAAACACGGCTCTGCAAAGTCAATGGAACTGCAAGTATATAGTTTATTTTTGTTGGCCGTCACATTGGACGTGACACACCCTCTTTTTGATGGTGTGGACTTCACAGGGACCCCATGCTGACTTGGTTACTTTTGTTGTGCTTTTCAGACTCGACGTACTGCCTTAGATTTTGCTCCCACCTTTGTCCTGGATGTTTGTTTTTCTCTAATACAAACATAACAGGGGACATTTTAATGAATGTGTGCTTATAAAAATACTGTTTCAATGTAAGAATATAACACAATATAACCTTTTCCAACCACTAATTCCAAAGAATATTGGCTTCTCCTAATCATAAATTATGGTTTTAATCAAAACAGGGTAGGATTTTACTTGAGGGTGCATAAGTAACTTAATATCTATCATAAGCAAATATACAATGCAAAAAAATGAAAATCCAAGTATAATTTTATTTTTTCTGTATATTTAATTTCATTAATAAAATGAATAAAACACATCTTATGGATAAGATTTACTTACTTGCATTTAGGCACATTGTCTTATTTTAGGAAATCTTACCAAGTACAAGTTTCATAGTGCATTGGCAGATAATTTTGCCAGTTTTAGGTCATCTTGCCTCAAAACAGAAACAATTTATCTTAAATTTCACAAGCCATTTTTTGCAGTGTAGGAACTGTACAAAAAATATTAAACATTGTGATTTTTTAATGCTGAATGAACATGAATATGTGACTAACACTTTGTTTCTGGTTAATTAATACATTAAGTAAGACTACATTATTTGTGCCGCCTCATAAAATGTTTCTTCCAGCCTGAAAACAGCTTCAATGTAAACAAAATTTAAGCAACATTATGCTGTTTGGAGTGATTTAACTGTAGGTGCTCTGTGAAAGAAAAAAAAACTGAATCTGTTGTGGCACAAGTCAGATAAATTGAAATATTCTTTTTTGTATATCTGGTTTCTTGCAACATAGCTTGAGGAAGCCTGACCTTGGTGTTCATCTTCAAAAATGTTTTGAAGGATATATGACCATTCTGAACCCTTTTGTTAAAGCAGCTATGTATAGTTAATAGAGCACAAGAATATAGTTTGTTTTTCTTTATCTTCACCTTGGACGTCACACACCCTTCTTTTGATCACGCGTACTTCATAGGGACCACATGCTGACTTGGTGTCTTTTGTTGTACTGTACAGACCAAGCCCACTTCCCTAAATTCTACTCCAGTGTTTGAGTTTATTTTTTATTTACATATATGTAACATTTAACGCTTCTTTTTTCCACTCAGCATTTGGATGCTTAGCGGGCAGCTCTGTCATTCCCTTTATAGGATATCTGGGATTGATGACCAAGCTGACGAGGCTGTAGTTCCTTACTCGTGTTGCATCATTGTAATCGCCTTGGCATGGTTGGTTGTAGAAGTCCGACTAAGCTGAGACGGCTATTATAAGACAATAGGCACTGCAGTTTAAGCAAGTGGTTCTCAACGTTTTTTTTTCTTTTCACCGCGACCCAATTTTTATAACGCCAGGCTCAGTCACAACCCTAAATCAAGTATAAGTCTAAATTATAGGTCTACGATGAAACGCAGTGAATTTACGCCAAATCAATGCCTATTACATAAATGTGATTGGTTGTGCCATTGGATTTTAAATTAAGCGTCTGTGGTTTGGCTTCTTTGATTGGTTGAGCATTCACTACTTCTGCGCAAACAGTTGCAGACCCGTTTATATAGGTTAATTCCAGGACTGGGGCTAGGAAATCTGATTGCAGATCAGCATAGGGACATGTTTGTTTTAAAATGCTTACATTCCCAACTCTGCCTCGCGACTGTTTCAGAACTTTGCTCGACCCAAATTTGGGTCGCGACCCACCGTTTTGTGAATTGCTGGCCTAAGCAGTCTCATAGCATAAAGAACGTGTCCGCATCATGAACGTGAAACATACCTCACGAAGACAACTGAAACTTATACTAGTATTGAAATTGATGCGATAATTTGTCCTGAAAGCGGGAGTTGTCTCTTTGTTTGCATTATGCAACTTACAGTTTTCATGATCTCGTTAAAGTTTATTTTTTAATTTGGAAATTAAAGCACACATAGAACACAGACCATGACCATTCTCGTTGACTTTTACAACAGCTGATTTGCTTGGAATAATTTAAGTAGCTGGGTGTCACATTATATAAAATAAAATAAAAATAAAATACATTTCGATGCGAGGTTTTTGACACCGCCCCATCAGCACGCCGTTCTCCTCCCCGGCTTTGTCTATGCGACCTGAGCTCCGAGCCGCCATTGGCCTGCAGCGGCAGGTCAGAGGCCCGCCCCGTGACGTCACTCCGCACTGCAACCTGCTAATTCAAAAAGGATCCAAGCGGTCTGCTCCCGATACGAGCAAGGTCAGCGAGCAAGGACTACGGCAGGATAGCTTTACGCTCATCATCATCATCATCATCATCACAGGTAAACTAACAATCTATGGCAACCTATCGTTTGACGCTAATTCAACTAACAGCTATCCTTTCGCCTTCTTCCTTAATTTCATTTTCATTGACGACAACGGCGCATCTCCTCCAGTCGAAGACGTTAATGTGGCATTTATAATCCTGCCTTCCTGTACATGCATACGTTTTTAAGGATTTAAAAGCTGGCGTCCTTGTACCGTAGCTATTTTTTTTTTTTTTTGATGACTAGGAAATTGTCAGGTCACCTTTAAATATACTTATTTATGCATGGTGTAGTTATGACTCATGATGATGCTTCTTACTGAAACTTCCTTCCTGGTGTCGTGCCGGGCACAAAAAACGTACATCAAAGGAATCAAAATGTAATTAATTAATTTGTACAATACATATGCCTTCTACGAACGCATTGCATTCCATTTTCATACGTTTATTAACTGGTTTCATCCGGTTGGTATTTCCCTTGGTATACTTTGAGGCTGCTACGTGGTATTGCATCATTGCTATCTATATCTGCTGGTCATTTGTTAATTAAATGAGGTATTTTTAATATGAATTGCTCTGAGCGATGGCCCGATCAACACGAATAAATGGATGACAGCGCATGGTATATAACAGGCACGAAAACTGCACTTTCCGTTGGCTGTTCTTCCATCATTATCAAAGGATTTCGACGGGATGTTTTCCGTAAGCGGACGCATGTAGGTTTTAAATGTTCCGCCCATGCATTGCATAGGTTTGCGTTGCTTTTAAAGTTTTCCGACCATAATGATGCATCGGAACGTTGAATAAATGCAATTTCCTTCTGTCGACACAGCATTTGGTGTTTTGCGTAATAAAGATGTGTAATGCCACGGCTCTGTTTTTAGGATCCAGGAAATAGTTATTTATGAAAATGTACTTGAAAGTGCAATTTCCTGACTCGTTTATGTAATAACCACTATCGTCAAGTGTTCACTATTTAACTGTGGTAATATATTTAAGAATAAATTTCGATAAACCTCATTTGATTATATATGTCGTAATAGTACGTTTCTATGTCTGAGATGTTGTTTTCAAATTACACGCGTAATTGCAGACCCTCAAGGGTCGTATTATCAAATTTCATAGAATGGTTCAAAGAAACTCTCCGACCCCGAGATAACGGGGGCCACCGAAGACCACGTGTCTGACGCGCATAAAGTCAACAAAGTCGGTGATCACAGACATCACAAAACCTACTTGTTTCTCTGTTACAAAAACAAGACAATGATATTGATGACAATGAAGAATGGTTTTGGTATAAACATGGAGGCAAGTCCTCTCATCATGGGGTGTCCATCAATCCATCCTTTTTTATAATCACTAATTCTGGATTGGGTGATGATTCTTACCTCCAACTGTAGCGTTTGTCTAATACTGATTAAAAATTAGAATGTAAGTGTAACACGTATAGAGTTAGAGTAAGGAAATATCTTAATGTCAAGATGCTATATTTTGTCACATTTGTGCCAGTGTCTTTGAGAGATGATGCTTAGGGGTTTCCTAGCACTGTTCTCATTAGAGGGGCCCTTGTTCAAATAAAATCGAAATTGACTGGTAAAGGAATTAAGATCTTGACCCGAATGCTGTGAATTTAAGTTTGACAAACCGCTCTGATGTTGTATTTACATCATCAGATTTGACAATCATGACTGGTTGTCATTATATCCATGCCAAGCATTTGAGTTATCATGAAAAGTATGATACAGCACTACATTTTCATTTACGTGTATTTGCCAGTTGCTTTTATCCAAAGTGACGTACAAGTGAGACAAAGAACACATCGCAAACATATATGACGTTGACAAGTAGACTACGCATTAATGCTGCTAGGCGCAGCTTCCACTTACCAGTTACAAGTGCACTACTTAACGTTATCATTATACCGTCAGAACAAACTTGTGCTTATCACACGATGGCTGAACGTTTAGAGACTGCAACCAACAGTGTAGGAGAGAGTTTGAAATTTAATAATCTTAAAAAAGGTCTATTTATTGGGGGGGGGGGTGAATGAAGCCATGTGTCCATTTGCTCCTGGCTGCAATAGTACTACAACAAAACATATTTATAATACTGCACTTGTGTCATACGGTAAATGACACTCCATAGACAGGTAGCTACGCTGTGGCCTGGCTGATGAGGAAGAATTGGTTCCAAAAAAGGTTCTACTTTTGATTTTGTGGGAATGGTTTGGCTTTGCAAAATTCCATGTCGGCCAATATATTATTTTACAAACTTCAAGTGAATATCATTTGTACAACAGTTGGCAACACAGCCAATTTTATTTATCCATCTTTGTTTGTATCTGTTGAAAAGTGCATAGTTATTGACCAAAGTGATATATGTTCATTTGCACTCAAATTTATTATCTTTTTAATTAACAACACTTGCTTGTTTCTTTTATATGTACAGTATGTATGTATAATATTTTACGTACCTCAAGTGTATGATTATAATGCTGCCAGCAGTGTTTCTTGTTTTGGTACAATTGCTTCTACATGCACTATAATTTGCCTGTTCACTAAACAATGTGATCTACACTTTGACTCGTGATTCGAACCATGGAAATTGTGTATTCAGCTTTCTCAAACAATATTTCTGCATTGTGACATGTACAAGGTTACCCCTAAGGGTCTGGCTTCCATTCTGCTATGAATAATGTGAATGGTATCTTAAGGTATCTTAAGTGTGGCACTTAACACGAGTAAACCAAATTGTAAGATTACGAGTAATATCATTGATCCCCGTGGGAAATTCTGATGCAGAGAGCAGTAAGAACATCACAGGTGAATATACATATAGTGTCAAGCAAAACAAGGTACAAAGACAGTACACATTCAAATTCAAATATGAATTTGGAAAATTTTGTTTGCCTTATTATTTTAAATAAAGGAATACCAGTAGCTTACACTCTTAGCAAAAAAAAATATATGTAATGAAAAGTAGATGCAGAAATGTAATCAGTCATCTAAATCTGGTAAGAATCGTCAAGCGAGCTCTGGGGAGAAGCCAAGATGCCCTGACAGAATAACGTGCCAGTTGGCAGGCGATGCAGTGGGACCAGAAAATAGTTTAATTTTTATTGGAGAGAAAAAAGAACATGGTTCTATAGGAAATTCCATAAAGCGTTGAGTTTGTTTTCTGTTTTAGTAGGTTTGAAATAGAATATCTAATTCAGATTCAAGTTATTCAGATTCAGATTAGTTTGTTTTCTTTCAGCTCAGATAGGCTGATGCTACTATAACAGGTGTTGCAAAATTTCTGGCTGACAGTCAAAGTGTTTTGATAGCGAACCACACATTGCTTCAATTACTCTGGGTGACGCATGATTATTCAGAGTCAGGGAGTTTACTGAACTTGCTGCTAGGACAACCACCACCGCCCCTTTAACTGTTTGTGGGACGAATCGTCCTGGGGGGCCTCTCTTGTTCTGAGGGATGTTGTCTGGTAATCCTCTCTCAGTAGGTTCTTTAAATCATACCCGCTTAACCCTAAACAGTCTGACTCTTAGCGACTAAATGTTTTCAGTGTTACACCACTGAAGTGGGTGGGGGCCAGGAAACCTTGCAGCCCCTCTGTGAACAGGAATTCTGCCTTGCTCTTGGTGGTCCGATGCAGTTTTTTCTAATTAAGCTTGGCCGTTTTTAGAACATGAGTAGTGTAAGAATTGACTATTGAATTATACCCTGAAATTTTTAGTAATATTAATAATGTTATATTATAATAATTATATATATATATATATATATACAAATAAAACCATTAGTATATAATATGGCATTAAGGGTAGCACTTTACTTGAGGGGGCAAAAATAATGTAGTATACTCTTATTAATTGTATTAATTAGTTTCAGGTTAAGTGTTAATTACATGCTGACCCCGTGTTTGGTCATCATTAATAAATCATGAGGGGTCATGTATTTCATGCAGTTACTATATTTGTTTATGATTTGTACTTGAGTAGTAACTGAGATACTAAGTTACTTGTGTTCCCTCAAGTAAAGTGTTACCAAATTAAGTACTAAAGTTTCATGTTGCACCACTGAACATGTGCTTAGCCAGGACTTCTGATATGCAGAGCTGTATGAACAGAAAAAATTGTAAGGTGGCTTGAACTGATGGGTTATCGAAGCAGATATATCATTTTTATCATATACAAAACAAATGGAATAAGAAGGCTTGGCATAGCTTTGGATTTGAGTAGTTGAGACATTGGTTCTTATCTGTGTTTTTTGTCATTATTTTTGTTTGTTTGTTTGCGATTATTCCCTGCTTACTGTGCAACACATCTCAACATGTGCAATTTAAACACATTTTTATTTGGTTAGAAGCAATCCTCTGCTGCTCCTTAGACTAAACCTGATGGGCATTTCACGATAATGTTTGTGGAATTAGTATTAGGTACAGCCTGGATTCTTACTAGACCTTGGGATACTTAAAAAATCCTGCTTTACTCAGCATGCAGTATGTGTGGACATAATGCAGAAAGCCCAGAATGTTATTGGTTTTCTGCATGGAATTTGGCCTTTTAGACCTTTAACCTCCAACATTCCTCTATTATAAACATACATGAGCACATAGTTTCTAAAATTACTAGAACAAGTTATACATTTAAAAAACAATGACAAGTCATTTATTGAACAAGCTAACAGGTTCATTTTTGGTAGGACGTTTTGAAAGTAATTTGTGTATATACAAAATAATTACTTTCATTTCACAGACAGATGGCATTTCTTCTAAACAAAAAGAACATGAGTGATACTTGTGAAATGTACCTCTTGGCCAAACATTAAGTAGTAACCTGGCCACATGCGGCACTGAGACTGAGAAACAAGTTCTGTAGAAATATTGCTTAAGATATACTGTCATAAGGGGCTGCACGGTGGTGCAATGGTTAGCATTGTTGCCTCATTCCTCTAGGAACAGGGTTCTCCGCCAAGGTTCCATGTGTGTGGAGTTTGCATGTTCTTCCCATGTTATTGCTGTGGGGGTTCCTCTGGGACCTCCAGTTATCCCCCCACAGTTCAAAAATATGTGAAGGTGAATTGGCCATAGGTAAGTGTGTGAGTGTGTGAGCCCTGTGATGGGTTTGTGTCCCATCCGGGGGTTGTTTTGTGCCTTGTGCTTATAGGCTTCAGACCCCCTGTGACCCTGATGAATGGATATTGTCATGAGCACATGGGGATGTTGCTTGTTCTATATTCTGAGGAGAAAAAATTGTCCAGTTTTTGTTTTTCGTGAGAAGGGTTCATTGTCATGCGCTGTATGGGCAAAAGTATTGGCCATTACACCCACAGGAACTTTTATGACATCCCATTCTAAATATGGTATGCATAGCAAGACATTTTATATTCTATGCTTGCAGCCTTGCAGGATCAGTTTGGGGAAGGCCTTTTTCTCTTCCAGCATGACTGTGCCCCAGTGCACAAAACCAGGTCCGTGAAGATATAATTAGGTGAATTTTGGTGTGGAAGAACTTGACTGACCTACACAGAGCCCTGACCTCAACCCCATAAAACAACTGGGATGAACTAGAATGCAGATTGTGAGCCAGGCCGTCATGTCCAAAATCAGTGTCTGATCTTTTCTCAATGAATGGGCAAAAATTGCCACAGAAAGACTCCCAAAATCTTGTGGAAATCCTTCTCAGGATACTGGTAGGTTTTATAAGCAGGGATTGACATAACTGGTATGCAAGTATACATTCACTTTTAAAAGCGATACGTACGTAATTGATTAATGTAACAACGCAAATATGTACATATTTTATGTGCATTTGCGGTGATATAAGAAATTACTGTGCATTTTAACTTGTATCCCGCAAATGAAGTGGGAATTAGCATATAAAGGTTAAAATGCATGATACATCAGCGCAAATGCACATAAAATATGTACACATTCACGCCGATAAACAAAACAAACAAAGATGAATGCGCACTTGTGTACCTGTTATGTCAATTCCTGGTTATACCTGCAAAGGGGGGACCAACTCCATGTCGATGCCTATGGATTTAGATTGGGTTCTCGTAAAAGTTCCTGTAGGTGTAATGGCCGGGTGTCTCAAAACTTTTCTCCATATAGTGTATGTTGCAGTACTGGGAACCAAACTTATTCATTTTATTACTCAGTACTCAATAATCCAGTGAAGAAGTTAAGTTACATTTCTAAAACTCACTCAAAAGTCTGCAGAAAGTGGTGATCTCATCTCGGATATGTGGACTGATTTTCCAACTCTACCTGTTCATTGCGGGTGAATGGAGGTTCTTAAATGCATATTTAGCCGTATCTTTTTGTGAAGTACCTTTAAATGCCCCATTAGCAAAATAAAAGTAGTATTAAAAGTAAATGATCAATCGGTATTATCCTAGTCAGGGTCACAGGATTGTAAATGTTTTCCTTTATTAGAAAAATGATTTTAGTTGACTGCTGTATATAGTACCAGCTACATGCATGCCATATAAGAGTGATAGAGTACTGCATCACGTGACCCGGCAACCTGACCTAAACACAATAGAAATGGTTTTGGAGGAATTTGATCAGAGAGTGAAGTAAAAGCAGCCAATGTGTGCTTGGCATATGTGGGACCTCCTTCAGAACAGCTGGCAGAGCATCCCAGGAGGCCGCCTCATGAAACAGGCACAGAAGAGAAAGCAGGGTCAGACAGTCCCTGGAGCAACTCGGGTTAAGGGCCCTGCTGAAGGGCCCAATGGTTGATCATTCTCCAAAACCTGGGATTTGAACCAACAACCTTCCCAACCCACAGAGCTGCCCCCCAAAAAAAATTAAATATGCACACACACACACACATATATGTGTATATATATATAAAAAATATATAATTCTGAAATGTAGAGTGCCTTTCTACGTGTAGGTGTGTCTGAACTTTTGTGTACCGTATGTTGATTTGGTCCTGTGCGTTAAACATCCCTTCAAATTTTCCTTTAAAACAAAAGAGTGTGACGTTCATCTTCCCCGTGGTCACGAGCAGCAATGAGTCAGCGTCTGGGCAAGCACATGTGAACATGCTGTGTTTGCATAGTGGAGTTTGAAACCCGACCTGCAAGGTATGCTGCCTTTTGTCTCACAGAAAAAAACCATTCAGTTTTATGGGAAATCTTTTGGTTTGAATATTTTTTGTCTTTTGATTGTATTCACAGACCGTTGTGGGAACTTGAAAAATGCCCCCCACAACATCAAAATAACATGTTTATCACATTGTGTGGGGCATTTTGTCCCCACAATGTAATAATAAACATAATACACACACACACACACACAGAGGACCTCTCTATTTTGATTTAGCTCTGCTAGTCATTGAAATTTGTCCTCAAAACATTGATCATGCCTTGATTTTATACATTCCACATTCACTAATTTGCTCTTATTGATGTAAGAAAAGATCTTCAGACTCGTTCAGCAGAATATCGTAGCTAAGTAGCTGGTGATATTTGTGTTGGCATCTGATTGGCCAAGAAGATACACACCCCTTTATGTAATGAGATGATCAGGAGTATCCGGCTCAACATTCCTGCCATACGGATTGCGTCAGGCCCTGCATTACGTATTTCTATGTAAGTTTACTGTACATGTCTGTGCCAAAGGTTAAGTTCTTCAAATTTAAATCATGTTATATTCTTGAACTGTTTGCAAGACGGAGGTGAAGCATACCCTGGCAAAAGAACAGCAAAGGCACTGAATGAATCATGTAGCACCCAAAGGTCGTATCCTGATGTCTAAATATTTAATGCTGGGTGCTGTGGTTGCTCGGGAGTTTGTGATCATTCTCACACCTCCTGGTTTATAAGTTTCATTCCTGGATCTGGGTGTGGAACTGGAACGTTCTCGCTGTGTTCTCGTTTGTTTCATCTGGACGCTCCAGTTTCCTCCCACGGTTAAAAACATGCACTTAAGTGAACTGGTGACTCTAAATTACCTTTAATGTGTGATTGTGTGTCGCCAGTAATGGAATGTTTTCCCAGCCGGGATATCTTTTGCCTCTGCAGGAAATATCACATTCCAGAAAGACACTTTTAAATATTTTCAAACAAAATAATTTTTTTTTGCTTGTCTTGATGATTAATAAAGTGCAAAATTAACCATTCCCTGCTTAACTTGCTGACAAATCGTTAATGTAAAGGTGGTAAATTGCAATGCAGTCTGAATCTCTTTTACTACTGATGCTGCCTTGTTTTACATTGAGTGAAGCAGCATGAAATCCAATTCTGACCCAATGTGGTCATGAGAAAGCTCATCCAAGACCCCTGTCAGTGTGTACTCTGAAATGCTTAATGTTAACTAGAAATAACATCTCAAAAAGCTGTTTAAATACCATTTAGTCAAGAAGCTCCCTGCCTTTCACAGAACGTGATATGGAAAATACTTATAAATTCAAGAGAATAAAATGAAGCCTCCAATTTTGTATTTGTTTATATTGCTTGATTTTAAATACATTTGTTTGATGCATTGTGACAGTTAATTGTCACAAAGACATTCTTTCTTCCCTTCCTATTATACTAAACATCCAGTATGAAAACACATTTTGACTGTGATATGTTACTTTATCGCAGCATGTTGGGGGCCCTGTGTAGCTCAGTGGGCTAAGCCTGTGTGCCAGTAATCAGAAGGTCATTAGTTCAAACCCAGCCTCAGCATATCCACAGGTCCTTGAGCAAGGCCTTTAACCCCCTGCTCCCTGGGTGTCACTGCAGGTGCATATATCTCCTTTATTTTGTGTCTATGTAGATATATAATGAATATATTGGTTTCAATTTAGAAACCATAAATGATTATGTAGCATGCTAGTGCATCGTTACTGTGACATGCACATGGGGAAGCTCTTCAATATGGAAGTTATATGCGTACTGATACTTTGTTCTGCTTCTTTAACCATTGTTTTACCCTGATTGATTTATTTAAATTACAAAGGACTTAATAGTGCAATGTTTATTTTACACGCAATTTAAATTTAAGGCTTGTTAGGTTCGTAAATACGACTCGTGTCTTCATCTGTGTTTTTTCCCTCTCATTAGACCATCAAATGCTTTCATTCAGTTTCTCATTTCCATGTGGCAAGGTGAGCTGGATAGTTACCGGAAAACAGCGAAAATCCGTTATGTTTTAGGGAACCGTAACTTGGGTGATTTATTGCCCCTCTAAGCCATATATCCAGCATTCTGTCATGTTACAGAGGAGTCAAGAGTTTATATATTTGATGGGATAAAGCGGCAAGGCGTCTTTGAGCAAAGTACTCAATGTGACTCCCCTAAAGCCTTAGCATGATATTTGTTTAGTGGGCAGTATCAAAGTTAAAAAGTCAGAGCCTTTACCATACGCCCCTTTATATATTTGCATACTGCAGCAAGAATTTACTGAACTTTAATGCATTTCTCAAGGGTACGACAGTCTGCAATCAGCAAGTCACAGTGTCGGAGCACTAAGATAAGCAGTTTCTGTGTCAGATGTGATAACTGCTTCTTAGGCTGCGAAAACAGGGCTTCTGTTTACCAGCTAAATACCAACTAAAGTGTTAAGTGTTTGGTCTTGTATCAACATACGTGATTTATAACTGGTTTAAAAAAAATAATGACATGAAAATATGGTCAAAACTTTTTACCTGACTGTCATTGGGGCCATCAAGTTCTAATTGTAATCCTGCAATTATTATTGCAGTAATGCTTGCTCAATGCATGTGTAAATGTGTGTATGTGTCATTGTAAGTAGTATAAGTACAGATGATGTCATCCCCAAACAGCTCAGAAAATGTAAGGTGTTCCAGGGATCATCAATAGTAACGTAAACATGGGAGTGATTCTACAATTAATTTAAATAAATGCAGCTATCTTTCCTTAGCAGGCTTTGGTCACTTCTCCGTCACTCTTCAGCAAAATGTGTGGCCTTAAACAATTAAATCATGAATAACTTAAATTTAATTGTGCGACAACCTTACTTTTATTCATTGTTCAGACTCAGAAAGTGTTAATTACAATGGCCTCAAAATCCTTCCTTTGCTTAGCTTTTCATATCACACCCACCCTTCCAGTTGTACAGGTACAAGGAGCTGTGTCACACCACTGGAAACGCTGTTTGATACTAGTCATTGAACCCTTGTCTCTTACTATTGGTTGGCTGTAGGTAAAAATCCAGGTTACACTGTGTGCATTAATTATTTGCCTCCTTTTCTTCTTTGGTTGCCGACAGTAAGGGATCCGTTTGACCCCATAAAAAATGCCGCCTGCTGTTGGAGGTCCTCCTGCTGTCACCCCACCTGATGGGGGTTGGGGCTGGGCTGTGGTCTTTGGGGCCTTCATCTCCATCGGCTTTTCCTATGCCTTCCCCAAGGCCACCACCGTTTTCTTCAAAGATATCCAGAAAATCTTTGATGCCTCCTACAGTCAGGTAGCCTGGATATCTTCCATAATGCTTGCAGTGATGTATGCAGGAGGTAAGTCCACTTTTCTTGTGTAAACATGCTCCTTTAGGCCTAGGTGTCCAGCACATGGAATGTTTGACATGGTAGCTGTTTACTGCTTTGCCTGTGCTGGGGTTGGGGAGTTCAACAGTGCTTAAGCCAGGACACTGACAGTCAAGGTTATCTAGGTTCTTATTCTTAAGCAAGCAGTCAAGTCCTAATCAGGCTAAATAAGCAATTTTTGTTATCAGAGAAGGGATGTTTGTGTTCTCATTTAGTTTTGGAAACTGTTGTATACCAATTTGGGGACCATTAAGCTGTAATCTTTGTCACACTCACAGTATTTACATCTGCAATTACCCTCACTGTTTCAAATGAACATGTATTAAGTTATAAAGCTTTTTGTTAAGTTGAAAATTTGTAGTAATACAAATTCTGTATGTGTGCTGTACAATTTGGGAAGGAACAGTCTCTCACTGGCTGTATTTTGTATTGGTTCAAAAATGAGCTTTTAATTGTGATAGTAGATAGTTGTTTTGCCTCTGACACCTAGTCACTCACAGTTTAATGTATGAGTTGTATGAGTATAATAAAATATAAAAGAGCACTAGCGCACACACAATATAGTAAACAAACTATTTCTGTGATAAAGTTCTTTAAAGCCTTAATAGGAAATTTTAAAACCCCCATTTTGCGTGAGAAATTCTCAGAGGTGATACAGAAACCCCCTTTTGGCACTTTTTGGCACTTGAACCAGCAGCCTTCTGGTTGCTAGCTCCACGTTGCTTGTTGCTATGCCACCTGCCTTGTCCAACAGTCATCGTTTTATTGCCTGTGGCCACACTTGTCCACATGCTGGTGGAGAATTTCTCTGGGAGAAAGTTTTTCTTTATAGCTGTTTTATAATTTTTTTTTCCCCAACAGTTTTCTTCAGAGTATTTAAAGCTGTAGCTCAGCACCCTGAGCCTCTGGTTAATCATGGCTAATGCAGTGTAGCCACAAATAGCAGGGTGACATTGGCTTGGTCTGGTACACTGGCTGTGTCACAAAATATGAAGTACTGGAGACAGCCAATAACTTGCATCGCAAGTAGTTAGATTTTTTCTTTCTTTTGATAGAGGTATATCCAGAGCTGCAGACCATCTTGTTCGCGGAGGTGTTTTCTGATTCATGTAATTTGCCTGCTTGCATTTCTTCTTACATAGCAAATTTTTGAAGGTTTTTTTTCTTCATTTTGTGATTTTACTCTAAAACACAGATGCCTCACCATTCCCTCTAGCTTGTTCCGACATCACATGCGTTGGGCTCACCTTGAATAGCTACACCAGCGGTAGTCCTTGTGTCAGCCAGAGTTGCCAACTTTGGTCAGCTGGCTGGTGCGAGATTCTAAATTTGAAACCAGTCACACACTCATGTAGATGTACATAACCATTTCAATTATTGTAAATGGTCTGCAGGGTTTACAAACTGCCCCAATGCTTTTGTTGTAGCTAATTTTTGGTTTATAATGCAAAAATATAGATTTGCAGTAAGATTGTTTTGCGTAAGCATGAGAGTTAGAAAGTGTGAATGCAACACTGGATGTGTGAGAGTCGGCAACCCTGGTGTCACCAGACATGCATGCTGCATACATGATATTAGCTTGTGAGTGGATGGCTTGTGTGAGTTACTGTGGTTATAATGCTCTTGGCCTGCTGTTGAGGGTGACTCCTTCACCTCTAATGGGTCGCGCCCAACGGAAAAACCGATCTGAAAATGCAGATGTGGCAAAGACTCCTGGGGCAGACTCAACCTCCTCCCTTCTGTATTCAGCATACACAGGCCTCAACAGGCTTACCGTTCACTGCTAGCACTGCTAAAGTACAACAGCAATGTAGCACTGTGTTAGCCAGGTCACCGGGCCCACTTCCTTTGTCAAGGACAAAGATTACATGTCAGCAGTCTCATTCTGGCATGTCTTGCTGCCATATGTAGGCTTATTTTAAGAGTTGATACCATGAGAGTTCGGCAAGGAAGGGATTATGATAAATCAATTAAGTACAATGACACTGTAAGCCACGGACACAATAGTTTCATATTTTGTTTAGGTAGATGGCAGCTTTACTATACACGCCTTATCTTGGCCTGATCTGGCAGTCTATCTCTCCTGAGATTTGTGCAACACCGTTTATGCTAACTTTCTGCCGCATCGTAGGTTTGTCGTGTGTTTGCAGTGGACACATGATGTAACCCCACCAAAACATGCAAACATTGAGTTCAAGGTCTACATCAGATCGGCAAACCTTTAGCACTGTCTCTATCTCTTACTTTAGCCAAACGTCTGACAGAAGGTAAATATTTCATTAACAACCTCTTCCACATCAGAATGGCTTTTTGAACTCAACTACAGAACTTCACCCATTGATTTCAGAACCGGAAAAAAGCGTGGAGTAGATGTAATTGCAAAGTGCTTCAGGGACAATAAGGAAACAAGGTATTGTTTCAGTATAGTAGTGCCTCTTGCATTGAATCCCTGCCTTGATGGCGTTGTCTAGGTGTGCGGCTCATAGGGATGAGACAAGCATATGAGTAAATGTTCAGACTCACAGGGAACATTAATATGTGATGGAACTTGAATGATTAACTAACAAATTAATTCATTCTTGCATATACAGTTTCCGCCTACACCTATTGCTTTATTTAGTTGTTTTAAAATGTAGCTTTATAACTGCTGGTGAGTGATCTAAAATATTTTCATGAGTTTAAATTACTAATTCACATTTACATTTATAGCATTTGGCAGATGCCCTTAGCCAGAGCGACTTACATAAGTGCTTTAAGACTTCACAATGAATTTCCTCCCGATAC
>JAODUD010000001.1:29256273-29267790 GCA_026784285.1 Stomatorhinus walkeri | reverse complement strand
ATGAGTTGAGTGTCATCAGCATAGCAGTGGTAGGAGAAGCCATGAGAGGATATGACCTCACCAAGAGATTGGGTGTAATTATTATGTCCTTTAATTTTTATTAAGTTATATTAGAATATTTGGTTAATTGGCTAGAGGACTTTTTTGCTTAAATGAAAAATAGGATTAAAGTAATGAACTACACCTGGTGATATTATCATAAATATTTAAGAGAGCTATTGTTATTATAGAAAGTTTGTTTGATTAGTTGTAGAAATACATGATACTTGGCACAATTCCTAGCAAAAAAATGTCTTATTCATGTTAAGGCATGAATAATGTTTGCCAATCTAGACTTTTTTTAAATTTAACATTATGCAAGTTAATTTTACACTAGCATCTAAATAGCAACCATTTTTTTCTTAGATTGAAAAAATATGTCAAGGTTCAGTACTTGCAAAAAATGAATAGTAATTTTTATGCAATAACTGTTATATTGTGCTCTGTTGGGCAGTGGGCCATTTTGGGAGTTAGGGCTTTCTCAAAACCCTCAGGTGGCAGGGTGATGTCACTGTTGGACCCTTGAACAGGGCTCTTAATCCCAATTGTCCAGGCCTTCTCCGTGATCGCCACTTGTATGTTGCTTTGGACAGAAGTATCTGCTAAACACATGTATAAAATACATTTATGCAATATCAGAAATTAGTTGTACTTTATTTAGTGGAAAGTGATTGAAACTTCAGTCTTAAGTTTTATGCCGCATGTACACATTAGGGGTGTAATGGTACACAAAATTAATGGTTTAGTACAGCCCTAAGTTTTGGGTTCATGTTTCAGTCCAGTGCAGAAAAATTTTAAAATATGCTGAATATTGCAATATTTATAAAGCAAAAAAAGGAGTTGAATATTTACCCAAAATAAACTATAGCCAAATAGAATTTATCTACCATGAGAGTAAGTCAAATAAATTGGTGGTATTGCCATTAGACGCAAAGCAGCACCAACATATCAGTTGCTTTTGCTGAATGTTGTCTCTCACAAGGGACAGGGGCATAGGAGCTGGGTGAGACGTGGGACATGTATCCCCCAGTATTTTAAGTTTGATTCATTCGTTTATTAAGTTGCATCTTCCCCATATCAAACTCCCTTTGGAGTCGTTGTCTGTGTAATCAAAAATATTTCTATGTAGTGGAATGCAAATGTCTTTTTGTGACCAGTTCATATTTGATTTATTTGTCCTCTCTCATTTTTGTTAACTTTCTCGCAAATATGGCACAGTGTCTATGACTGTGTGAAGCAGCAGAGATGGAAATGATCGTGGCTGGCTTGGAGATCACATGCAGAGCTCATGCAAAAGCAGTGGCAGTAAACTTTATGATTTTTGACATATACTAGATATAGTTGAAAAGGAACATTCTTTAAAATTGCAAAAATTGTAAAGTAAAAATGCTTTAGTAAAACTGTTTTACATTTTAGTTTGACGATCACAACTAGACTTGGGCGGTATTGTGGTAAAACTTGGTATTTGGATGTTTGTGGGGGGTGGTCCCCGACAATAAAATGTGCCGTTTCATGAAGTTCTATTATGTGGGACACCCCATTCCCTTTCCGTGAATTTTATTGGCAATATTTCAGAATACAGAAATAGCATTGCTTTTGAAAACTATGCGGCATAATATCCAGGCGTATGGTGGTTTGCATGGGTGATTTTTACCAGGGTTTATTAGTTTTATTTATTTGTTTACTTACTTACATATTTCCTAATATGAATAAATGCACTCATCTTGCACCCTCTGGAAGAAATACCTAGTCGCATATGACTATGAAAAATCTCAACTCAGCGGTCTTATTCCTCTGATAACCTCCAAATCTAGTTCTTTTACAGCTGTGATATTATGTATAACATTAGCATTATGAATCTCTTTGATGCTATTCACATGAGTTTGCTATTATAAGAAATATAATAAATAAGTAACTGTAGGAAGTACATTGCCCATATTGGCCAAGAGTTTAAAGGTATTGCAGCTGTAGTATATGTTGTTAATTTGCCCTATGAACATCAGAGACCAGAAAAACCGGTAACAGGGTGGGGAATTGACATCAGCAGCATACCTACTAGTGTGGAGATTTTCTAGGCTGTAGAAACGTCTTTCGTTGTTAAAACTGTTTCTGTTATTTAAAACCTGCGCATTGGTCGCACTGAGCTGATTCTGAGTCGTCTGCTGGTTCGGTGATGGTGTTGTATGTCCTACTTGATGTTGATTGTGGAAGGATTCAGGTTGCACGTTGTCAGTGCTCCAAGTCTAGGGCAGTGTTTCCCAAGCCTGTCCTCGGGGACCTGCAGACGTTCCGCGTTTTTGTGAAAATGTAGACTGTTTGGTAGGGAGCTGAAATGACCAGCTGGGGGTCCCAGAGGAGTAGTAGGAGGATAAGCAGAAATATGAGCATTAAAGACAGATCACACACACATACACATACACACACACACACACACACAAACACACACACAGACAATAATAAACACCAACACAGCATGCTGTAGCAGTATTTCTGATTGAGGGAGCTTTGCCCATAGGAATGGGGTTTCAGTTTATATTTAAGTTCATTAAAGAATAATGGGACTTTCTTAAACCTATACATAAATGGATGAATTCTGTTTTGGTGACTTTCTCAATATTTAATATGTAATTTGTGCCATTCCAGGTCCCATAAGCAGTATATTGGTAAACACATATGGCTGCCGACCAATTATGATGATGGGTGGAATCCTTTGTGCAATTGGAATGATTTCAGCATCTTTTTGCAACAAAGTAGTAGAACTTTACATTTGCATTGGAGTTATTGGAGGTAAGTGTGAATAAATTACAATTATATATATAGGGAAAAATTGCTTTTAAAGAGTAAGAAATAGAATGTATATCTTGATAGGTCAATATTATGTTATTATTTAATCATTATTTCTTGTAGGATGTTAGATGAGTTGTATTAATATTCTGCACTCAGCAGCCAATTTCTTAGATACACCTGCTTGCTTAATGCTAACATTCAACTGCTTATATCGAGAAGGAATCATGTGGCTACGACACTAAGCATATGGCACACAGACAACTTCAAATGGTTCATCAAAGATTTAGAGTGGGTTGTGAGTGTTATTTAAACAGTTTAGCATTTCAGAAGCAACCAACCTCTAGGTGACACTGTGTATAGACTGTAGAAGATGTTGCAATAAACAAAACAGATCCAGTCAGTGCCAGATCTATGAGCAGAAACCTTTTGGGTGTGGTCAAACTCAAAAAAGACAACGGGAATGCTAATAGTGCAGAAATGTTAATTTTAAGCTTTGCCACAGCATGATACAAATTAGATTTTGGGAGGCAGCGATTTGATATCTGGTAATATTTGAAATGTGACTGTGATATAATATGATGTGGTTCAGGATACATGATCAATATTTTCAATACAGTGAAACATAAGCTTAATGGAATTTATTTGAATTAAAAAAGACAACAATAGGCCAAAATGTTTAATGTTTTAGTTTAACACAATATCTTGGGGAAAAAAATCTATATGAAGTGCCTTAAAATAAAGTCTCAAAAATGTCTGTACAAGAAACATTTGGTCTTGTATTTATATTTTAACAAAAAAAATCTCTGAAAAAGTAGTGATACTAAAGTACATAAAATATACTGTAATGTATTGGTCTCTACTCTACCCTACTAAGGTGAGTCTACAGATTGCCTTGTGTGAGAGTGTAACACCATTGTTTAATTATCTGCATACTCGTACCATCCACTGAGGACACCTAAGTCAAGTCCTCAGGATTTTTCTGCACCTCCAATAATCACAATCCATTGCAAGGTACACCAAGGGAAGACTAACACTTAAGACTTTGGTATTTTAAGAATCTTTGCCACAGCCCTGATTATATGAATCGGTGTTTGTTAATTGAGTCGATTACATTGTATCTTGGCCTGAACAATAGATATATCGATTAGAATTGATGAAGTGTTACACCACTAGACCAGACTCCATAAGCAAAGTTTTCTGTCACCTTGTAGAATCCATCCATTGAAGATTTTCTGTCGGCAAAAGGGGGTCCTATCTCAGTATTAGTGAGGCATGAAGTGGCCTCTGAGTGCATGTTATACTGCTCATATATGCTCTTTTCCTCTTCCAGGTTTGGGCCTAGCCTTCAACCTCCAGCCCGCTCTAACAATGATTGGGAAATATTTCTTCAAGAAGCGGCCAATAGCCAATGGGCTAGCTATGGCAGGCAGTCCCGTGTTCCTAAGCACGCTGGCTCCTCTCAACCAGTATCTTTTCAATTCCTTTGGCTGGAGGGGGAGCTTCCTCATTCTAGGTGGCCTGCTACTAAATTGCTGTGTGGCCGGGTCCTTGATGAGGCCGCTGGAGCCACCCCCTGGCACAAAGTTAAAGGACAGCTCGGCCACGGAAGCTTCTGAGCAGAAGAAAGAGAAACAGACCGCCTGGAAGATAGTCAACAAGTATCTTGACCTCTCTCTTTTCAAACACAGGGGCTTCCTCATCTACTTATCTGGGAATGTCATCATGTTCCTTGGTTTCTTTGCCCCAATTGTGTTCCTTGCTGCCTATGCTAAAGATATGGGCGTCGATGAATACTCTGCAGCTTTCCTGCTGTCTATTCTAGCCTTTGTGGACATGTTTGCTAGGCCATCTATGGGACTTCTGGCAAACACCAAATGGATTCGACCAAAGATTCAGTATTTTTTCAGCTTTGCTATACTTTATAATGGGATTTGCCATATACTTTGCCCATTTGCGAATGGCTACAGTGGCCTGGTTGTGTATGCAGTGTTCTTTGGTTTCGCTTTTGGGATGGTCAGTTCAGTCCTCTTTGAAACATTGATGGACCTCGTCGGGGCCCAGCGGTTCTCCAGTGCCGTTGGCCTGGTCACCATTGTTGAATGCTGCCCTGTTCTCATAGGCCCACCACTGGCAGGTAAGGAATGATGTTATGGTCTGCATTTTTTTTGGTTCGTATCGTGAGTAATTTATCTGATAGTTTCACTTAATAGATGAATGAAGGTTTTGGAATGTCATTATTGTCTTTATTACACATGAATTAAGTATTATGTGCAAACTATAGCGCAAATAAGTGTTTTGATATTTATCTTGCTCATTTTCTTAAAGGGACCCTATTATGTTTATTTTTACTGTAATTCAATTTTTTAGGTCTATTTGAAGAGATTTACATGCTTCAATGTTCCAAAAACATTATTTTTCTCATACTGCACATCTCTATTCACCCTGTATCTCTGTCTGAAATGCTCTGCTAGAGTTCTAAGCCCCACTCCATGAGTGTAGTGTGCTCTGATCGGATGTCTTGCCTGATTGGTCAAGTTGCCCTACAGGTTCCACCCCCTATCTTGTAGTCTGTAGACGGATCATTGCAGGTAGGCTTGCAATAACTATTGTGTTACAAAGTGACCTCACCATGTCACAAAGGTAAGGGCTGGAAACCCAACAAGGTGTTTCAGGCAGGTTAGACGAGAGTGGTTTCTATGATGAGTTCCTGCCTTTGTCAAGTACTTGTCTTGTAAAGACCGTTTACATGCGCATAAAAGTATATAACACTAGAGGAAAGGAGCACACTGCAGAAACATAATATGACCCCTTAAAAGATACATTGAAATGCTACACAACACTATTAAGAGAAAAAATTCTCAAGATTAGGAATATGAAGAAATATGGACAAAACTATATTGATCTCTATAAATATAAACAAACTGTATAACAAAAAATATAAACTTGTTAAAATTGTTGCTGTAATAGTATGTCCTTATTGACACTTGGATTGGTCTGTCAACAGGCAAGCTGGTCGACATCACCAAGAACTACAAATACATGTACTTCTGCTGTGGAGCCGTGGTGATCCTTTCCAGTATCTGGCTGTTCATAGGGAATGCCATTAACTACAGACTGCTGGACCGAGAGCGCAAACAAAAGAAGCAGACCCAGGATGCTGATGGCGATAACCAGAGGGATGCGGAAGGTGACCCTGAGGTCATGGATAACCTCTGTGACGACTCTCAGAAGGAGGAGCAACCCATGCAGCGGGAAACAAATATTTAAGCACTTTCCAGTGTTTTGAGTGTCCTGAGGTGTTACTTCCCAATGGCGTGTGCTGTTCCTATAGCGTCCACACATAAGCTAATATATAGACAAAACACTGCCAACAAAATGGCAGGGTCTGTAACATTGAGAGACATTTTATTCAGTGATGCTTTTAACTGCATTTTAAATGAAGCGAACGTACATACCGTGTGGTTAAGATATTAGCGGGTTGAGTTCAGTGATCCAGGTGGGAAGCCCTCTGCCCCTTTGCTTCCAGTGGCAAATTCTATTATATGTAAAGTTCATGTTGCTAATTTCCTAAACCGGGTATTCTTATTAATTGGACTGAATGATAATTGGCTAACGAAAAGCATGGATTGCACCGGGCAGACAGCTGTGGTAGTGTTGTTGTAGCTTGTTTTTGTGGATATACGCAAACTATTGAAGTAACACATTTGGAATTCATAAGCAATATTATATCTTGAATTGTTAGCGATGTTTGTTTAATCATTTATTAGATCCTTGACAAAGGCAGCATGTTTAGATGTCTAACACCCTTAATCCTTTATATATGCCTTAAGTTAGAAGATATGACCATTTTTAATATGACTTAAATTACATAAATTTGTATGCAATTATTATACCCTGAAAATAATGGTGAATCATAATGTGAACATTTAATTAGTTGGAGGCCCAATTTAGACAAACCTTTTTTCTTTTCTTTTGCTACGTTTGAAAATTTCTCAGGTTCCTGCCTGTTGTTTGCAATGCCACAACTAAATGTGAATACATTTGTATTCACATTAACATTTTTAAACATTTTTCATTATTAGTTGATACTAACAGCATTTTAAGGTTATTAAGCCTTTTTTTATTAAGCAAATCTTATTTATAATTTTCCCTAGCTTCTAGCAATAGTATATTTTATGAGGTCTGTGTCATCTCAAGGGTGATAGTGGTGGTGTCTAACTTAGACTGCATTTAGGCTAAACTAGGGACAAATTAGAATGTTGAACTTCACAGAAACATGTTCCACTCTACACATTTATAAAGGATGTGTGATGTTCTTGTGACTGATATTACTGCCATTAAAGGCAGTTATTGTTCCTGCAGGGAAACTTACTGATCCATTTGTAAACCCAACACTTAAATAGCATCCGAAGAATAGGACCAATATCTAAATTTGTGTCCAAATTCTAAAAGGGAAAAACTTGAGCAATTTATAAAATATTTACCAGTTACAGAAAGCATTTTGGCAACAAAACAACCCGGGTAAATAGATAAAATGTGTGAAAATAGGTAAAAATGTGAAAAATCACGAAAGGTGATGATAGTGCTTCACACGTGTGGATGAGTGCGGGTATCTTTTTGAGTGTGATTGGCAGTTACAAACCTGACCACGATACAATTTCAGAAGTGATGGAAACGCAACAGGAAACATGGTCTGGGAAATTAACTACAATTTATAATTTATTGCAGTTTGAAGGCGTCACCTTCTCAGCCGAATTTCTTTACTTGAATCTTAAAATGAATGTGTTTAAGAAGCTCTCACACCTGCCGACCACGTGTTTGAAACCAAATGGATGCAGCACAGTTGCACCAGGAAAAGTTCTCTTATTTTCTTCTAGAAGTGACAGTATTTAACATTTCTTTGGAATATTAAGAATGGTCACATGCTGTGTATGTCAGCAGTTATCCAGGATGAACTGGGGATTTATTTTATTCAAAATATTCAAACAAAACATTGTCTGACATTTCTTTGTGCCATGATCTTTTTCTGTAATGCTGTGTGTCATCTGTTAAGTTGTCATCACCTGTAATTCTAAACTAACCCAAATGTGATGTTAGTAATGCAAAATTTGTATTTATTTTTTTATATTTTGTTACTTCAGATGTATGTTTTATGTTTCGTAAGGCATATATATTCACTTTATTGTAAATATGCTTTTAATTTAATAGCCACATGATGTTGTAATCTTATAAACCATCATCCTAATTTTTAAATTAAATTTCTGAAATTACAGAAATGAAGGTTATTTATACAGATAATTGTATCCAATTAGCCTTATTATATATAACATATTTGCCACTTCAGTTTGAAGTATTTAATAATTTAGGCATATTAACAACAACAAAGTGAAATATATAAATGTAAATACTGTAAGATATGGAGAAATGGATGTCCCAGGTTTAATGAGACTTGTTTCGGTTGGGGGCTACACACCTCAAGGTGCAGGGATGGGTGATGGAGGGGGGAAGTCATTTGGCATTTTTGGGGTTTGGTTACAAATAGAAAAGCAGTTTTACATTCTGCCAAAGGAGTCAAGTAGATTGGTGTTGGCACTTCAGAGGTAACATCAACAAAGATATTTTAATTTTATTATATTTTATTTTATGTTAGTTTATATGTGGTTAGGTGACTGAATTGCTCATCACCTGACAATCCTGGGGCATCCATGGTCCTACTATGCCATACAGGATGGCTCAAAAGTAGAGTAGCAGTTAAACTGTTGTTGTTTTCTGATTAATTTTATTAAAGAGTTAAACCAAGCACACATTAATAACAGTGTTTTAGAAATTGAAAAGTAGGAAATTAAGTGGTAAACATAAGAGTGAACATTACATCATGAACATTACAATCCTTATACAAATGTTGTGCACTTACAGTGATATTACTGTAAACCTACTTTTGAGCCACCCTACATTATAATACATCTTTTAATTGTAAACGGGGTAAAAAATTTTAACCTCATGTTTTTGCGATGGGCTTGAAATTAAAATTGATTGCTCATTTTAACTGGGGTCAAATATTCCACGTAATAAATATAACACCTTTCTTTTGGGTAGTATTAATAGCACTATGTGACAAGTAATCATTTGATTCAGATGTATATTTCTCCACACTGGGAAAGTATGGTAGTTTTACAGATTTAACATTCAGTAAACTACCCATTTAATTTTTTTCTTGAAATAACAGTATGCATTGAAAAATACACTATTAATTAAGAAGAGACTTGTAGCTAATTTCCAATACCTATCCACCATGTCATCTTATAATTATGTTTCAAAGAATGCATGAATATGTTTTAAAAAAGTTAATTTGGTCTCCTTAAAATAGTGCCTTATAAATATTTGAATTAAAATGGCTACATATATTTTTCACAGGTACATGCTTGTGAGGGAAAGAGACACCAAATTGTAACATCATTTTTTTGTATATTAATGTTTTTATGCTTTTGATGTTTACAGTTTCTGTAGCCACAGTTTTATCACATGTATGTTTTGAGTGAATGTTTCAGCATTAATTAGGGTCACATGGTGTGTAAATTAGGTATAAAGTTTAATTGATAGCTAAAAAAAACCATGTTGACAATGGATGTTAATTTGCTTTTTTTTGGTAAGCGATTATAATGTTGTAGTTGTTAATTCACTACTCAAAAAACGTATTGACTGGATTTTAACTTGGTATAAAAAGTATTAACTGATTGCTCTATTACATGTTATGCAGATTTTTTACTACCTCTTTAAATTTCTCTGGTTTTGTTGGAGAGAAACTCCAGAAGCTTTGCTAGCCACATTTAAGCAATGGTCATGTCTAACTAAATCAGTTTCAGTACTACAAGCCTAGGAAATTAAGTTGAATGCACTGATCAGCCATTTCCAGTATTTTGTGAAAATGTTTCTCATGTTTTGTTTTGAAATTAATTTCACCTGTTTTTTCTGAACCAATACTAGGTGTAAAAAAGCTTTTTTTTTGCACATGACAACAAATAATTATTTGTATTACAACAAAACTTCCTTGATTGTTTGAATTGCTGTAATGGCTGCTTACCTACATTTAAATCCATCATTATTTGAACATTTTAAATGGGTTTTGATAATTGTAAATAAATGTTTAACGGGACTATTTCAAAAGCTGCTATGCCACGCTCTGTACATCAAAGTTTGAGAAACACCTTTCAGGGGGCCAGGAAGGGTATTGACTTCCACATTGTTCATTTAATTAGCTGTTCTGCTGTACCGATCTACATCCTTCTGAGACTGAATGGAGGAATTCTAGAAATAGTTACTGACCCCGGAAATGATCCTTATCTGTGATTCTTTTGTAAAATGTTATCTCTCTTATTCAAAGATGCAGAGAACTGATTAATATGCAAGTTCATCTTCAGGAAAGACAACAGTTAGTCTTGACTCCTTTAGAAAATACTCGTAAGAAAGATCACCTTCTATTTTCGGTAAGACAAACTTTAGGTCATGCGAGCCTTTAGACATGTCGAAGTTGCTGAAGTTCTAACCCTGTAACCCTGCTCTTCTAGAAAAGCAGTTCTATGTAAAAAAATTCTTTTGTCATCAATACATGGGGCATTCTGATAGATAGCTGGAACTACAGAACATTTCAGATGTTCAATAAACCACTGCAGAATTAATGTGGTTTGCATCATCAGTCATATATTTTGAATAAAACCCAAATTGTTGATTTATATTTGAAATAGTTTGCTGAAATATACTGTTTTTCATAAACCGGATGTATACAGAGCAATGTAAATGATAACATGCACAAGGGACATTTTATTTCAACAGACCAATACTAAAAACTGGCATAAAACAGGGAATTGGATCAGATTCACAGCATGATCTACATGCTTGTAGACGTAAGTTCAAGTGAAATGGGACATCTAGAAGAAACCCATGCGGGAGTGCTGCAAAGCTAACCCTTTGCAATGGGGGAAAGCCTGGCGAAACCTTCAGGGCAACACAATGCCCCACTGATGGTGAAATTCGGATTGCTGGATTCAAAAAAGTGCTGCCATTGCACCAAGTGGTCCAGTACCATCAGCTTTGCCAAATGACAGTCAAACGTGACGGTAGCATGACCTGGCTAAAACTAAAACTTACAGATGTGTTCAGTTTGTATTGCAAACTGAGGATACATAGAAGAAAATGTTCAAGTAAGCGGGCCTAGTGACACTAGTGAACCTCGTGCTCAAAGAAGTGACCGAAGTAGAAAAGCCACCTCACAGTCGGTGCGTAAACGGCCACGGGCATCGTAACTTGTCAAGTTTGTTTTTTTGCTCTCATTCAATTGCTCCTTTTGCTTTAATGTTAAATCTTTCACGTTTATATGTTGAATATAACTGTGTATTCTTAATATTTTTAATGCCTGCTGATAGCTCATATAGCTTGGGTCCTTGAAGTTCCAGTGAAGCTGATGCTTATTTGGGACCATTCAGCTCCATCAGTAAACCAGTCCAGTCATAGTTGGGTGCAGCATCTATCTCACTCTTCAGAAAGACTATGCCACAGTAAATTCTTGTATATGATGTTGTCAGTTTTGCCAAACATGACATGTACTTAAGTCAGGGGTGATTCTAGGTTCAGAGCTTTGGGGGTGCTGAGCACCCAGAGAGCTGCCCAGCAAGGCAAGATACACTTTACTCGTCA
>JAODUD010000001.1:29239925-29253363 GCA_026784285.1 Stomatorhinus walkeri | reverse complement strand
TATTAAGTTCTCCCCAAGCGAGCTTGATGGGCCGAATGGCCTCCTCTCGTTTGTATAGTTCTTATGTTCTTATGTACCCAAAGTTTCCCAGCAGAACATTGCCCAGAGCATCAAACTGCCTCTGTGACTCATCAGACCAGGCCAACTTCTTCCATTACTCAATGGTCTAGCTCTGATGTTCACATGTTGCACAACTTAATAACACTCATTAAAATATTGTGTGGCTTCAGCTGTTTCTACTATTTATGTTTTTGTTTGCACTTCTGCAACTGGGTCTTTGCACTTTGCCTAACCTGCACAAACATATGCATGCTGAATGCCATTATTACATATTTATTGTTCAACTCCCCATATTGTTCTCATTTCTTTTCGTCCCCACATGTACTGCCCCCTCCTCAGCAACGCTGGCACAAGAATTTCACCGTTTCACGGAGTTCTATGATCCATGTGAAAAAAGTGGTATTGCTTTAAGAGAGCTACTTCTTACTGACTCATTTTAAAAAAACACAGCAAGAAACAAACCCCCAGCTGGTGTCAAGATGGAAACAGTTATTCACTTTGTCAGTACTTGTTCCTTTATTTTTTAAATTTCAGAAAATTCTCACTGAAATGGAACAATAGACAGATTTATTAAGCACAACATATTCTCGCTATTTTGTCTATTTGAGTGTCTGTGTCTTTCTATTTTACATTTAACAACATGCATAATTTCCATAACTATCAAATATAATGCAGAGTCAGATCAGTCTGGCATCCAAACCCTGTTTCAGGAACATTTGTTGTGGAGATGACACCCTCAGACCCAGAAACAGTAAAAGCATTTAACCCTAGCTTTTGTTTGGTAACCCTAAGTTGGGGACTTAAACTTATTATCAAACCCAGCTAAATTGTGGTTTCCCAGAATACAAGACCAAAGAACTATCATAAGAACTCATGTGGAGATCTGTAACAGCCATAAGCTTTCTATCCTTAACCTTAGCTGTAATTAGCTAATTTGGGGAAATAGGGTTACAGAACAGGTGTATGCAAAATATGAAAAATGTTATGAAACCCAGCTAAATTGTGGTTTTCCTGGTCACAGGGGCCCAAAACTTTCATAACACCCTTGCATGTCTGTAAAAGTCGTAACCTTTCGAACCCTAACCCTAGCTGTCATGATGACAGGCAGAGCAGGGAACGAACAATCAAGACCCAGGACAAAGAGCTTCAGGAATTCAAGGTTTATTAGAAGACACAAGCAGACAGAGCATAACCAGGCACATGGCATTAATCGCAGAATGGGGGATACATTGGGATTTCACATGAAGTTAATGAGAGGGGCGTGGCACACAGGAGTATCGTATGAGCTGGGCGTGACACTAGCCTTGGTTGGCTAAGACTAGTTTGGGACTTAGGTTTACACAACAGATACTTGGAAAGTCTGACAAATGTTATCAAAGCCAAGCTAATTTGTAGTTTCACTCGATACAGGGCCATAGTATTTTTACATAAAAACATTTGGAAAATTTGTCTGTCTTGACTGTCTAGTTGAAACACAGCTTTCTGAAGCAATGAAACTTCCTGCACAAATATATCGGTAAAGGTGTCTAATGCTAAGCTTCAAAAAACAGTGCACAATAGCGGCACCTGGTGGTCAGAGGAGAGTAGCCGTTAACTTGGCAGACGGCGCATTTGACTGCATCGAAATCTGTCATCTTAGGCCTTATCCGGGAAAATGACTTTTTGTTGAATGAATAAAGGCCATTAGAAACACTAAAGAGGTTGTGTTAGCTTATAATTATATATGAACAAAGTGTACATACCACGAGGCCTTTATAATAATCTGTGCACTTTTTTTTATTTCTTTGTCTCCCCCCCTTTCACACACACACACACATGTTTGCAATTATACCTTTGTGGGGACTCTATATTGATTTCTATGGGGAAAGCTCTAATCCCAACATGAGAAGCGTAACCCCTACCCTGCTGTAACCTTAACCAAAGTATCCAAACCAAATGTGAGAAGTTGTGTGGCAATTTTTTGATTGCATACACAGATCTTTGTGGGAACCTGAAAAATGATCCCCACAATGTCAAAAATACAGGTTTTTGTCACATTGTGGGGAATATTTGTTCCCCACAATGTAATACAAACTTAATCTACACATACCCTGTCAAGCGCTGATCGAAGAAGTCAGGAGACGTGAAAAACACTGGTTTTAATGGGAGTGAACACAAAGTAACAGGCAGCAACGCAAATTGACAATCGGGGGTCACGGGAGCTGGGAGTTCGGGCGGCACAGGTGGACCCGGGAGCCCAGGCGCAGCAGCAACGGGCGGAGCCAGGAGCCTGGGCGCAGCAGCTGCAGGACCTGGAACCACAGGGGACAGGGTAGGGGCCACATAAACATTGGGGGACAGGGCAGGGGCCTCAGGGACCTCCAGGGGAGCCACGGGACCCCGAGCAGGGATTGGAACCACAGGGATCTAAGCCCGAAGCACAGGAGCCTCAGGGACTGCTGAGGGCTGAGCAGGAGGCACAGGAACCGCCTTGGGCGGTGCAGCAGCAGGGGCCTCAATAGGGACCACTTCCTCTGCTGGAGGAGCCAGCTCCGACCGCAAATGGAGTAGCTTCCTCAGAGTCTCCTCCACCTTCTCCAGCTGCTGGGATGGAGACGCTGGAGTGATGGCGGCAAACTCCCTCCAGAGCTGCTCCATGAGTTTACCCGCCTCAGGGGATTCTCTTATTGTGGGCTCCCCTACCACCCACCAGTACAGTCCCAGGAGGGTAAAAAACTTCCTTGCCGTCTCAGGGCAGGACCGCGGTGCCACTGGCATAGGAACCACGGGGGCGCTGCGGGCACAGGAACCATGGGGGGGTGCTGCGGGCACAGGAACCACGGGGGGGTGCTGCGGGCACAGGAACCACGGGGGGGTGCTGCGGGCACAGCCGACACGGGAACCACAGAAGGTGTCGCCTGCTTCTGAAACTGGGGAACCCACGGGATAGCCCCTTAAGGGGCAGGCATGTCCTGCTAAAGGGGTTAGCTCCTGCTGGCATGGGCAGCACAGTGGCAGGTGGACGGGCCTCAGGTGTCTGCTCTGGTGAAGTGACGGTGACGTCACTCGCGAACACCACTGGGTTTATGAGGGGATTCTCCCGATACGCAGCAGGGCAACCAGCAGAGAGCGAGACAGCCCCTAAGAAGAGTTCTGGCTTCTCTTCCTGTCTTCTGCTTTTCTGCTTTTTTCTCTGTGCTGTGGTAGGCGGAGTCAGGGGCACCACGACTAGCTCGCTGTGTGGCAGCCCGCAGTCCAAAACGACCCGTCTCAGTGATATCTTGGCAACCCCTTCCCAAAGCTGCCGCACGAGCGAGTGCACCATCTTAGCCAGAGACGCGTCTCTTCCAGGATGTCCCAGCCTTGATGGGCTAGAGCCCAAAGCCCAGGATTGACTCTAACTTCAGGCTGCTTTAGCCAATAGATCACCTTGTCTGTCATGTTGACAACGTGGAAAACACTGGGTTTAATGGGAGCAAGGACGAAGGAACAGGCAACAACGCAAATCGACATTACAATGACCGGACTGGGGAAACAAACTGAAACGCGGACTAAATACACTGAATTAATGATGGTAACAGGAAACAGCTGATGAACAAGGGGAATTCACACGGGGTTAATGAGGTGGTGTGCCACACGAGAGGAGCGGACGATCGGGGCATGTCACACCCACACACGCACACATGCATTTCTATCTTTGCGAGGACAGTTCAATACCTGAAGATTGACTTGTTGACGGGACAGCTTCATATTAGGAAGTGTCTCAGCATTGATGATGTGTTATTATCCGCCAATTCCTGAAAACGGACCAAACACCAAACCCGTGGATAATATATTGTTGCATCTATATGTCGGTGGGTTTGTTTGTTTTATTTAATTATTTGAGTAGAATAAATGTATTTCAAATGTTATATATATAAATAATATATACTATCATTATTTTCTCATCGGTTGTTGATATTATTTTGAAAAGTTCTCAAACCCCAGACATACTTCTTTCCTCGTCTCTTCCATCACTACTTATTTCTGTCGATTTGCTAAGCAAACGCCCAACCAACACGACAATGACCTGGCCAAGATTCATGCTTCTTTAGCTGTGTCCCAATTCAGGGGCTGCACCCCACAAAGGCTACGCTGACTGCATTATTTAAAGGTCAGAAAAATTTGTGATAGGTTGTGAAGGATCGATCACAGCCCAGGAAAAGAAGTACTCATTTCTATTCCACATTTGAAGGAGCTTCTGAAATGGGACGGCTTTGTTGCACTGTTATGAGACATTTGGTCTTCAAAAGAAGCCTTAAAACGCTGCACCCCCTCAAATGGGACACAACTCTTATGACACGAAAAGCTGAAGTACATGTGATCGTGGCTTGAATAAAGATTTGGACGTCATTGATCCTGTGTTTATTTTGATGCTCTGATTTGTCATACATTGGGTCACTTTTCTCCAACACAGCTTCAGAGCTTCAGTATCAATCATACCACCACTAATGGCGTCTGGCTGTCTCTCCGTCATGGTTTTAGGTTTATCCTTGACGAGAAGCATATAGTGGAAGATATTGTCCTTGCAGTAGCAGAACAAGTTAGCCATGAAAACACTGAATCCTCTTCGTGTATGAATAAAGCAATAAGTGATTAAAAAAAGAACAGCACCTTGTCTGTCATATTATTGAGAGCAGACTCGTGGCAAATTATTTGTTTAGACAAGTTACACCGATTGCCACGTCCACAAAGGATATTTCCAGGTGCAACTGCTGAGTGCCTAAAAGGCCTGAGGTAATTGGTACCCTTATAAATGACCATGTTTCCTTCTCCTGCTCTATACATCTTGATAGTGGTCAACAAACCGACGTTGGTTCCTCTTTGTTCAAAGATAAGAGTAAGACAATCTCCTCCTACCATCTGCGGCTGTACCTGAGTTGTTACTTTGTTGTCACGTTAGCATGGTTCCATTGACATCTTTTTCTCCTGATTTTGGTTATTTAGGGGGTGAGGGTGTCTGGGTCAGAACCAGTCCAACCCTGACTTTCATGCCTCCTCCCTATTTGTCCTCCGCTCTTTCTCTTCCTTCAAAACATTTGTGTTTTCCCTACCTCCTAGGTTGCTGCTTAGCTCACATGCGTCTCTGATAGTGATTCTCTCAAATCATGGGTTTGTGATCGGCCTCCCCAGTTATTTGCATTTGTTAGTTTTCTGTTCCTCGCTGTTTATTTTGTGTTCATTCCTGCGCTTGGTTCATCCTCCTTCTGTTCTGTCAGAGTTTTGTTTTGTAGCATTTGATTTTGTAATTGATCAGCTTTGCTTTGTATTCCTGGTGCCAGAGTATGTTTAAACCTCCTAGTTCTGTGTTTATCTTGGTTAAGTAATTCCACCTATTTCTCATTCCTGTGTCTCCCCTAATTGGCTAATTGATTATTGTTACACCTGTCCCTTGTTTGCTCTGATTTCCTGTATGTATTTAAGTGCCTGTGTCCACACTGTTCTCTGGTCAGTCGTTGTGTGCTAATGCTGTGATATGTGGCTTGTTTCTGAGGTCCTGTGGTTCTGTTCCTGGTGTCTGCTCCTTTTGTAGTGGTTGCTGCTGTTGTGAACTGATTTCTTTCAGTGGTTCTTTTACGTTCATTAATAACCTCCCTTGTGTGTCAGAGATGCCAGTGAATCGTCACCCTTCTCCCCCCCCCCCCCCCCACCTTTGCCATAACGGAGGTTTGTTTTTTATATATATATTTATATATATATATATATATAGGGCATTTGCTTTTGTCTAGGTTTTTGTTTATTGATTTATGGTTTGCTCTGCTTTTTAGTGGCGTAATGTTTTGCTCTTTAATTGTTTCAGTTGTGTAATCTTTCTTTGATTAATAAAACCCAGATTTATATTAAAATAGTTGTGGTAGTGTTCGTGCTTAGCAGGAGAATAAGGTCATGTTAAGATGTTGCATTACAGCTTTTCTAGCAGGGATGTAACGGTGTCTAACAAAAATAAAGATGGGCACTGATCCCTTGAAGGATTACTGCCAAAAGGGGCCGAGGACTGATGGATCGTTTAAGCGGTACCAGCCTAAATGAGACAAATCTGCACAAATAAGACATTGGAGACACATCAGGGTTACCAAACTATCATTGCTATTGTCATGTGAAGAAGGTTATTTTTGAAAGAGGTCCACAAACTTCTCTGAGCATTTCACAAAAATTGTTTGTCAAGGGTCAAAATGCTATATTTTTCAGTCGGGTATTGTCAAACAGCCATGGATGGAAAAGAAAATGCTCGGTGATGGTAGCAAACATAGAATGAAGGAAGAGTTTAGCAGGACTAGAGGAAACAGAGTGCTATACAGGAACCTTAAGCAAAACCAGAATAAGAGATGGGCAGTGTAGTAACCAGCTAAGAGGGACCGTAGCCTCAGATTCAGACGAGCATTTTGTAGCTCTATCAATGGATGGAAGTCAGCTGCATTGATTTAATGTTTGAGAACATTACAGTAATAAAATGTTAGTCAAGAGTGCCCATAGTAGCTGCTGACATTTACTGACTCGGTTGTGATTCCACAGGGACTGCCATGATACATTTATTAGTTTAATAATAAACCTGAGGGAGAACAATCACTGCATTCTCATCACCTGAGGCTGTAGTTGGGGACACCAGCGGAGCTTTTGGAGCCCTTGAATGCAGATCATATTGGGCCCCAACCCAGATCAATCTTTACCCATATTGGAACAGCTGGATACTTTCACAGGTGCAATTCAAGTGGTATTGCAACTCTCCTTTGACTTGTTCTCTGTCATTCCTTTAAACAATATATTATCTATCACTAAATATGTACTTTGACAAAAAAATTGTCATTGTCATTTTAATCTTCCATCATGCTCAGTTTCTGCACACATACAGGTTATTGGTACATACACTTATTAGTTCCCTTATTAAATACACCTGCATTCATTGCGGAGTTTGAGGCACGTTGCCTCATTAATGCAAACAACCATCTTCTACAAAGAATTAATCATGTGGCTGCAACTAAACCTATTCACTACACAGATGGGATCAAGAGGTTCATTAACCACATGTCTCAGCTTTAGAGTGTGATCTATGTGATTTTAAAGGTGGTGTGACTTGTTGTAAGACAGGGTGGTTTCGCCATTTCAGAAACAGCCGTTCTGCTGGAATTTTCCTGCTCTACAGCATGTGAGATGAATAGAACACCTCTGGGATGAGGTTTATGAATATGTCCATGAGTCAGCATGGACAAAATTGTGGAAGAAATTTTTCCAGGTCCATTTGCCTACTCAATACAACCTTTGTACCCATGCTGGACTCTGTAACTGCCTTTAGGGGTAGATGAGTTTTACATTTAGAGAAAATTACCACACCACAAAGCTAAGCTACTATTTTTTGCACTCGTGGCCTTCCTGTTGGCTTAATGTGAATTGGGACTTCGTCATCTTGTTCATTTGACGTCCTCTACCGGCCCCTGGTGGGTCCGCTCCCCCTTTGAGTCTGGTTCCTCCTAAGGTTCCTTGCTTCTAGGGAGTCTTTTGCCACTGTCACCTCTGGCTTGCTCACTGGGGGCTTTGGACAGGGATGCTGTAAAGCGCTTTGAGACAACGTAATGTGAAAATGCGTCATACAAATAAAATTCACTTGATTTGATTTGAATTGAATTTAAAAAGTCTGTCAATCCTCTGACATCGCCTTTTGCGGACACACAATGCTGTTCTGCAAAATGAGTGGCCCAAAAGTGAACCTACTTTGTCTTAACTGAACTAACTTAATAATTGACTAGAACAAAGATATTGTTTCCCATGAGGAATGTCTTATTGCCCTTCCTGTCTTGCTACCATGAGACTCAAAGGCACATATGCAAGTGAGTGCAAGTTTTTGGGGGGGGGGGGGGTCGCAGTGTGCAGCACCACTGCAACTGGGGGTTAAAGGGCCTTGTTCAGGGGTCCAGTGCTCAGATCAGCCTACCAGCCTGGGATCTGAACTGCCAACTTTCTGATCATGGGGGACTTAACCTGCTGAGCCGTTCAATCACCTCATAGTTTTACTGCAATACACTATATTTACTACACTAGGCATTGCTTCCTTGTTTCCGTCTCGGGTCTCTGAGAATTGAGTTTATGCAGCTACAGATTCAAATTCCGCTCTTCTTTTCAAAGTTCACTCCACAGTGGGCAGGGATACTAACAGTAATCCCGTGGCACTGAAGGATATTGCCACGTAATGAATTCCATAACTCCACAATTCTCAAGAGTGCTGAGTTTTGTAATGTGTGTGACAACTGAAGCAACAGGAAAGAAATGTCTGTAATAATCTGTAATTCTCTGGAGTAATTTGTGTCATAATTGAAATATATGACAGAAATTCATGATCCCATTTTGGAAATGAACAGAATAAAATGAATGGATTGGAAGTTTGCCACGTGCAATTTCACATATATTCACAAAAATAGAATCTGTGTGACACATGGTATCACGGATCTTATGCTCATGTACCATCTGTGTCACTGAGCATGGCATTTCAGCACACATGCATTCTAATTTAATGTACTGATTCATGCATTTATCCATCCATTAATTTGTCTATGTTTGTTTTTCACCTGTGTCTGGCAAAGATTATACAAACTTTTGCATACCATTTAGTAGTTATTGATAAATTTGCTTCTTGAGTCTTTACCTCCATGTTAGTCAAGAACACTTGCCATGTCATATATATATGCACCACATGAACTGCAGGAGAACTACACAAGGATTTGAAAAAGCATCCTTTAAGCACTCCAAGCATGGATATGTCAGACCATATTTTGCCGCCAGAATAGATCCTTCTGTGAGCGAGCAAAAACTATAGTTCCTGTTGAAATTATGTGTTATTTCGGAAGCAAAATTGCATGCCAAAATGAAAAGGAATAATGTAGTGTATGCACAATGGAATGTATTTGTCCAGTACTGCATACCCAGGGCCTTTGAGACACTGTAATTGTCAGAGACGTAGAAGTGATGATGCATTTAAATATTTTGGTCCAAGTATGTGTTATCAGGGTTACAGACCACCATCGTGGTGTGGAGACCACTGTCTTTATATTTATTTCAGGGCACAGAGAAGCATGTGAGAAATAATGAATATATGTTTCTAAGCTTGCTTAATTTGATTCATTTATTCCACACTGAACTGAATAACAACTTTCAGTTACCCTGAATGCAGAATGTTCTGTCACAGCAATCCGTGTCAAGCCTGTTCGTGTCTTTTCCATCCTTAAACTAGCATTCTGAGGTCTATCAGTCCAATCCAATTAACAAGAATAGACAAAATATGAAAAGCAAGAATAAAATGCAAACTAATTTAACTGTTAGATTAGACAGATGGATTTACATACCGAAACAATTTAGTATCAACTCCTATACTTTACATATGCCATTTAATTTCCATGTCTTTAAAAAGTTTTAGAAATGTGACAGCATAAGTTCCAGCCCATTATAAGAAAAGCAACTGCCATTTACCTAGTTCAATAATATTTACAACCTTTCATCCATCCAGTCCAGTTCAGGGTTCTCAGGTCTGCTGTTCGTGCTTGCGAGTGGATAAACACAGATTGTACATGGATTGTTCCTGAAACTGAAGCTCTTAGTTGGCTGACCTAAACCAGTGCTGACAGGCACAAGCAGCTAGTTCAGCGGCCCATAGCAAACACTGCAAACGGATTCTCTTTTTCCCAGTCTTGTCTTATTTTCTAGGATGTAAGGATGCCTACAACCTGAGAATTTCCTTTGTTTCATGCTGACATTTGCTTTCTACTGGCAGAATATCTTCTGTGTCCATATTAGTATTGCTTTGATGCTTCTCTTTATGTCCTGCCAGCGGTCTTCTCTTTTTCGCAAGCAAAATATGGTCACCCTACACTTGGTTTCAGGGCAGCATCAGAGAAGAAGCATTATAGAAAGCCATGGTTGACTGTAATCCATATGTAATTCGTTTTCAAGAGTGTTAACAGAGAGAAAGTGAAGCTGAAACTCCAAAGTCTTATCATGTACATCTTAACAGGCCTGCGACCTACTCCACAGAAAAGTAAAGCAGTTTTTCATATAATTTTACATGCCCCACTGCAGATGTTGTATGAGGTCAGCATCTACTTAATACTTTCAAGTAATATTTGTTAAAGCTCAGGCTTCACTGAATTTTTTTGTGAAATCCCAACTCACAGACACAAACATTCTATGAGTGGGTCTATTTCATGAAAAATGGTATAAGTTTTGTCATGACTAGGCAAACTACACAAATTGTACACCAGGGGGCAGCAAACACCCTGATCCTTCCATAGGATACTCTGTTTATCCAAATTATTTTACTATCCATTTACCTGTGTCTTGTTGAGTCTCCTACTTAACCATACTTCTATGTTTCAAAGTGCTCAGTACTGATTAACCCTTGTTAGTTATTCTGTGACCCCCTGTTGGGTTCTGGATTTTGGATTCAGCTTCTGTCTCACAAAGTCCCAGAAAGTCTTTTTACAGCTGCTCGCGGTTCATCCTCATTTTTACACCTGTGTCGTGCCACCACCCTCAGTTATCTCCAGTGTGTGTTCCAGGGTTTTGGTGACATTTGTCCATTTATTTAAATACCCTGCCAACACCCCAATGACATATGTTAAAAAAGGTATAATGTCCAGTGACACAGAGGTTTGAAGGTAGTACTTCCACAGAAGGACAACCCAAATGGCACCCCTGGTTTATCTGGGCCAATGAAGCAGAATGCTTCTCTTTCTCACTATGAAATATGTCAAATTGGGACATTACATCATACAAGAGACCTGAAAACCAGGTCCTGCAGAATGAAATTCCACAAAAGCTAACTTAACTTCTGAAAAATAAGAACAGGGGACACGTGTACCCCATAAGACATTAGGAACACTGTCCCAGTTTTCTGAATTCGATTATCTGAAATTCATTAAGACACAGTCAAGATACAAGATACATATACAGTTACCTGCTTAGTACAAAGGTCAGTAATTCAAAAACAAGGCTCCTGTGTCAGCTAGTAAATAGCCTAATGAACTTCTCCATGTCTAAAGCAGTCATATCACGGTTTTATTTCTTCTTTTCCCACAGATGTAGCAAGAGTCGCCATCACTTCACGTCGAGTCTTAGGTCACTGTCATACTGGGCTGCACCTACCGGTGGAATACCACAGAATGAAAAGTAAATAGTTACCTGTAGCATTACAGTGAATTCAGATCACAGTAAAGTTCACAAAAACCTTATACATTTCTTTTTATGCCTCGGATGGAAAGTGAATAAAGGCAGTAGTGTATACAGCAAAGGCAGCAGGGGTCCCGGAATCTGCTTTGCCTGTGTACTTCCTCGTAGGAAAGCTTATACCGACCAGCTAGCTATGGCTACCTGTTAGCACACTAGCTTTAAACTGAGCCGTATCAATGAAGTTACCAAGCCAATACATATGAAAACTTTTGAATTTGTACATTCTGTGACCCCACATTGGCTCGGCCTCTGGTGTTGGACCCCTCCAAGAAACTGAAATGGCAGTCCTTGAGTTACAGTTTCATCATTGCTGACACCACACAGGCATTGATACACATAGACTGACAGTTAAAACATCCTTTATAATGTCACTCTCTGCCACTCTCTGGTGTTCCAAGACCTATATCTACAAAACTGATCATGTGCTCACTGAGTTATGCATCTTTATCCCTCAATAAAAGTAAATGCAATTGTGTCTTTCACTCTTTTGATGGATTTAAATATGCACACAAGACCTGCTCATCTGTTAGTTGTCACATCTTTCATGCTACACGTGTAATAAAGAATGTTGTTTAAGTGTTCGTTTAGTACATAGAGATACATGATACTAGTGTTAAATTTTGTTTAAAATTATACAAGTAGCCCCTAGATGGCATTTGTGCTCCTTAATGGGTAGATTTTTGCATGCAGAGTAGGTTAGCTAAGGAGGAAAATATACCTGCTGCCAGACTTCTGTTTTTAATTGCTGGGGATACGTATCAAAAAGGGAATCTCAGCTACCATTAGCACACAAATAAAGTTCATTTTAAAAATTAATTTTCATCATTTCGTATGAAATCTGAAACTTCCCTGAAAATTTAGACAACGTGTCCTATGCTGGTAATTTTGAACATTAACCTAGAAATATACTGGAAATAATAAACTGCCTATTGTATCAAGTTTAACTTGATATGAAACACCTTGTTAGATGGCAAATAGCTATACTTTACTAGAAGTTAAATGTGGATCCAAAACCGTACAGTACGTACATGACACATGCTATTTTGGGGTCCTGCTGAAACTTATTTGTGTGTCTGGTACGGATGAATATTTTGACCTTGTATGGTGATATAGCTGGTAAATGTTGTATATATTCCATTCTGTTGCTGTATACCTTTGTGTATGCTAAATCGATTATACAGTTTTGTGAACTTTGCTTTATATGCTCCGTTTGTTTGCCATATAAACTTTGCAAAATCCTTTGAATACATACTTTTAAATTTGTGAAATTGTGACCCTGAATAGTACAAGAGGGCATAGAAAATGGAACGATAGGTGGATTATTGGGATGTTGTTTGCGCTACAATCCTCTTGTCAGAAAGAAAACAACACTTACACTTGTTTTTGTGTAGAAACTTTTCTGGATTTGGCTTGGGGTACAGGGCTGACATGAGTGAGTCTGTCAGATGTTTGTTGACAAGGCCCTAACTAGGTGCAGAGCCTTTGTGGAAAACACAACAGTTTATGTAAACCGGAGACTCTTTATTGCCCATAGTGTGTGTATGTCTTGAAATGGGCTGAAATCCCATGTAAGGCGTCCTGTGCACTGAGCTCTAAACACCCTGGGATGGGACCCACAGGGAATAAGCAGTTATTGGAAATGGATGGGGGGGTGATACTTATACCATACGCATAGTGGCTTTTATTACATGCTACATGCTATCTTTCAGTTTTTTAGAGACCAGAAACAAGCAAATTGTTTTGACTGCTGGTACATACAGTACACACTTATCTATCCTCATCTGGATCCCTGCTAAAAAGCAAAGGAGTAGGTCACATTTGCCTATCGTTAGGGGTAGACACCTGGAGGTTGCTGGTTCGAGTCCCAGCAGAGGATCTGCTGTGCAGAAACAGATCTTAACATAATCAGTCAGTTTAGATAAACGATTTAGTGATGCCACTCAATTAAATTGGTATGTAAAGTTGTGATATACACTACCGTTCAAAAGTTTGGGGTCACTTCAAAATGTCCTTATTTTTGAAAGAAAAACAGTTTTTTTCAACGAAGATAACTTTAAACTAATCCGAAATATACGCTATACATTGTTAATGTGGTAAATGACTATTCTAGCTGCAAATGTGTGGTGTTTGGTGCAATATCTACATAGGT
>JAODUD010000001.1:29218660-29229539 GCA_026784285.1 Stomatorhinus walkeri | reverse complement strand
AGGATCAGGCAGGCAGGCAGGAAGCGGGGAAGGATCAGGCAGGCAGGCAGGAAGCGGGGAAGGATCAGGCAGGCAGGTGAAAATCCAAGACACGGGTTTATTGCAAGCAGACAGGACAACGTGTTAACTAACATTAATGATGGATCTGGGGAAACTAACTCAGACGTGGACTGAGTGGACACAAGACACACTGAAAATAGGCAACAGGTGATGACAATCGGGGATTGACATGAGGTAATGAGGGGGGCGTGGCACACAAGAAGAGGGAACGAGCAGGTCATGACACCTGTTCTCTCAGCTGTCATGTTTTCCCCATATAGACAAAAAATGCTACAGAACTCAATAGTTATAAATGCCTAATTACTTTTTTGAGAGCTGCAATCTATTTTGCAGGCCACAACAGATAACTTTGTTATGAATTAATATTTCTGCTGATAGCACTTGTCATGATTAAAATGTGAGCCGTAATTAAAAGTCATTTCTAAGTTCAGGATTGTGCTGCAAAATCAGTAATTGTCATGTGAGACCTGGAAGAGAGGCTGCAGGTTGTAGTATTTAGTGCATGAAGCCCCATTTGTACCACGGTACATGTAGGAAATGATATTACTTACATGCCTTACTAAGAGTGACACTTAGCTGTAGAGGATGAGGAGCTGGCAGTATTCACAGATGTCACTCGAGAAGTCTGATAAAGTACCATGCTCAGTGATTCAGAGGGACAGACCCTCCTGGGACAAGAATATGGGGCCTTTGAAAAAATCAGGATCTGTGAAATTTATCAAGCATCGTTTTTTATAAGTGAAAAGTTCCCAATGTCTGCTTCCAGCCTAGGATCATGAATATCTGTCATATACTTGAATCATAACTTGAATTACTCCAGAGATATATTTAAGGTATTGTAAGTATTATAGTAAACCAATGTGTAAGAATATGTTTTACATTTTTTCTTGAAGTTAATAATTCATTCTTTTGTATTGTACAATTGTGCGGTTCAGTGGGTAGCACTCTCACTTTATACTTCCAGGTTTGGGGTTTCAGGTCATGCCTTGAGTGTCTGGAGTTTTGTCTAGTGTGGATTTCCTCACACAGTCCACAAACACTCTGTTAGGTGAACTGATTTCTCTAAGCTGCCTATAGTGTATGTGTCCTGTGATAGACTGGCGTTCCATCCAGGCTACCTTGTATCTTGTGTTGCCCTGAATTGGCTCCAGCCCCCACAGCCTTTCCGGCAGTTAATTCCGGGTAACGTTTTAGTTACCTTTACTATCTTGTTCATTTAATGCTCAGAGTAACTGGATCACAGGATCACATTATGTTTAACTAAGATTCCATGTTCTTTCATGTAGAAAAACTATACGTTGATAATATTCTCAGAACCGTTCTATGTAATTCAACAGTATGCAAGGGGAGCTGTTTCATTCCTATTGTTACAAATGCAGCAGATTCCACTTGAAGGCTCAGCTGTGTCGCTTCGCACCCTGATCTTGTTCATCACAGCTGACGTTCCTGTAGACCAAGCTTCAGCTTCCCTTCCCTTACAGACTCTTCGGTGGCAGCAGCATGTGCACGAGAGATCGGCTATCCACAAAAAGTGTGTTGCAATAATACGCAATTACACTGAATAGGAAGATCAAAATAACATCTCAAGAAGGACTGAGCTAGTAAGTGAAAGTCTTGGGTCTGGAGCTTTCCCCATTTGTAGTGCAATACACTAAATACACTAAATACACTAAATAAATACAAACAACAAATACAAATAACAACTATACAACTGTATGTGCTATACGTATGCACAAAAAATACAAAATACAGTATAACGTGCACAGTACAAAATAGAATACACCATAGAACAAACAGACGGACAGTAAGTGCAATAGCAGCACCGTTTAGTGCACTAAAAGACCTTCTACTAGTGCAATGGAGTGTAGAGGTATTGTCCTGGGGGGTGGTGGCTGTTATTAGCTGGAATTGAGAATATTTATGGTCACTTCATCATCCCTGCACTGTGTATGTGTGGAATTTTCCATGTTCTCCTGTTACCTGGTTTTCTTCACTGGTTTCTGCTGCAACCTTGTGGCATGCAGCTAGTGTAAAATGCATGTGTTTTGTAATGGATTTGTATCCCGTTTCTGATGTTCCTCTGGGTAAAGTTGTGGGGTCCGGCGGTTATGCGGCGTCTATTGGTGAGGAAAGGTTTGCCGATCTTGACTTCACCGGCGATGCGGTGATCTTCACAGAGCCAATGGAAGCTCTGATCGGGACTCTTGAGAAACTGAACAAGGAGTCCGAGCATCTGGGTTTGCAAGTGTCCTGGATCAAAACCAAGATCCAGGCATTTAATGACTTCTTGGGTACAGCCATTACCAGAGTGTCTATCTGAGAGTGTCAACCTCGCTGAGAGGTTCACTTACCTTGGCAGTGAAATTCAAGCATGCCTCAATTCAGCTTCATGCCTCTTATGTGGCATTGTCTGTGCCCACCTCATCCATTCTCAAAGGCTCAAGAAAATTAAACTGGTACATCATACATACTTTCTTCATTGTCTATATTATTAATTAATACCCCTGTCCAGCTGGGAAGGAATAAAACCCATGGCAGATAAGTATGTCTAATTATTTCAATTTCTCTGCATAAAATGCCAATGCAGCTCGTTTAAAACAGCATTCCACAAAGGTAAAGTTTACGAGTGCACAGTAACAAGATCCAAAAATATATACAGTGGTTCTCTCCTCTTGTGTACTGAGCCCAGTAAGAATTATAGGCCAGGTAATGATGCAGTCCAGATTTGAGCTGTCATTTTACCTATAGACATACAGTACATTAGCCCATGGGATTATCTTAACACACATTATCCCTATGGGACTAATTTGCCATATATTACTCCATGAGATTAGCTTGACACACATTACCCCCATGGGATTAATTTGCCATATATTACTCCATGGGATTAGCCTGACACACATTACACCTATGGGATTAATTTGGCATATATTACCCAATAGGATTAATTTGACACGTATTACCCCATGGGATTAATTTGACATATGTTACCCTATGGGATTAACTTGACATACATTACCCCGTAGGAATACCTTGACGTATTTTAACCTATGGGTTCAATTTGACATACATTAGTCCATCGGATTACCTTGATATATATCACTCATTGGTGTACCTTAATATATTTTACTCTGTAGGATTACCTTGCCATATATTTCATGGAGACATGATTCAATTTTAGTTATGTATAACATTTAATGTCGTTTCCTAGCAAAACAATGAAGCCTTTATGTTAATATTCAATGAAAGGTTTTGGCTTGTTTGTTTTTCTTTTGGATGAATTGAATTAACAATAATGAGGAAAATGGTTATTTCTGTAGCGAAGTTCACTTAAGCCTTAAACGCTTTGATTCTCCTGCCATACTCTTTGAAGTACATGGGCAACATTTCATAATACATACATATTATATTCCTATATAAACAAACTTGTTCTTATAACCAATACTTACACGTCAACTACATGAATCAGTTTATTGTATTATTTTTATAATAAAATCACATTATATATTAAATGTTTTCAGGTGCTCTCTATGGCCGGGCATTAAAATTTTACATTTTATAATTGTTAGGATACTTCTTTGATGACCAAAAACCTGAACTAAGGTGATTTCATACTTAAATTATTTAGCTCTCTATCTTTCAATCTTCCATATCTGGAAGGACACATACAAGCACTAACATATTCTACCCAAATAACCTTTGCCTCTCTGGGTCGATAATCCTGTATTTTAGAGCATTTTTTATATAGAAATTAAGGATTTAGGTAATCTGCTATGACAGGCTAGTGTTGTGGTTGAATACCTATTTGTACTTAATGTTAAATACAGCAGTGTGACATGCAGAAATCTCTCCCAAAGCCACACAATTTTAGATGCAGCATGTTTTAGATGCTTTATTGTTCACTATGTCAGAATACATTCTGTATATGGTCCTAGAAGAGCTTAAATGAGCTTATAAATACAAAGAAGGTTTAATTATGCTACATTTTAATGCAGAAGGCAAGTGGCTGAATCAAAATTCTTCTTTTGTAAACTTATGTAAACATATGGTTGGAGCTATTCAGACCAATTTATCACCAACACAGCTCTGTTGTCAAGTTAATTAAAGTAGAACCAACAGAATTAGGTGAGTATTTAGTAAACCAGAATCACCATAACTTTCCTGTAGGTCCCCGTACTATAATTGGCAGTTGTTTTCAATAAAGCAATTATTCAACTAATGAGAGTGTAGAGGAAATAAGCTGCTTGTGTGCTGACAAATTACAGCAGCATATAATTTGTACCGTAATTAAAGATCACCAGCTTCTGAAATGACTATGCATATTAATCATATATTCAGGGTGTTGTCTGGCATTAATGATTTCAAAGCACAATATCCATTAGGTGTTTCAATTTTTATTTCTTGACTTTTCATATTTAGAGGTACTTTATTATGCTTAATGATTGCATTTGAATTTGACCTCAGTATGTAAAACTGAATGGAGAACATCCTTAATATGCTTATGCTTAGGCCTCTTCCATTGGTGCAATTGCACCAGTCTAAAATTCAGCCTTTCCCTGAAACATCAAAGCAAAAGCAACAATCAGTCTTTCTTTGATCCAATTCACCTGGTGACGTATTTTACAAGGATACAGAAACAATGGCTTAAAATATGTGTGAGTTTCAGTCTTTCAGGTGTGCAGTAGGTAATAATGGAACAACAATTATGTGGTGCAGTCAGCGTCTGAATGTCTGTCTTAAGCAAAATTCAAGAAAAAAGTACAGTTAAGTTTAAATCTTGGTTATATTTTGACACATACCGCACCAATAAGACATCTGCTGAGGCTGGCATTGTTTATAGTTCAGCTGGTGATGACACCTTGGCAGACATTACCTTGAGGACCTGCCAACATCTCAGAACACCTTCTGCAGAAACGTATTTCCTCTTTGTTTCTTAGTGAGACATTCTAATTAATATCGAGCTCGCACACTGCTCTTTGACTTTCTGACACCGTTCCCTAGCAAGTGATTACCTAGCAACTTTAAATTGTAGCACAATATGAATACATCTTGCAGTTTAATTAAGGAACCAGCAGGAATTAGAACAATTTCAAGTGAACTCCAGTCTCACAGAAGAACATTTTACAGGCATTATGTGCATTAATGCAAAATACCATTAAAATAATATTTCAGTCAGTAGGTCTGGTGCTTTGCTGTAGTCTCAGTGGAACCCTAAAATGTCCTGTTTACTGTACCAGTTGAGATCTATTAGAGAAACATTCTAACTGCTGTCATTTTCTCACACAATGTGCTGGCAGCAGGCCAGTTTCATGTTGCAGATGCATCATGCACTTCTGTCATCACTGATAATGAAAACCTAAGAAAACTGAGACACATGAAACTGAATGGCTCCCTGGAAAACCCAGGGCTGCTAGAGTGAACTAACACAGACAGATGCTTAGAAACTGCTGTCCTCTCATGTCCTTGAATCCTGCAATTCTTCTGCTCCTGTTGGGTTGAAGGACCACGGTTTACAAGAAGGCTTATTTTCCCTGAAAGAAACTTCCAAAACACTGCAAGTTGTAGGCATTAATGAAGTTTAAAGAGGTGTTTGCTTCAATGTACAGAATGAAGTGCATTAAAAAGGTCAGCATATAGCAATATCCATCCATCCATCCATCCATCCATCCATCTATTCTCCATGCTTCATATCACATATAGAGTCACCATTAGATCAGATCCTTTCTACAATACAAAACAGAAGATATCATGGATGTTATGCTACTCTTTAACCGAGCAACATATAGCAATACACAGAGGGAAAACAGTGTCTGTCCATAGATTTAAACATGTTATCTTTACCAGGTGTACTAAACACTACGGTGATATTTTATATATGAACTATATATATGACAATCCTGACAGCTGCACTAGCACAACATCAAATACTGATCCTTTTATTATGAACAGATCGGTTCCCTTATTTGGTTTACATTGTCATGCGCCCTAGTGTGGAGTGATGGAGTGTTATCATAATTGAAAATGACTAAAATAAGCACTCCTGGTGAACAGGCATTGAGTTTAAAATGTAACTTTGTGAGATACTTTTGCATATGTCTATTAAACCTAGAAAGTTATAAATCAAATATTAGACTAGCTGACATTAAGAAGCATTTAGCATTCAGCTGAGCGTCTTGGCTTGAATTATTTTTGATTTAGTGAGAGGAACATGTAATTTCTGTTTTTGCATGAAAGTGTCCCTCATTTTGCATAATTTGGAATATCTAACTCCAGCTCATTCCCATGTGGTCCTCCTTCTCAGAACAGCTGCGTTTTCTTTGATGTGTTTGCTGTCATCCACCTGCTTCTCCTCCCATTTCTTCTCCTCCCATCAAGGTTCATCAAGAGACACTTTAAGTGCCGTCCTTTTAGCCCACCTGTTTGCTAGAGGCCGACTGCATGTTCACATTTGATGGAAGGCCATCCGGTTTCCATATGAGCAGCAATACCTGGACTTGATCTGAAATGGAACTCCATCAGGAAGCTTTCATGCCAGTTAGGTATACTTTTTCCGTTACGATGCATATCACAGGCTTCTGTGAGAAAGAATGGCTATGCCAGTCTTTATGGGCAGGTATCAGATGACTGGAATCTGTGTGATTGTTTTCACTTATTCCTCCTTCCCTGTGAGCTGCAGGAATGCCTGTATTTTGTGGTTTCAGCCCAAGTAACCTGTAAAAAACCATAATATACCCGACCTTCCAAGAAAAATAATTTCCCTCTTTGTTTTTCTCTTCAAACCCCACAAAGATGACCAATTTTCTTCTTGTGTTCTCTTAGTATGTGCTGTCCATCCCACCTCTAGTCAGCCTTGTTTCCCCTGAAAAGGACACGGGTTTTTCAAACATAGATCCCGCCCCCTGTCCAGGGGTGCGTTTCCCAAAACCATAGTTGCCAACTGTGTTAGCAACTTGCATGGTTCGAACTATGTAAGTACGACGCAGGTGTTTCCGGAAACCATAGTTTGCACTAATGAGGTAACGATACTGCGGATTTACGTAGTACGATGTGGCATTTGCAAGTTTTTGTACGCGACTGCCTGTGAAACTTAGACCATTTGTATTATAAAGTTTAAATGTTAGTTTTTGCGCACAACTCTCCGTGAGTCAGACCAATCAGCTCTGGAACCACTGTAGTTTCAAACTACGGAAGTCCCAACAAACTTCTGTGGTATGACGGTTTTGGGATACAGTCATACTTTGGATGTTGGTTAGTTTGAACTACCATAGTACGATGCATCGTTAATGCTAACTTCCGTCGTTGTTCGGGAAACGCGCCCCAGCTCCATGTCCCATAGTCTTGTAGGATCTCTTGACTATTTTGAAGCCTGTTAAAGTGTTTGTTTCTATTCCTACTGTGCTTCTACCTATCACACACCTTTCTGGCATTAAAATGTCCCCAATTCCCAAGTTTATATTATATATTGCAAGTGTCACATGTCCTTCAAGCTTTTCATTCTTTCTTCTCTAGTAGAACCTCATTTCCATCCCCCAGATCCTCTGCATGTGTTTTATTTGAGAAACATTTACTATTTTTAAAAAATAATTTTACAGGTTCTTCCTGGCTGACTACATACCATTCTCACATTTCCTCTAAATGCAGTCATTTTGCTGCCTAATGGAGTTACCATCACCCTGCATACTGACCTGTATAGGTGTGTATTTTTAGGCCTGGAAGGACCCTTATGCCCAGTTAAAGCCCTCAAACACCCTGCGTATCATGCACCATTAGTGCAACGTAGCTCATTCCCAGGCATGCCAGACCTCCAGGACAAAATCTCTGGCAGAGATTCAAAATGACGATACTGACATAAATGACAGACATTTGACAAGCATGCATTAACCACTACCAGGAACTTTTGTGAGTAAAAGTCAAAAGAATTCAAAACATGTGCAATTCTCCTCCTAGGTGCCGTGCTGTAGTAAAATTATAAAAACCAAAAGTGATACTGATTAGCAAAGGGAGATCTCTTTAGATATGAATGCAGGTGATTGATTGGGTGATGGATCTGCTATTTTGCCATACAAAATGGTGGTGGCCACAAGATAGATTAATCAGTGAAACATACTGCCCCCCCCCCCCCACAAGCAGTCCTATGATGAGAAGAGAGGGCTTAAAAAACGAAAGATGGGACAGAAGCAGCTCAGAAACATGGAATCGTTTGGAGATTAGCTTGTCAGTACGTTGCTATGGTGGATTAAAGAAGATGATATTGTGTTTTTCCAGCCTGATCCTTTGTGCTTCTTTGGACTGCAGGAACTTTTAATGAAAGAGCAGCAACTTTCTTTGACATAAAAGCACTAGTAAGGAACTTGAAAGACAGCATTTCTGGCTGGTGAGAACTTCTTGTGAACTTGTAGAGGATTTGTTCCTTTTGCTTTTATCTGGGGTTAGTGTCAGTGGAAACCTCATCTCAACAAAGGTGCCTGGAACACAGAGTGGTAGATTCATAATGAAGTCATTATCTATTAGGTCTTGGGAACCCTTTGCTATTGAAAGTGGATTATTTTTGTCCGTTTTGCAGACATATGTCATGTGTTTAATAAAGGCCATAATTAGGTGTAATACAGTTAAATTCACAATAACTGCAAGTTGTAAAACTTACAATACGTGATTTTTAAAAACTGTATTTTAGACTCATCACTTATACTTAAGAGATATATTTATACTTTTATAGTTCATGCCTTAGTGAATTTCACAGAGTTTTACAGACAATAACATTAAAAACTGATTTTTTTTTAACGGCACAAATAATGACACTTCAAAAGTTTGATGCAAATTAGTCTCGTTTGTGATTTATACCAGAAACAATTTAATGTGTAAGTTAATTTTCTGTGCTTCATTTCATAACTCTCTAGGTTCAATATGGTCACCAATAACATCATAACTACTACACCTGTGTTTTCTCAAGGAAAAAGGTTCTAATTATGTTGTTATACAACATAAATTATGCATTGCTTGCTGAAGACTAGCACACCTCACAAACATCCTCTAGGTACATTGCATTTAAAGGCAGGAATATCACAGTCTTGGTATTATTTCTGGTATCTAATGTATTTGATTTTATTGCTCTCACAGATACAGAATGACTGATTTGGTTCCTGATTCAGCTCAGACTGCATACATTTTTCCTATGTGGGTCTTCCCTGGGTACCTTTGTGTCTCTAAAATGCCCAACATGTGTGAGTGTTTACCTGCTATGGGCTGGCACCCCGCTTACTGTGCCCCTTGCATGTTCCCAGAGCTGCCTGTGATAGGCTCCCAGCTCACCACACCAAATGGATGGTTACAATGATGCAAGCAGTTCAAAACTGTGAATACATAACATCATTATATAATAACCAAGTCTATTCATAAATACATACAGTAGGTAGTTTGTTTTTATATACTGTATCTTTTATGTTTTTTTATACATCAGCAATTTATTAATTTGAAAAGAAAAAGCAATGCACAAAATATAAGGTGATTTATGCATATGCCATTCATTAAATATTTTTCTACTACAAATTGTTCCTCAAATAATGGTGCATTAATCAAATGGCATCTTCACTGGATTGGTGTGCAAGGCAATTTTAATTGATTCTGAACTTGATGGTAGGAAGCTGATACTATTATCCTGAGTGAGCTTCATTGTACTGCTTGAGTTTTCAGAGTCCTACTGTCTCAGATAAAATTAGAAGTGGGTTTAAATCCCTATAGAAATAGTGTTGTTTGTTTGTGATGCAAAGCCCTGCAGGAATTCCCCATTTAATGCCAAGGCATTAAATTCAAACATGTTCAATCTATCACACTAATTAATCTCTAGCACGTTGCCCCATTTTGATGAATAGAGACCTTTGTGATCAAGTCTCATGAAGGCGACTAGCCGTTAGCTATGGCAAATGTACTTGGGATTCTCACAACACAACCTGAGAATTTCATACACAGATGGCCAAAACATACAAATATATACACAAGTTTTCAGTTAGATAGCAGCCAGACTATACCACTGCATGCATTCATCCATCAATTCTCCATCGCTTATTCAGGTCTGGGTCATTGGGTCTGGCGGGATACTGAGATATTCTCAACCCATATAATCTCTCCAGCATGTCCTGTGTCAGCCCCGAAGCACCTCCCCAGGGAGGTATTCAGGAGGCACCTTAGATAAATGCCCAAACCACCTCAGCTGGCTCATTTCAGTGTGGAGAAGCTCTATATTCAGCCCCCCCCCCCAGAATGTCTGAGCTCTAAGTCTGAGCCCAGACTCACTGTGAAAGAGCCTAATTTCTACTGCTTGTATCCACAATCACATTCTTTAGGTCACTACCCAGCATTTATGACCATCATGAAGGTTAGAATGCCCATTTACCAGAGTGGAAGGTGGCATCTCCCATTCTCCTGCTATGGTTTGGCACCCTATCTTGGGTCGTTCCCTACCTAATGCCCATAGCCTGTGGGATAGGCTCCAGAACCGCCACGACCCTGAATCTGACAAGCAGGTACGTATGGTTTCCACCTGATGTCGTTGACTGGAAGTGGGGGGGTTAGGGTTAAAGTACAATCCCAGGTGAAGTTCTACTGAATGCCCAGGTTCAAGTGTAAGTATTGGAGCAGGAAATACCATACATATCAACTTTTAACTAAACAAGGACTAATAAGACTATTCAATTTAAGGAGTATCTCACATTCAGAAAACGTAAAAAAGCATCAGACTAGTGCAGAAATTCATGGAACAGATTGGTCTTGAATTGTTTCTTGAAGGTGGAGGGGGGGGGGGGGGTGATGAATAGGCATGGTT
>JAODUD010000001.1:29162401-29174806 GCA_026784285.1 Stomatorhinus walkeri | reverse complement strand
TAAGTTCTTCCCAAGCGAGCTTGATGGGCCGAATGGCCTCCTCTCGTTTGTATAGTTCTTATGTTCTTATGTTCTTTGTACCACCATTACACTATTATGCTCTCTTTGTACCACCATTACACTTTTATGTTCTCTTTGTACCACCATTACACTATTATGCTCTCTTTTTACCACCATTACACTATTATGCTCTCTTTGTACTACCATTACACTATTATGTTCTCTTTGTACCACCATTACACTATTATGTTCTCTTTGTACCACCATTACAACATTATGCTTGTTCAGAACAATACAAGCCTACTACATGAACTTGTTTCATACCTCCACTTGATATTTTAGCAGAGCACAGCATGCACTGTCCCGAAAACGTGTCAAGTACTTCCACCTCAAAGGACATTTTGTGGTCCAGTTTATTTTGCTCTGTAACAACATCGCTGATCCATCATCACATGGCGTCGGTTATAGGTATTGGCATATTGTCACAAGGATGAGTACAAGTGCATGAGCGCTGTATCAAACACGATAATGATTAGTGCACCCCTATTGAAAGCACAAGGTTATTATTAAGTAAGAATGGCATATTAGCATAGTGAAATTTTGCCTCAGTAGCTTGCGCATTTGGCAGTTGAACTCATCAACAAGCCGCCTGACCCTCACTGACACAGTCCCTGCCTCTGCCACTCCCCACTTACTCTGCACCCATTTTTGTACATATTTTTCATCTATGGGTTGTGATATATTTTCATATTTTTGTACTGTATATAATGTACAGTATAATGTACAGCATGACATCAGTAGACTGTTTTATGACTGACTTTATGAAGTATTTAATCACACTGACAAAAAGATATTACAGGATATTATAAGAGCAAACAATAATGGATGATACACACACTGTATGAACAAAAGAGTATGAAATGAGCCAGTAAAGAATACAGACAAAGCCAACAAAAGCAAGCACTTCTGAATTATTAAATAAGGCAAGATGAAGTGTGACTTATATACTATTATGATTTTGAATTACAGGCAGTCCCCGGGTTAAGAACATCAAAAAGACTACTCGAACTTATAAATGGACTTATGAAAGCCTGTTATATTGAAAAATTGGGTTAAACACAATGGTTCATAATAAGAGACGCACACCACACTTTGTGATGTTCATGAAAACACTGCCTGACATCAGCAGTTCTTTGGCTCGAGATACAGTACAGAACCGTATGTAATTACTTTTATTATTACTGTTAGTTTTCCGACTTACCTAGAAATCCAACTTCAAGCCAAAACAGATCAGGACAGATCTCGTTTGTAACCTGGGGACTGCCTGTACTCCATATTCGGGTATGGAGGTCCCCATGTCAAAAAACACGTTACAACAAATAACCTGTCTAAAAATTAATATGGCATTAACATAATTTAACTAATAGTGTATGCTTATATTCCATCAAGAAAGTAGACCAGCCTTGGTAATAGTCTGGAATATCTGTGCATTTAGGTGCAGAACTAGAAATAAATTTCACAGGCTGCCCAGTAAGCGTGGGCACATAGCCAGATATAAATAGATAATAAGATAACTAGTTAAAAAAATTTTTTGCTACTAATCGGACACACAGCCGGACCCAAACAATGACAAGTTCGAACCTTCCTCAAAATTAGCTTACGAAACTTTGCCCCTGACCGACAAAATCAACCAAAGGGGAACAATAAGCTGACCAAGGGGGATGTGAACAAATTTCGAGGGTTTAAAACCCGTAATATTATTACCTGGCTTGGTGCCTGTATGTAATGTCAGTCCAGCAGACATAAAAATTAATTTATCTGTGTGAGTGAGTGACGATAGCAAAGCGGTCATTATGTATTTTTGCATATTTTACTTCCAAGAATAAGGTTCCACACAATAAGTTTACTGCAAATTTTTACCTATAGTGATGTTTCAAATGCCTTTAAAACTAGGGATTTCAAAAGCCCTTAAAACTTTTTTAAAACTCCAAGCATTAGTCAGAGTTCAAAGATTTGGTAGCGGATAAGGTACTGATAAAGATTTGACTGAACGTTTTTCTCCCAATACCACATCCTTTCAATCAAGACAGAAAATTATTTGTAGCCTCAGAAGATAAAGTTGTACCATGTCCATGGCATCGTGGAATGACCATGATGCTACAAAGAGCTGTACACCTCGCTGGAGAATCACCTTGACGCCTCTCTATAGGGCCATACTGGAAAATTACCATGACGCCTCTCAATAGTGCTGGGCTACAGAATCATCACAAAGTCATGCATGTCCCTGGAGAATCACCATGACACCTCTTCATTGAGCCCTGCACATTGAATGTAAAAATCCTCCACAGTCTCTATCAACCCCCCCCCCCCCCCGCCACAACGGCCTCCAGTCCAGCTGTTTTACCTTCCATCCTCAGGGATCCCAAAAGTTTGTCCCATTTAACAGGAATTACATATATCCCAATGGATTACTTATTGGCAACTCCATTTAGCTCATAATTTCCTCATAGCATATAAAAGTTTAATTGCACCATGAATGACAAACGAAAGTAACGCTTTTTAGGGGTGTGATTTCAGAGGTTCAGGTGTCGCTGCAAACCTGAAGGTGAGAAATAATCAGTGCTGGAACTACTGTTCCAGACATGTCACACCATCCTTCCTTTTCACACCTGGCTGTGCTGACAAGCAGCAGACAGATACCGGCACAGACAGACAGGCAATGCATAAACAAATGGAGAGAGTCACACATGAACGTCTAAAAATGCACAGGCCTGCAAAAACACCCAGTCCCAAGTATGATTTTCCATCTTGCAAAATGATTCATACACTCCTTACGTATTTTATTTAGGACTTGCTGAGTTGAGTGGTCAGACTAAAACTCTATGGACAAGGTTAGTTTTTTCCAGCTGCTGCTGTAACATATATTTGTGAGTATATACATATTTTAGTATAAGTATTGAGATCATTGCAACACTTATTTTAGCAGTTATAGCAGCTAGGGCATAAAGAATAAACCTTGGTAGATTTGCGCAAAGCTTCTCAGGTAGTTTGATCATTTCTCATAAGTACCATTTTTAGAGATGGAACCTTTGACTCAATGAAATTAACTTAATTCTGTGGCCTCATCCGGGTGTGTAGAAAACAGGTTGTGTCCTCCCCAATATTTAATTTTACTTCATTCATCCCCTCAGTATTCAGACCTTTGTACAGTGCTACCTCAGTTCTCAAACTCATTAGAACCCGAATTTCTTAAAAGTCGAACCAACCAGTTCGAAAAAAATTAAAAGGAAATGAGTCACGCGGCACGTCTCTCAGTGGAAACAAAGGGTAACGCTTCAGTCTCAGCCTCGCATTAGCTGTGATAGCATCGTGCATGTTTACACTAGCTGAATACATATATTTAGACAGTACAAATACATTTAGACAATGATAGACAGTAACAGTAATTATTATTATATAATAAAATACATTTTAAAAATGAAGATTTCTTATTAATTATTTTAATATTAATAAGAAACCATTAATCCATTTAATTACAATAATATTGTCGTGCCGATCGAGTGGGGACAGAATGGAGACAAAGGTGCAGACGTCAGGGTATCGGGGAATACGGGGTTTAATTACAGGTAAGGCAGGCAAAACGCAGATGGACAATACAATGACCGGACTGGGGAAACAAACTGAAACGCGAACTAAATACAGAGGACTAATGACAACAACCAGAAACAGCTGATCATACGGGGATTCCACACGGGGTTAACGACGGGGCGAGGCACACCCACGATCGGGGCAGGACACGTTTTTTTTTTTTACTTTACACATTGTTTTGATACATTTTCTTACAATTAGGTTTTCTTACTTTACAAATTACTGTTTTGATAAATGTGCTTAGATGTCTTTAGTACAGAATATGCTCTTCTTGTTTTATCTTTGTGTTTAAATGCTTAAAAAACATATTTAGATGTAATTTTTTGGGGCTGGGAACCAATTAATTGGTTTTCCATTATTTCTTATGGGGAAAATTCGATCACAACTCGAACATTTTAGCATTCGATCCGGAGTTCTGAACAGATTAAATATGAGTTCTGAGGTACCACTGTACTAAAATTATGAAGTAGTGCCCCCCCCGCATATCAAACTCGATCTGTACTAGCCAATAGCCTCATAAACCATATTTTGTTTTTTATGGGAACAAAGGAAACACACAGGCTATATAGTCCCAGGTACGGTTTGTCTTGGAAAAAATAACACAGTAAATAAACTAATTACACTTCCAAAATCCTGAAAAATGATATGATATGCACATCACACACGTCTAAATGAGGCGGGATACACACAGGATATGCACATCACACACGTCTAAATGAGGCGGGATACACACAGGATATGCACATCACACACATCTAAATGAGGCGGGATACACACAGGATATGCACATCACACACGTCTAAATGAGGCGGGATACACACAATATGCACATCACACACGTCTAAATGAGGCGGGATACACACAGGATATGCACATCACACACGTCTAAATGAGGGGGGATACACATAGGATATGCACATCACACACATCAAGCAGACACTGTATAGATCAGGCTTGTCTTCCAAACTGAGTCATCAGACAAGCAGGGAAGCTGCAATGCTTAACAGCTTCAAAAAGGTGGGAACATGCACCTGTCACAAATGCCCAGAAGCCTTCACAAAACTACCCTGCATGGCAGGACAGCCAGATAGGAAGCCATTACTGGAAACAAGCCGCCTGTGTGTCTGCAGGATAAACAGACGCAGTCGGGTGTTATTAAATTAGAAGTTTTTGCAAACTATGAACTGTACGCACTGTATTTGGTATGGATGCAGCACAGTAGCTATTGTAGAGGTGTGATAGAGACTCAAAGAAGTATAGTTAACAAAGGAAGGCCACTGCACAGGTTTCATAGCGAGAAGGTGCCGGAATGTGCCGGAAAGTCTTTTTCAGGAAGCTGTGGGAAAACCTCAAAACTGCAAGCAACACAGAATCAACTTCAGAAAAAAAATGTAATTTGTATGGTTAAAAAGGCACAGGCAGTGATTTACATATATAATTAAATTATATCTACATATAATTTAATTAAAGCAGTCAAATGGATGTTAAGTATAACAAGGCTCTGAATTTATGCAATTCAGTAGAATTCAAGTCTCTGTAATAAAAAAAAAAAACTGATGTTCTACATCATTTCGCGTGGATCACAGAAGACATCTGAACATGTCACGTCCACTTGTCTGGTCGCTTTGGAAAAACTCATATGTATTATTATGTTTTTAAAACACGGATATATGTCAGGCTTTTACTAATACCGTTTATCAGTTTGCATTAAATTATTTGTAGATATTTATTTTGATTGTTCATTACCGTATTCTTAAAGCAGTTCAGCAGTTTATATAACTTACACATAATCTAGATTTTTATTTTTCATTTGTACCTTACAGTAAGAGGTAATAGCAGAGATTGAGCTACATAGTTATTTTATTCTTAAATTACATTTTATTTTATTTTTTTTGTTGTGGAAAACAGTGACGATCCACTGGCAGCTCCAAGAACACATGGGGTTTATTAGAGAAACAGAGCAGACCACAAAACAAAAAGGATCACGAGGGAGCAGAAATGAACCGTAAGCAACTAGGAGGAAAGCATTGATAACCAATAGCAAGCCCTCAGGAAACCAAAAACCAAACAAAACAGGCAAGGCTGGTCTCTGGCCAGCCTCAAAGCCATAACTGAAAAATTTAACAGTCAGATCCACACTCAGGGTCGGTGCCCATCCATTTCTGCTCCCTTGTGTCTGGCCAACCTCAGTTGTCAATATCTCTATTGTTTTTTCCAGGTATATAGTATTAGTGTCTGTTTAGGTCTCTTACTTTTGATGTCTGATAAGCTTCCTAGTTCTGTTAGTTAATCAGCCCCACCTGTTACTTATTGTTATCTCTTTGTTTAGTTGATTGTCTTGATGATTCACACCTGGCTTTTGTTAGTCCTCATCATTTGTGTATTATGGGTTTGTGCTATGTTCCTACAGTATGTTTTGATTGCTCTGTTGCCTTGCACGATCTTGCTCCCTGTATTGCCTTATTCATGGACCTTGTCGTTTGTTGCAGTTAGTCTCCTTAATAAACCCCCTAGTGTTTCAGAGCCGCCAGTGGATCGCCACCTCATTTCCCCGCCTGCTCCATGCCCCGCATCCATGACACGTACACTCAACTCAGTGAGCTATGCGTCAGTCCAGGGAACAGAGAGAACACACTGGGGCTAAGGGATTAGAAGATGGAGGTGGGAACAGGATGGGCAGCCACCTTCTGGTCAAAATGGAACACATATGACAGGGTCGGATGAGCACCAACCCTGATATTTTTACATATTTTTCAGCAGTATTGTATAAGAAGTTCTTATTAGTAATATACAGATGTTGAACTGAGTAAACACTGGAAGGGCTGGCCGTGACGGGTGAGGAGGGGTCTACTCAGCACAAAAACTCCAGCCGCCTCCTTTGCACAATGGCAACACGTGTGAGCACCGCATTTTACAAATATGAATTTAACAAATTTTGAAACGAGATAGCTTTCCCATTCAAAACACAACATTAAATATGCTTTTTTCTTTGCAAAGAATAATAAACTGTAGACAGTGCACAATAATTGAGAGATGTTTAGCTGTGGTGCAAAGAGGTCTTGAAGGCCAGGAAGAGCTGGATCACCATGCACTGTCAATAATCGAACCTAACTGTAACAGAATAAAGTAATGTAAAATAAAAGAAACCAATCTGAAGATGGCATCCCATAATAATCTCACGTACCCCCCCAAAAAAACCGATGGTAGACTCAGGTGCTAGAAGGAGGGGTGTGGAGATGCCAGGTGTCAAGCCCCTCAACTCATGATTAAGATTTATGATTAACACTTACAGACATATATAGAACGGCCCTTTTCCCGCAAGGTCTGGGGGCGACATTCTGGCTCTGCTAGTTTCCTCTCAGTTCATCCTTTGTTAGCTCCATCATGGCTGCCTTGGATGTTTGCCCAGTCTGTTGTGTCCCAGGAGTGCTAATAAACTCCCCATTCCATCCTCCACTCCGTCACCTGCATCCGTTCGCTGTCCCAGCTGACACAAACCTTACAGGCATCTACTGTATTGCTGTACTTTTAAACACGACAATTATTTCAGTAAATATCCAACTGTACAAGTAATAAGTAGCCATGAGCCTATATTAAAACCCCGACTTGCAAAACAAATACAGCATTTACCTCACTTTTTCCACTACCGCAGTAACAATCATCTTTGCAACAATTACCCAGATAAGAGTGACTTCAAATCAGCAGCAAACATTTGTACTTGTACCAGAAGCTGATTGTATAGCAGCCAGACACTCACAATTAGCTACACTCTCGTGTCTTTAGCCGTCAGTGGGACTGGGGGACACGCAAACCCCACTAACAATTTTTGGTTCTAGCAATGTTTGTTGAATGTTATGATTAAGGTATGGAAACATTCAAAGTGTCCAGTTTTCCTAATGGTTCAAGAACATTATCCCACTACTACAACCACTACTACAACTAAGAATTAAAATGTAAAAATAAACTGCTAGACATGGTAAAGCAGCAGATTACACTGACATTTTACACCTCAAAGATCATGGGTTCAAGGCTGGATGCCATATTCATAGTATATATTTATAGCAGTTTTATAAAATAATATTTTATCAGAGAACAATATTTTTAAACATTAATTGAGTTAAAAGGCTGTTCAGGTGATCACTTTATCATACTGACATTTTAAAAATTGTAAAATTTTTTACATTAACATTATTGTCACGCCCAAAGGGGCGGGGCCACACAGCAACAGGAAATCATCGCAAACCAATCAAGCTACATAACCCAAAAGCAAGCTCCAAAGGTTGCAAGGTATTGTTGCCATACCCATGACACTTACTGAGTGCTTTTCTGTCTTTTGTCTGACCCTCCTGCCCTGCCTGCATCGTCGTATCCTGCTGTCGTGCCTGCCCTGCTTCCCTGATCATCCCCGCCTGCTTCCCTGATCATCCCCGTCTGCTTCCCTGATCATCCCCGCCTGCTTCCCTGATCATCCCCACCTGCTTGCCTGATCATCCCCGCCTGCTTCCCTGATCATCCCCGCCTGCTTGCCTGATCATCCCCGCCTGCTTCCCTGATCATCCCCGCCTGCTTGCCTGATCATGCCCGCCTGCTTGCCTGATCCTGCCTGCCTGCCCTGCTGTCCTGGTTTGCCTCCGTCCACCTTCCTGTCCCATCGTCCCCGTGTCCCGTCTCTGTTTGTAGGATTGACCAACCCGGCTTCTGACATCCTGCGACCAACCTGATCATTCACCTGCCTTGCCCCTTCGGATTTTTATGGAGCCAGCTTAATTAACAATAAAATGTTCTCCCGTATTACGGGGTCTGCTTCGTCTCTGATTGCACAATGCCACAATTACAGTAAGAAGATTCTTTGCCAACTTTGAGATGACCGTCACATAACGTTGGCTGAAGTTCTGGGAAGGTTTCCTGTTAGCTGGAAAGCTTTTGCAAAAAATGTGTTTTAACTTCCCAAAACAGGGAGGGGGGTAACACTGGGCCTGTTATTGTGTGACAAAACTTTTCCAGAATCCATGGCACAAAATGGAGCAACAATGTGTCATCAGGAGCGTGAGACCAGAAATGAGGAACACCTTTAATAATCAGTGCATTCAGATTCTGATGAGGAGTTCTGCTGGTCAACATCTATCAAATATTTTTTATAGGACACTGATTGCCATATCTGTGCTAAAGCGTCAATGATGCAGTTGTCTGTACTCGAGATTTAGTCTTCCACTGATCAGTTTATCTAATACAGTAAACCTGGCCCTAGGGAAAACTAACAGTCAAAATTTTTGCTCCTTTCCAACTCCTTGCAAGACATTCCACATTTTCGCTCCCTTTCAGCTCCTGGATCAAAAATTTGGATTGTCTAGTGGTCCTCAAGGACGGGGTTGGGAAACGATCTAATACATTTAAACCCCTGAAACCTTGACCAAGAAGAATATGGCTGAATATTATAATTAAGCACACTGATAAATGAATGGCTCTTGTCTGGATTGAATTCTTATTTAGAAAAATGAGAAATTCTACCTTGAGGACAAGCGCTGTTGACACATCACACTCAGACATCCGGGAGAACAACTGTAGTGGAGGGGAGATAAGGCAGACAGTACTGCGGTAAATTGATGCACACCATCAGCGTGAAACGGGATAACAATGACCAGAAAACATCTGACAGGGCGGATAAGAAGCGTGGGGAGACAGAAGCAGTGCGTGAGCCCAACGAGATAGAGGAAGACAATTCAAGTTTCACTTGAAAGGTGTCAAAGGGCATTATTAGAGATATATATAACATCTTAGTTTGTTGATAAACAATGAGCAATGTAACAGAAACTGATTAATGTCAGTGACACCGCAAGGATGTAATGTCTCAATGGAACTACCAACATCTTTGGTTATACAGTAATTACTTAGGCACTTTATCTTTGCATATATGTACTTTTTTACTTTGTATATGTGATTTTATTTTAGATTTTCTGGGTGTGCAGCAGATTTATGATCTATAAATTTGTGATTGAGTGATTGCACCCAACAGTACAGCTTGAATTGTACAAATTCTTGTCTGACTACTGTATATTCACGGGCAAGTTGAGACAAACATGGTCACAGCTTATAAAATATGCAAGACTTGATTGGTCCATATTACACTGATGAAGCACTGCAGAGAAGCCATTGCTTATACTGTCAGTGTGTTGTGAACACGGGGCTAAATTAGAAAGGGATACAAATGGGGGCCCGGTGGCAGAGGTAATACGTATAGACAAGTCACTAATGGATGTGTCCTTGAAGTCAAACAAATGCCACAGTCACTGACATATTGCTATCAAGTCAACTCACATAATGCATGTGGAGAGAGGGCTGTGGCATCCTCACATTTCGACAAGAGGTTTACAATTCATTATTTATTTCCTGCAGAAAGCTGAAATCAAAAACCGAAAAGAGCTTGCAGTCTCAACATCAAAGACATGAGCTTGTAGTGGATGCGGAAAAAATGTCAACAAAAATATGGATGAATCTGTTGAGTTTGAGAATCTGCCTTCTCTTGGCAGGTATCATAGCTATTAGGGGACTGAATTTGTGATCAAGAGGTTCTAAACCAAGGGAAAATTTATTATGATCTACTGTGATTATACCTCAATATCCATAAATTCATTTCCAGCTGTAAGAAAAGCATCTGAAATGTTATGGATGTTAGTTACCTACAACTGTAACATTAACCTTGGGGAAATTAAAAGGTCAAGGCCTTCTCATTCATTCGCCTTTCATTGTTAAAATGATCAAGCCATGCACACGATAGGCTTGATGCGTCCCTTTGGCCCTATGACATTTCTTGTTAAGCGTATAACAGGATGCTTTGGGGCTGACACATCAGCTGCTGGGAATACCTGTTAATTGGCCAGGAATAGCTCTGCGGAGAAGCCTGCGCATGGGAAGCTGACTGGGAGATCAATCCGGAGGGTGCTGAGAAGGGGCATCATTTACACCGCAGTGAAATCAGCACATTCTCTGATGCCAGCAGTGCGGAGATGCTCGGCTAAGGGTGACATTGAGTCACACATGTCCACGCCAACCCCCACCCCTCCGTCCTCTGACCCTCACCTTGCTTTGTTCTCTCTACTCACTGAGGGCCTGGCTGGGTCTTTTGAGCCTGAAATTCCTTGCGCCCTTCACCACAACCTCTGACAGTAAACTTGAAACTTGAAAAATTACGAGTTTACAGTTTGAACTTCCACTCTTATTTGGCTAACCAGAATCTGCGAACCAATCAAGTACTACATGAAAATCTACTGGGAAGATTATAAGATACTGTCAATTGTCTTCTTTTTGCGCAGGCAGGCATGCAGAGGGTGCAGCTACTATAGAGTGGGAACAGAACTATAAATCACCTGTCTGCTTAATGCCAAAAATATTACTGGGGAAAATTTAAAAGTACAGAATAAGGTCACGATCCAAGTAGCAGCAAAGAAATTCAAGAAATCACATGCAGGGTTTAAATATAGACGGGCCTTGTGGAGCCCAGCTCCTCCTCCTTATGTCGAAATAGCACCTTGCCAGAGCACAGCTCCGCCTCCTTCAACATCAACCTTTTCTCTAAATGTCCGAAAATTTATTAAAAGTACTTGAAAGTGAATAGTTTTATTAAAGGTCAGTTTTGCCCTCATAATCATGCTTTCTATCAGCTTAAATGTTAATTTTCATTAATAGCTCTGACATTCATTTAGTTTATTTTGTATTACTTTAAACTAGAAAAACAACATGACAAATGAACATACTACATCTTTAGGACTGTGATCATAAATGGGTGATTCTCATGAAATCTTGGTTTCAAAGATTTCAAACATGGAGTTTTAAAAAAGACTTGCACCAAACAAATTTCTTTTTAGCCATTAATAACCAGGTCTGAAGTGTTGTAAGGGTAAATTTAAAATCATCAATAGAAAATTTAACATGCTTTTTAACATTTCCCAAAATGTCCTTAAAAATCTCATTACCACAAAAATCTGAAAAGCTCAATAGCATTAAAAAATTCAATACATTTTCACATTTTTTTAATTGCTAATTAACAGTCATGCTCATTGACTGTCATGCTCAGTTGCTTGAAACTCAGAAATTTTTTTATTAATTTTTATTTGATTTTGACTGATTTCTGTCATTACCGCAACACCTTCTGGAATCTACAACCTAATATTTTTCATATTTCACTGAAACTTGATATATTTTCAAAATAATGTGGCAAACCTGAACGAACACAACATAAGATTCTACACATGCATTTCTAAACAAACTACTATTTTTTTATTAAATTAACATTAAATGGAGACTTGTTGCGGTAATGATGCAGTGGTTTTGGAAATGAGGTTGATAGTTTCATGAGAATTACCCAATATACACATGATGACGAATATATAAATATACAGAGCAGTTTATTCAGGACTCTGACCCCACCCCCAGTACCTAACATTGCAACCCCTGATCATACTGGTTTGAATCCTAAAGTGGTGGTGTTTTCATGCACCTTTTTAAAACCATTATATTCCCACTATATCTGGCTAAAATAATAGACATTTGAAGCTTTTTCCCCGTGTGTTACCAAGGGTTAACAGAACCATTGCACATGGTGAAAGGTCATGTGACTGTATTGCAATGATTATAATATCAGATCAAACAGACAACAGAGTTGGCAGTATCGGCACACTGCTGGGTGACTGGGTCAGTGTCATCATTCAGGGTGTAGTCCTCAGTGTTCGTGTGTGACAGGTGGGTGTCATTTTTCAGGGT
>JAODUD010000001.1:29133755-29151003 GCA_026784285.1 Stomatorhinus walkeri | reverse complement strand
TATTATGGAAAAATGTCAGTGGCCCCCACCTGTTACACCATTCCTGTTTTGGGGGTCGTCTCATCGTTGCCCCTCTACTGACCAGATGAATATCCAAGAAGTTTAGTTTACTTGATGCTATACTCTGATTAATAAGCATTCCTTACATTTTTTTGAGCAGTGTATATATATATTTCTTTTTTTTTACCCGAGACCACCAAAAACAGCAAAGTCACCCAAGTGTAAAGAGCGTTGCGTAACAGTCTAGGATTTTTGAATCGGCTTGTTTTATAATAATTTTATATTTGAAGGAGAAACAGTGTTTTAGATTCGCGGTAGGTCATTTCCAACTATGCCGATATAAAGTGATTCTTATTCTATGGCACCTTTACACTTCTAAGCAACGTTAATTTGGGATTTTTATTAATAATGGGTCCAAGCGGTTTTGAGACACACCCCATAGAATTTCCAGTAAATGTTACTTCCACCTCTCAAAACTTTTTTTCTCACAAAGATTGCACATCACTGTACTATTAGTTGTTATTAAAAGCATAAAATATTTCCAGATCACACCATCTTTTCTGATGTTTTTAAGTTCCTCGTACTGCGAACGTCACAGCAGACGGTAATAACTCCGCTCCACCCGCTAAGCGGCTAATAGGCTACGTTCACACTGCCAGCCAAATCGTTTAATTCCGATTTTTTTGCTCAGGTCGTATTTGTCTACTTGACGGTTCACATTCATAAGTACAAGTGACCTGTATCTAACTGTAATGTGAACGCATCGGTCCTCCGAAACGTCACGCATGCGCACATTGATACGTTTTTACACGGGTGAAAAGCTGGTCGTAAAATTGCCAAGTTGTGCGGCCATGACCGCTGCGCTGAATCGAGTCTTTTGCCTCTTTAAACTTTGACTTGAGGCTCAGGCTTTGACTTCAAAAGCATGCCAAAACAGGCGGCATTATAACTCTAATCGTACTGCCATGTTAGCCAATCAGAAGCCTAATTGCCAGCCCTGTTAAGTTGAAAACTATGGCGCACATTCCGACGTCTGTGTTGAGCAATATAATGCGAGAGTGACTCAACATTATTCTGTACACAAGTAAGAAGTCCTGTCAGCAAAGTTAGCACAAGTACTATTTCGGCCAAGTCCGCCATTGCTCAAACTCGCCTCATATATACAGCAAACAGCGCGCGTTCTGACGTTAAACAAAGTGGACAACGGCGCACAATCTGACGTTTCGAGCCAAAAATTCCGTTTTCCCTGTCTATATATTGGCGCTGAAAACCGAGTTTCTTAAAATCTTCACCCTGGATGGAGTTTTGAAAAGCTCCGTTTCCAGTGACCCGAGACGCCGTTTACGTGTGGACAAAAGCCCAAGACGTATAGAAAAAGGTACGTTTTAAAATATACCCGTGTGTGTGTGGACAAGGCATGACTGTGGTAGTCACCAGGACTACCTTCTGGGACTTCTGGGAGGGGGGCCGTATAGCGCCTGAACATGCTGGGAAATTGTAAATTCCCCCTTGTTTGTGATATTGCAAATACTTGCATTGTATTCACTATAACAGCAGAGCTCATTGGACACGAATGTTGAAAATGATAAAGAACGGCATAGCTTATTAAGTGTTAATTTTGGAAAGCAGCAGAGGTGGTTGGCAGGAGACACACACAGACAATCGACTTCCAGGTAGAGCTATCTGATCAGCAACAATAGCTAAAACTAAAGCACTAAAACTTGGCTCCACTAAAGGGAGGATAGGAAACAGGAAGCAGGCATTCAACTTGAAATAGTTTTAGTGCTTTCATCTGTGAGGGATTATTTTTCCTGCCCTTTTCGTGAAATGACGATGGAAAACCTAAATACCGGTGTGTGACGACCTGTTTCTTGTGGTGTTCTTGGGAAAGTCTTTGTAGCGATTGAGATCAAGCTAAAGATTAGGGCTTAGTTTGAGGTCTAGGAGGAGCCCTGCTGTAATGTCCAAAAAGCAGCAAAATGTTTCTTTGCAAAGCCAATGAAAGCACACTGTAAAATCCTTGGACACTGAAATATATAAAACCTGATTACTTGTATGCATTTTACTGCAAATTTAAACCACAGTCCTAGCCCTAATTCCATGCCCAACCCTTGTTCAAGCTAAAACCGTAATGCCAACCCGCAATCCGCAAAGGGCCAGTGTGTATGTGGGTTTTTGCTGCAACTCCCTAATTAGATTACTAATTAGAGGACTGATTAGCTGAAGAGTCCTCACACCAGGGTTTGAACAGCTGACCTACAGGTTATCCGAAAAACCTGCATACACACCGGTGGATAAGTCATATCTCTAATCCTAAATCAGAGTACTATAGGAAATCCACACAACAATTTTCCAAACCAATTAGGTTCTGGACCTCCTTTGACCCAGAAGGATATCCTGGATGCTATGGGCAGAAGGTGGGGAACAACCCAGGACAGGGGGCCAGCTGATCACAGGGCATACTCGCACACCATTCACTCACACCTATGGGCAATTTTAGTAACTCCAATTAGCCTCAGCATGTCTTTGGACTGTGGGGGTAAATGGAGTACATGGATGGATGAAACCCCACAATGACATGGGGAGAACATACAAACTCCACACACATGTAACCCCGGCAGAAACTTGAACTCAGGTCCCAGAGGTGTAAGGCAACAGTGCTAAGCACTGCACCACCATGCCACCCCACTTGTAAAGATATGGATGACAAAATTACCTTAGAAATGTATTTACAGTGTAGTATGTATTTAAATGTGTACATTTTTACTACTGATTATCATCGTTATGACCCCAGCCACAATTGTTCTGTTCTGCCTTTCATGATGTTTGTTTGAGGGTTTGTCTTTGTCCTTCTGTTACATCACAGTGGCCCTTTCCCTAGATGGCCAGTTCCCAATTTACAATTTCCTCAAATCTTCAAACAGTATCTTGGATTTGTTTTCTATACTTTAGTCTGTTGAGGATTGTGCTTTCATTGTTTTGTGTTGGAACATGCCTAACCTATTTGAATACTTAAATTATCTTGAAAATAGCTTATTTTGCATTGTAAATAGCTGGGAAAGTAGGAAGTGTGACAGGGCCTCTAAGCATGACTACAAGGATCATTTCAGAGTTGAGAGTTAATGGCTGAGAAAGATACAGTCCTTCTGGCATTCAGAGAGAGTTCTTCAGAGCAACCATGTTGACGAGGACACTTAGTAAATTAGCCAGAACTTTGGAAGTCTTGACATTGGCTCTAATTTTACAGTGGGAATTCTGCCATATGGGTGTATTGACAGATGTGTGTCATATTTGGAACACCTACTGACAAAAGAGCATGTTAGGTGCAACACCAACTGGTTGAATAGATGAGTGGAACAGGATTTGCAAGGCCAATGCCAGTATGTGTTAGTGAGTTGAAGAGTAATATACTCATGACGACGACAAGTTATTGATGTCAATCCTTTGAATGTGTGTTCATTAAACATGGTATGAGTGATCATACAACAGGAGATGGATCTAAATGTAATCTATTACTCCAATTGTCAGGGTCAGCACGCTTCCTACCCTGCCCTTCATGTCTGCTCCCCATTTGGCCAGCAGCTGTTGCTGGCCATCTTGTTCACAATCCTGTCTCTTGTCTGTCAGCTCCAGTGTGCTATCCCTACTTCCCAGTCCACCACACTGCTTAATAGACTGAGTGTGTGGTTCAGAGACTGAGAACCTGCCAGTTGTGGGTTTCAGGCTAGCTTGTAATTATTTTTGCTTCTCTGTTTGGTTTGCCCTATTTGTGTCCTGTTTAATTCCTTGCTGGCTAGTTTAAACTATTTTGGCTAGCTTAGTTAATTTAAGAATTTACATAATTTGACAATTTCATTTGCATTTTTGCCCAGCATTTGATATTGAATGGGTGGTTAAAGGGTAAGAAGGATAGTGTTAAAGAGGAGTTAAAGTTGTACAGATACAGGCTATCACATAATTTTGCATCTGTCCATCTTAAATATTTTCTTAGTGATGTGATATTTATAGGGATGCAGGACAGGCTGTGATATCTTCCAAGATGTGATGCTTCTGGCTAGGGATGTGTAAATATTGATACCAAACGGCCTCATTCTGTACGCAAGGGCTCCTCCCGTGACAAATCTGGCTGGTGGCCCTTAAGGCCATATTCAGATACGTGGTTGGCAGGTAGAGATAGAACTAGCAGACTTCACTAGTTGCCAATGGAAAGCATTCCTGGTGTGGCTGGCTTGTAGGTTGCCCATGTGCCGTAGCTATGAAGTCACTTGACCATAATACTATTTCTCTTTGTTACCCCACCACTTGTATAATATTCTCTCAAGAGAACAGGAAAAATACTGTGCAGAAAGCCTCCTTCTGGCTGCCATGGCTGGCCTCAAATGCAGTATTTTCAAACCCTCTATTATTAGCCCTGATACTGGTTTGTGAGCACCATGCTTGCTAAAGCAGTGAACATGCTTTGGTATTTGGTATTAATTATTTCAGCCCACCTTCCAATTATACGAACTGTTATTGTATTCGACTGTGCTGTTTTCCTGGTGTGTCATACGTTGCACCTTTTGTCCCTGGAGAATGTTATTTCATCTCACTGTGTGCTTTAATATATGTGGTTCATATGACAATAAAGCTCTACTGCTAGTACTACTACCATTTCAATGTTATAATCAACTCAATTAGTGTAAATCCACAGGTCACCCCAAGAGTTGTATCTAGCATGCTCATTCTGTTTGGTGCTTCTGTCCTATATGACTTCAGCAGAATTAATGCATATACATGCATATTGTGCAAGTGGGAAAAGCCAGAAAGACAAAGCAGATGAACAAATCACTCCATGTTGGACAAGCATGGGGGCGGGGAGAGTACATCAGGGGAGTTTCACTGGCTATCCTGGGCACTATAACCATATCAGTTTGCACTGGACCTGGATCCCCTACTTACTGTCCAGACATCCCGTTAAGCTGCTGGAGTTTCTTCAGCGTTTCTCACCATATCTTGCCATTGTGATGTGGTGGGGAACCGTGTTTGTTTAGCAGTATTTCAGTCTTACAGGCTCAGTCCCAAACCCATGTGGCATGTGCTAATGAGCCTTGATCAAATTCAGTACCAAAAAAAAAGTCTTGTTTACTCGGTGCCCATCCTGCAAAGGTTATGGTGATGTTACTTACTGCCCATTTTGCCACTGGCAAGTAGGGCAGTAACAAAGGCTCTCCACTCTGGTCGGCCCTGGGCAATTTTCTGGACACCTTCCCATGTCAGGATCATAGATTTAATTTCTTTCTTTACTGTGTGCCGCCAGGTGTTCTTCGGTCGTCCTTTCTTCTTCCTTCAGGTGTCCAGCGAAGGGCAGCTCTTGTGATGCTGTTTTGCTCTCTTCTCAAAAGATGTCCAATCCAGTTCCAGTGTCGTTTTGGTATAATTCTATCCATGCTGTCTTGTTGGCATCTAGTTAGTAGATCTTCGTTGGATATCTTATTGGGCCAGAAAATTCGACAGATCCTTCTCAGACTTCTTGTGTGGAAGACTTAGTTGGTATAAGTCACTTGCTGTCATTCTCCAGCATTCTGCTCCATACAAGAGGGCAGATAGCACATAGCTCTGATATATCCTAAGTTTTGTCTTTGTTTTATATTGCTGGGACTTCCATAGGTTCAGCATTCTGAAAGTATTCCTGGCTTTATTGATTCTATTTCTTATGTCAATGTGTGCACCCCCATCAAGCATCTGGTAATTCTAGTGTCCCCAAGCTTATAAATGTAAAGAATTTATCTCTGTGATCAATAGATGTCATCTTATTCTATCTTAGATTCATTCACTCGCACATCTCCATTACCAGCATTCCATGCAGTAAAGTGCCAACGCTGCTGATCTATACAAATAAAGATATCTCACAACTTTGACTGTTGAATTTTAAATATTTATTATGCACTGAACATACTCCTGCTCTACATTTGCAATGAATGTCTATCAGCACCATAAAAATATCCCAACATCCTGAAATATGCACATAAAGAACATGAACTGTATATCCAAAACACTGGATCCATATCGTAAATCAAGCATGTATAATAGATATCCAAGAGACACTACTTTGAACGTTTTATTATAGGTTCATATATAAAAGATGTAATTGATCAAAATTATAGCAAACTTCAAATAAAATCTGAAGTTTAGAAGAGTGAATGTGAAATGCATTTAAAGTTAATCCACAGATTTAAGCTCCTCTTATCTGGAATCTAGTTTTAGGTACTCTTCAAAATCCATGTTACTCTGTTGGAGTGTCATGCACATTCAGCATTCCTCCTTTACGTACATCTGATCGTCAAGGTCTGAATCGAAGTGCTCCAACCTCTCGGTCTGTCCACTCATAATCTCGTCTGGGGTTTTCATAAACCTGGAACAAAGAGCAGATGACGGGCAGGAGGAGCAGAAAAAAATGCTCCCATAGCACCGATGAAGCCAGCGACTGTTGCTTAGCAAGAGGCAGGTTTACCGAAACAATAGCCTCTGGCCGGGCTCCTTCCTGATGATGTTCAGCTTGTAGTAATGCCTCAGTGCTCTTGACATCTTCTCATAAGTCATGTTAGTCCTGTTCTGATTTGAGGAATCACAGAGCTATGTTAGTCCTATCAATTCGCCAAAATACACAAAATCCCAGCTCCCAGTCTGACCCACAATTAAGCATGAAATTAAGTGCTCACAGTTCCATCCATAAACATTCAGTTTTGCCAATCCAGATGAAGCCAAGAAGATAGTTTCTAAGGGTGAAGTATAACAATCTTGCTAGCATGGAGGTTAGTGCATGATGCAGCAGGGCTGCCAACTCTCACACATCTGGTGTGACACTCACACTTTCAGACCCTCAGGCTCACGAAATAAATCTTACAGCAAATCTATATATTTCCATTATAAACCTAAATTTAGCTACATTAAAAATGTCAGGGTAGTTTGCAAACCCTACAGACTGTTTAGAAGGTAATAAACTGTTAGATGCACGTAAATGTGTGTGCAGACTTGACTAAAATTGAAAATCTAACGCCAGCCAGCTGAGTGAAGTTGGCAGCCCTACTACATGGAGCTGCAGCACACGGGGGGGTGAGGGCGCCTCTAGCCGCGGGGCCTCTGAATGAAGCTCTTCCATTCAGATGCAGGTCTGTGAATCAGGCCTGTTCATTTTTTTATGACAGGTAACTGACTGTAATTATGCCGATTATACTGTGGTCTGATTTTTTTCTGAAAGTTTTTGTAAAAAGTATTTGAGAGTTCTCCTGTTCAGTTTGTTTTTTTTTTTTTTTGAAGGGAATGTAATCTTGCAGTGCATACTTCCATGATATCATGCATGAAACATGTAGCAATTTTATTTTTACAGCCAAACGCTTGGAATGAAGCTGAAATTTGCTTCAAAGACTGTGGCATTTGTAACACATGATGAAATGAGTCTTAAACTGACACTAATAATTCCAGACCTGCTAAGAAAACTGATAACTGTCACTTCCTGCAGCAGCATAATGACACTGTTATACAGAAATCACTTGCACTTCTTAATCAGCTGATGCCTATTTCCTAAATCCTCCATATTCTCTACATTTGCACATAAACAGATTTTCTCAGATGGATTAAAATTCAAACACTGGCACTTATATCATCATATATCCATCTTCAGGGTTACGGGGGTCCGGAGGCTGGAGGCAGCGAGGGATCATCTGGGAGTTTGGATATTGTAACATAATAATGTTACCTTGTGATTGCCCCAGAGTTGAGCGAGTCCATTCGGATCCATAATGCGAAACATTTTGGTTTCCTTGTCCTCCCAACGAATGTAGTTCTCATAACGGCTATCAGAGAGAAGCTGATACACATAGTCCCACAGTAGCCTGCAGTCTGCAGAGAGGAAATGGCAATGGGTCTTAATGCAAACACAATGGCGGCAGCTGCAGTTCGTCAGAACACCAGTGAAACAACAGCCCCTGGATCTTAAAGGCCAGGAATACCTGCGATTCGTCCAATTGGCAGAGGTGGCTCATCAGGCTGAGATGAAGGCACCAACATGTGGTTCTGGTACTGCAGCTCCTCCCGATTGGAGACCAGCATGGACCCATCTCGGCCACTCATGGGGGTCATCCGTGCGCGTTTGAAATCGGCCATGGACATGCGTGTGTTAAGGAGGATGGGGTGCACGGCAGCACTGTGCACCAAGTGCAGGTCGCCCTCATGTGGCGAGATGCAGCGGCCATTTGCGCCCTCTGCCGGCGATAGGGACAGCTGGTACTGTTCCTCAGGGTTGTGGTTGCTGTCAGGCAGCTGGGAGGTCAGCTGTGAGGGGTCCTCACGAAGGCCCGGCTTTGGGGGAGTGCGGCAGGAGTTTGGCGATGGCTGCCTCGGGCTATGAGGCGACCGGGGACGGTGGCGCAGCTCAATGGTAGGAGTGAAATGAGGGAGGGGCTCTGTACCTTGTGAGGTTCGACGTACCGTTTCTGTATAATGGACATTGAGGTTAAAAAGGTGGAAGGCAACTCGTACCATACCTGGAGATTTCATATGTTTAAACCTACACATAAGATTATCAGTGATTTTTTTTTTCTTCCAATATCTCCACTAGATGTCACTGCTGTACTGCAAATTTAAAATAATGGGGGCTTTGATTTCAATGACTTAGCCAACCAATGAAATTAAATACACAGTCAAAGGATACCTTACAGGCAAATTTGATTAAAATACACAATTTAACTGTCTGGAGAACAACAATAAGGGGGACCATTTAATTAAGATAAAATTACATTAATTTAATGAACGTCCATGTCCAGGAAAGACAGTTGGTTTTTTCCCCTGCTAAACTTTTAAAACTTTCTTTCTTATTTTTTTCTACACTTTAAATTAAAACCAGATAACATAATGAACATACTATATAAACAATTCCATAGCCATTTGAGAGTCATTGCCAGGTTGTTGTTGACGTGCCAATGGACACTACACACTAAGCTACAAAATTAGTTGAGCTTTATGGAAGAATTCCACACCACTTTGCCTCTGGTAATTTACCCTTGACGTTCACCGAATAGCTTAGTACTACAGTAGATGTCGAGCCAAATGAAGTCGGCACTTTCAGCTTTCCTGCAGCTCACCTTCAAGCCTGTGCAGCTGTTGGTCCCCTTGCTGCAAGTGGACGTTTCCCTGGTAGAAGCTAGAGGAGCCACAGGTCTTCCTCTGTCTCAGGATGTGCTGAAGCAGCTCATACAGAACGTCACCTGCGGGTTACCATGGACGCATGAACGCGAGGCATTAGGCCGCCGGAGTATGGGCTGCTCTGCCGAGGCCTGTTCTTGCACTTTTGAGTTGAATTCATGCAGTGACGATATTTGTTCGTTATTTGTATTTGAGTAGTAGCTTAGTTACTCGTGCCCCCTCAAGTGAAGCGTCGTTAGAAATGATAATCGGGAAATAACACATGACAACCCGGCACACAGTTTACACCAGTCATGCGAGTAGGCAGATTCGTCACACGCAAATACACGCAGTTCATACAGTACACGGATACTTAGTGAAAATGGAGATTTCAAACCACGCACAGCTGGTGCTGAGAACGAACACTGGATTTGGTCGGGTAAGCTCCAGTGTGGTCTGGTGAGTTGGCCACCAGGACCAAGGATGTGGATGGACAGTGTATGGGATGAGCAGTATGCACAGTCTGCCATGCAGTCCTTTAATAAGAAGCATGGAAGGTGAAGCTTAGGACTGGCAAACGTTCCTATGGACAGTGAGGGAAGGTCCAGGCGGTGGATGGGGAAGCCCACTCTTCACAGCCATAGCGACACTCATTTCCCTCCTAATGACAGTACTGACGCCCTGTTGAAAGGGGCCTCCCTGGCCAGCACACTCATCTGTACCTTGTAAATTGTATAAAAACTTATCAGGGATTGACATAATTGGTACGCAAGTATGCATTCACCTTGAGCGATACGTGCAGCAATCGATTGTTGTAACAGCAAATATTATTTGCATTGTCACTGATATGACAAGAAAATATTGTGCATTTTAACCTTTATATGCTAATTCGTACTTCATTTGCGGGGTGCAGGTTAAAATGCATGGTAACTTCTTGTCATATCGGTGCAAATGCACATAAAATACGTACAAATTTGCGCTGTTACATTAATAGATTTGCCACACGTATCGCTTTTAAAGATGAATGCGTATTTGCGTACCAGTTATGTCAATCTCTGATTATTACCATAATATTAAATGCCTTTTTTACCCCAAAAACAGTTACATACAAATTGGAAATAGAACCAACGGGAAAACCATAACATACAAAACTCGTATGCTGACCTGTGACCCCCCCAAGCTTACTCTTCTTTGTATATGTGTCTGTGTCACATAGAGTGCATGACGGGAAAGGATAGAACTCAACTCTGCATTCTAAAATTTTTCACTTTTAAACTTACTACATGAACGAAAAGGTATTTATAAGCAGATTATGAAGGTTGTAATGTCTATCTGCAGCCCAGGATTCCCCCAGCTAATTTAATCTTGCCATGTTGGATTAGTTTTTTTTTTTTTTTCTTTTTTTTTTTTCTTCATGATAACGATGATGTCATTAGCAGGTGAGACCTCATCCCTGGTATAGAGGGGGACAGGTTCTAAGCCTGGCTCAGAGTGGAGATCCCCTCACCTGAGTGGGGTGAGCGGTACCGGAAGTCTTCCTTAGTGAGCAACAGCAGTGCCTTTCCATTCATCTGGAAGGTGTTACTGCCAATGGGATGTAGGGAGAACTCTCGCTCGGCCCACTTGAGCCACTGCGAGACATCCTCTCTGCTCCAAAGAGCGGGCTGCAGACCTGGGGGGGTGGGACACAGTCAGCATCCGGCCTCAGTGCAGACCAACAGCAGTGATGAATTATAGGGGTCAGGTTCACCGTGAAGGACATCAGTTCACGAGTAAACGACAAACAATGGAACAATAACAAGCATTGTTGTAACAATCTTAAAACAATAATAACCCTCAAAAACACAGATAGTAAAGACTCCTGAGTGTTATACAGATACTGTACTTGCAGATCTGTTGTAAGGAACCGTATGGAGGCCTTACATTACTTCTGGTTTCACTCAAGTATACAAATGAGCTAACAGGCATGAGAGGCAAGTCCTTTGTCATTACTACGGAGAAACAACAGGCCAAACAACTGTCCAATCACAAGAGACATATGGTCGTTGAAGGAACATGAAGGATGTCATAGGTACAAAATCATGAATCGTGTTGCAGACCACATTTAGGCAACAATCAAAACATTTAAACATAAAATGGCTGAAAACTCGCCAAGACTGTTTTCCTTAGTCACAGTGTGGAAAGTGGAGAGGAACCAATGAAACAAAGAACTGCTCCAAAGATGCATCCTAGGGACACAGTCTCATTAACCATGAGATGTCGCCTCCATGCCAGCAGGTTCTGGAGATGAGTCATTGATGCCTTCAGGGCTGATTTGCCACTAGTGGTCCACAGGCTATTGTTAAAATGAATGATTTAATAACTCCTACCCAGCACCACTTTATAACCTTGGGAGGATCTTTAAAAAAGACGATGACTCCAAACTTACACTGAAGGTAGCACAGAAATGGTATTATTTAAAAATGTTTTCCAGGGCTGAGAACTGGAGAATCGATGTTTGTTTGATGAACCAATATAAATGACAAAAATTTAGATGGTTTTTGCTGAAGAGCATTTCAGAACTAAATTTGAAGGGCTTGATAGTACTCAAATTTGTTGTGAGCCTTTTGGTTAATTTTCAGTTTGGAATGCACAATGAAACAAATTGATACATTTCTTCACAAGGGCAAAATCTAAATTCACAAGTTCAACACAAAATACATTATGCTAATTGTGGTTATGATTTGGTTTGGGGAGCTGAAAGACCCTCCCACATCACTTAAATCAGTAGCTTGGGAACATTTTAATTTCCCAGTAAATTATATCAGCACCAAAGGCAGAGTATTTTGTAAGACCAAGAACGTCCGCTCTGTTATACCGAACTGAGAAGTGTTTCTGGAAAGGCATAAAGCACACTTGAGACGACAATTCAAGTGTGTATACATCCAACGCAAGGCAGAAATAGTCTCTGCAAGTTAGTATGGAGTCATACGAGTGCCATAAAAAAGAATACTGCTGTAAAGGGATAAGAAAATAGTGAATAAGAAAGTTACATAAATCCAAATAAAATTAAAATAAGAAAATAAAGGCTTTTCTTTATTGCTTTTGGTATTTCTCAAAGGGCCAAGCTGTCAATCAACTGGCTTTGGGCGGGCCTTCCCACTGGGACACGCCCCCTCAGATGGACTGGTTTTAGTCTAGGAAACTGTGAAACAAACTATTATTTGCTTATATTAAAGACAATTGGAATTGACAGGGATACACCCCTTCCCAAAGACCCAGTGGACCTTCAGTACTGAGATATGATCAGCAATCAGGTTTCCTGACAGCATGTTTCGCAGAAACTTTTAAAGTTATCTGGTTAAACGTCTTAACTCTTGTGGAGTAGCCCCTTATAAGGAAAACTGGGGCTTCATCCCATATACCCCACTTAAGTGCAAGCACATTGAGATACGACACACTCTGGTAACACATGTTGACAGAAGACGCAAAATGCGCAGGTGTACAGTAGGCCTATATAAAGAGCAAAATTGCCCAGGCACTACAACTGTGTTATTTGTCTCAGTTCTGTTTGAGGTTTTTCTTCACTGTAGCCTAGGCTATGTAAACATTCGTCATACAACTTTTGCGCACTCATATTGAAACTTCTTAGGAAGCATGCTGTGTTCTGATACGTCAACAGACTTCCTCGTGTTCAATATGATGTAAAGATTAGTCATCACTGGTGCATTGCAAGGTGATCTATACACTTAGCTGAAAATGGCTTCCATGCAGCACTTGCCAATGTGTGGATAAATTGCACATTAAGGGCACTGCACTTGGCATATTTGAGGAACGGGATACCCTTGGATCCTTGCTCTAAGCGTGTTAATACTCCGGCTCTTTACATATACTTGTACACTTGTGTCTTAACATACATCACCAATGTGTGTGGCATCTGTGTGCTTGCACTGAAATGGGGGAAAATAGGATGAAGCCTCTGTCATGGTGGGTCTCCCGCAGTCATGGTTCCACCGGGATTTCAAAATAAAGGTCACTGTGGCTCTCACAGCACTTCCTCCATCATACCTCTAATTTAATCCACTTCATTATAACTGCATTATAAGTAATCTAATGAAAATCACTAAACATACCTAAGGTTTCTGAAATTTCCTGATTTCCTCTGCACCTCCTTCCGCAATTACCACTATGATTCCCGAAATTCGCCTCTTCTCCTCCATTATTACCAAGGGACACCAGTTTGCATACTGCTAACGCCTACAGTACAGAGTGACGTACAACCCATCACACACAGTTAGCTACCCCAGTAGAGCCTTTTTGCCTGCCAGCCCCTTCTCGGAAGGCCCATTCAATGCCAGTTTATAGACAGGTTGGCCCTTGGGGGGAAAAGCAAAATCAATATGGAAAAAGCAATAAAGAAAATGCAAAGGCAATAAAGAAACACATTTATTTTATTTATTGTATCTTATTATTTTTTATGGCATTCCTATGACTATTAAGTTAGTCTCCTCATGGCATTCAAGGTCTCTCTTACCAGGAAAATCAGTTTGGGCTGAAAAACGACTACCGACATTACTGGGCTGTTTATTACTACCGATATGTGACCATGCTCTGTAGCAGAGAACGTGGCATTTTGTTAATTATGATTATGATGCAGTTATTTTTTAATTTTTACTTTGCGTATTTATATTTACAGTGCAAAGAGCATTTTGAGCGCTGTTTGTTATTCGGACACGTCGACAGACACACTGCCTTATGATTATAATTGTTCTTATACTGTGTTTGTAGTTTTAATATTAAATGATCTTAAAACAAATGGCTTCCCTGCTGAACTGAAATTGCACTGAACTGTGAACCCAATCAGATACCTGCATTCATGCCTAGGTGTTTACTTTTTGGGAAAGTCCCCGCAAACGATTGCTCATCCATGATAAACGCCGTGCCAGACTCTCCTATGTCAAGCCCTTAAACTGAGCCACATGCAACAGGGCACATACAGTTATGTGGAAAAAATGAGGACACCCATTAAATATTTAGTGCTTGATTAAGTGATTAAGAAATATCAACATTAAATCTGGTTTCAAATTATATTTGTAGATAAAGGTGATTTAATTGCATGACCGATGGGGAAAAAAGCAAGAAACAAATTCACTTGTTTCACAGAGGAACTTATCTACGATGCCAATGCCTACTGAGGGAAAAAGTTAGGACACCCTGTGCCCTAATAGCTAGTATTTCCCCCTTTGGCTGAAATAACTTCAATGAGATGTTTCTTATAACCATCTATCAATCTCTGACATCGACTGGCAGAAAGTTTTCCCCATTCTCCAATGCAGAATTCCTTAAGCTGTGTGATGTTTGAAGGGTGTCTTGGATATACTTCCTCTTCAAATCACCCCACAGCATATCAGTAAGATTCAGATTCAGGCTTTGACTTGACTATTCCAGAACTCTTTCTTGTAAGCCATTCCTTGGTAGATTTACTGGAATGTTCTGAGTCATTGTCATTTGCATGATCCACCCCAACTTCAGCTTCAATCTTCTGGACAGATGAAATTGGTATCATAGTTAATTTCTTCTGTTAAATAGGTGAATTTGTTTCTTTATTTTGCATAGGTGATGGTTACATCACCTTTATCTACACATATGATTGGAAAGAAGATTTAATAGTGATATGTTGATATTTCTTCAACCCTCATGGTGATATAAAGACTTTGACCTTGTAGAATCACCCACCCCAAATGTTTTGCTGTGCCCATCCTTTTCTCCATAACTGACACATTCACCCACAGAAAGCTGTCCATAAGAACAAACCTCAAAATATCATCCATCTTGAAAGGTTCTGCATAGAATCATCCAAAATCCCATGAAATATGTTCCCAAAACCAATGTAAAAATTATAGAAACAAAACTACCCAAATTTGCTCAGAAAATCTACAGAGTTCTAAGAAAAGGTTCAGCAATCAACTTACTGAAATTGCAAATACTGATATATTTTCTTTTTTATCCCAAACACACAAGCTGGGTGTTGTATTGTTTTTGGGTGACGGAGTGTGAGGGCTAGACCTTAACGAAGGCTCTGCTTTAGTTCCTCACCAGGACGAAAGGCAGTCTTTACCCACAGCATTTTCAACAAAAGTGATTTTAGAGGAAAGCAGGGGTTAGCCTTTGCATCTTGGCGGAGCAAATAGGAGCTCTTTTTGCCATGAGAGCAAAAGATAGGCCTGGAGGAGAATAAGAGAATATGAATGAATCAGAGTAGGAGAAGCAGGGGGTGACAGAGCACCCCGCAGAGACGTGAGAGGGGACACATCCCCCCTCCGGGACAAAAATCTCTTTACTGACTCACCAGCAATGGAAGGGCCGACCTCTCTCTATGGAAACACAACCTTAACAGTGTTAGGCAGACTGAAATAGGCTATGAGTTATACATTTGGCACACGGAGAGCTAACTGGTCATTGTTTAAGAAATAGTCAATGTCAGCTGACAGTCCAGTGCTCTGTCTCATGACGAAATGGAAAGACTGGGACCACAAGAAGTGCACGGAGGTGTCCACCCCATGCTCTACCATGAAGGAGGCCTCCCTTCAATTGGGCTGTGAACACATTGGTGAAACGCATGTATGTAGCTTAGAAGTCATTCCAAGAGCCCTGAGCTCATAATCACACAGACTGTCTGCTTCCACCCTCAGCAAATGTCACCATTCTAGAGTTATAACTCAACCATACAGGTCCAAGGCAGTGTCAGCCATGACACATTCTGCATAATGTCGCTTTCTTTTAAATTATCGTCTTTATCGTTAAAAATTAAGCTTCTTGGAGATGCTGGTCTTGATATTTTAGTCATCAAAGTTAAAAAATACTAACAATTCTGAGATGATATTGACAGTGTACCATCATGGTGAGGCTTTCATCACTGTCAGCGTATCGCAGAAGTTTGTCACCACGCCTATATATTTCCATATATCTCCCTTTATGATCGTGCGTGAAAAATTCCATAAGACTCACCACAAGCTTGTCTCATCCCCCACTCATACTGAGTCACAGATATTCTTCTTCCATAAAATACGGGATGCACCATTAGCAGAGGGAAACCAGCACAGTGCTGTTATCAATCTTCTGGGCATGCCACCGGAAGGTTCAAGGATCTTAACCCACTTCTGTTCTATCCTTAAATTATTAAAGGATAAGCTGTAAATAACTAGTTTGGTAAATAACTGTACAAAATGTACCTTTCTAAATATGGTTCTTTGTTCATGGAAATATTTGTTTTCTTATAGTGCACAAACAACACCATGGGGTCAAAGATCTGGGAATTTGCTTGGGAAATATACAGAATAACGGCTGAAGACCACAAAAACACCAGGGTTTAAAAGGCTGAATTTTATCACCTTCACGTCGACGCTGTGGGTTTGTTCTTCTTTTGAAAGTGCAAAAACGTGGCCGATCCGGAGCTACAAATGCGCGAGTGAGGCCGTCACGTGAGTGTGTGTTTACAATATGCACCCCCCTGCAATATTCAGGGGTCTTCCGCTGAATGGCGGAAAAGGCAGATTTGGGCAGCCCCCGAGGACCCCGCCGTGACCATCTGCGATGGCCTCGCGCAGCTGCTGAGTGGGAGGGACGGAAGCTCATAACAACTTCCCACAAAGCGCCCCTCTTGGCAGGAAGTCCTCCCCCCCAGCTCGCTCCTTCCAGCACAGGAAACTTCCTGTGGTCAGGCCCCACAGCAGCTGTGCTTTTTATCACCAGTGCGCAAAGCAGAGTGGGAGAAACAGACAGAGGGAGGAGGAAGGACTGGGGAGCGATAAGAGAAGGTCTGGAGCACTGCCATGTATCCTTCTGAAGATCTTATTTTACAAGCTGCCTGTCTGCCAAACGCCTGAAAATCTATATATTTCACGTCTGTGTTGCAACCACAGATTACCCATTTCTGAAGTGTTGTGTTTGTTGTGCAAGGCTCTTAATTTTTATATTAATTCAGGTGTGATTAAGCTCACTTAACTGTCAACATAGTTAACAATAGCATTGATATAAACCAAAATTCAGATTTTGAGCAGAATTCTTTATTTTTGTGGGGGTGGGGGGAGGGCCTCTTCCACAACCCGCT
>JAODUD010000001.1:29095294-29110291 GCA_026784285.1 Stomatorhinus walkeri | reverse complement strand
GCACTGCTGTACATAAGTATTTGAACACCTGGCAAACAGCAAGAATTCTGGCTCTCAAAGACCTGTTACTCTGCCTTCATGTTCAAAATAATAATGAATAATGAATAAGATCAAAATAACTCTAAAACACAGAATACCCGGCCATGATAATTGCAAGAAAAGAACAGAAACAGCACTGAGAAGCTCGACCAGATGAGAAATGCACCAATATGGTGGATGACAGTGTTTGCATCCTGTGGGGGTGGTACAGTGAGACGTAAATGACAACCCACCACTCCTGTGCCTCAATTCCTTCTTTTGTGTTTATTGGCGGTTGCTATGCTACCAGAAACTCTCTCTCTCTCTCTCTCTCTCTCTCTATATATATATATATATATATATATATATATATATATAAAACTCGTCACCTACATACTTGCACATGAATATGAATATTTTCATGGTATACGTGTATGCATGAATGTCACAGGTAAAAGGCATAAATGAAGTAGATCGATCTTGGAATTTTATGAATTAATGTTGAATTGTCAAAACCAGGTTTGCGATTAATCAAAAAAGCAACATTTTTCATAGCTTTATTTATTCAACACTTGCTCTAAGTTTCACCAAGACACCGATCCTGATTAGTTGTAAAAAGGAAGATTAACCTTTTTGTACAGGGGACAGTCCTCTGTGGCATATTATACTTGTTAGTGGAATTGTAAAAGTAAACATACAAAGAATCACATTACAGTATTTTGGACTCATATGATGCTAATAGATTGGTGTTTTTTTTTGCATTTTTATGAAACAACGCTCTTGATTTGTTATCAAGCCAAACGTGTTTCTTGTCCTTTGACCTGACCTGTCCCACCCGGTAACCTGATAAACTCCATTTATCTGTATCATGATATTTGCCATTCTGACAACCGTTGAGCTAAATAGTTTTGTTTTGGTCAACTGAACAACCCAGGTAAACTCAGGCATAGGTTTAAGGATAAGTAAAGGGGTCCTACAACGCTTTTCTGGTTTTTCCCTTTCCTTTAGTGTGTTACATAGCTTTATAGCTTTATGTGCATGTAAACGATCACAAAGTCTTAAGGCCCAAAGTAGCTCTCACCACAGAAACCCTTCTTCTCTAATCTGCCTGAAACAATGTGCAGTATTCCTTATGACACTTGTATGTACAGTATTCATTTATTTGTTTATTTTATTTCTTAGCCGTTAGCTGTTTTAGGTATATTTAGTCTTTTGTACGTTATCTTTTTCTTTACAGTTAACTGTGTGATCCCAGAAAGCACTTAGCAAATTCAGTTGTAACTAAGAATAAATATAATGGCATTCAATTCAATTCAATACTTTTTATTATATTTATTATATACATATATCAAGAATAAATTATCTTTTCATTTAGAATGCATGTACAATAGTATTGAAACTTTTTACTAACCATAGACCTGGACCTTCTTCTTTTATCAATGTATACTAACTTGAGATGGCTTCCTAGTGCAATATTTCCCAACCCAGGCCTCGGGGAACCCCAGACAGTCCAGATTTTTGCTTCCTCTCAGCTCCCAGCGCACCTGTACCAGGTGTTCAGTGTTCCTGATTGGCTGTGAACTGGGAGGGAGCAAAAACGTAGACTGTCCAGGGGTCCCCTGAAGACTGGGTTGAGAAACACTGTCCTAATGTTTAATGATATCATAGGACTTTTCCCTGTCAAGGACTGAGAAAGACAGGCAGACTGGATGCTGCCATCTGACTCTCATATTTCCTTAGTCCATTTTTGAATGACAGTCAGGGAGCGATATTAACAGAATCCATAAAATGTACGAATAACAAATGTAAATGCATAGGATTTGTGGCAGTTGGGGGACAGGGAATATTGTCTGACTGTCAGATGTAGGGGTCACTGGAGAGCAGTGTTTTCCAATCTGGTCCTCGGGGACTCACAGGCAGTTCACATATTTGTTCCTTCCCACCTGTTAGGGAGCAAAAATGTGAACTGTCTAGCAGGGAGCTGGGAGGGAGCAAAAACATGGACTGACTGCGGATTCCTGAGGACCAGACTGGGAAACACTGCTCTATCACTGTGGCAGTACACTACATCAGGTGATGGAATCCTATGCCTGCAACTTCTGAAAAAAATGTCCAGCTAGAGGCTAAGGAGACAGTGGTCTTAAGACGCACCATGGAAGTCTGTTTAAGCTTTTAGAGATGAGATATCTTTTAAATTCTGTTATATATTTGACAGTGTTGGAAAGATAATATGAACTGATATGCTCCCCTGTACAGTTTAAAAGTGGGAGTTTGCAAGTATGAAGTCTTATGGTCAAGAATGCATGGACAAAGTTTTCTGCATCATTAACAGCACTTTAGAGCCTGTTTCAGTCTTCTTTGGTCAGTGTGCCTTTTGTGTTCTGCAGGATTTAATTCTTCATGGCTGATGCATTGGTAGAAAATTAGTTGATCTAAATCAGCTGGAAGTAGGCCTAATGGGTCCTTATTCAAAGTGAGGAAAAAGTGTGTCTGACAGAATAGGGTTATGCAAGATCAATGCAATCCATCTGCATACCACAAGGTCTAAAATGTGATTATCCTAATGAGTGGGACCTATTACATTTTGGGCAGATCCAAGAACATTTGCAAAGCAGACGTAACATGATCACTTGAAGATTATATGTGAATATTAGCCCTCTCCTTTAATTATAAACGTGTGAGGATATTAGCAAAATAAGATAGCTAACCAGGAAACCTGAGAAACGAGTCACATGCAGAAAGGAGAATCACACGTAGAGAGGAGTGAGAGCCGGCAGAAAAAGCTACCTGGATTTCCATCAATGCACAAAAGAAGCACTTTAACATACTCAGCTAGGCTGAGCTTCCAGTAATAGGCTAGGCTGAACTTTCAGTGAATGACCGGTAACAAGTGCAAGTTACCATTAGTGCACTAGCTATACACTACAAGCACAGCAAGAACCTCATAGAAAAGCTGCTCATATCAATGAGAAGTGCAAAAAAGCATTCAGCATACGTGAGTGTCCACCTAACGGATCACAGGTGAAGTTCATTAATACAGGGTGTTTTGATTAAAGGAATACCCATGCAGAGGACTTCATTAACATAATATTCTCTAAACTAGGTCCTAAATTATCAAGTTCTACTAATCCAGGGGTGGGCAATATTATCCGCAAAGGGCCAGAGTGTATGCAGATTTTTGGGATAACCTTTAGGTCAGCTGTTCAAAACGAGGCGTGGGGACTCTTCAGCCAATCAGTCCTCTAATTAGTGACCTAATTAGGGAATTGCAGCGAAAACCTGCATACACACTAGTCCTTTATGGATAAGATTACCCACCCCTGAACTAATCCATACATATTCCAAATACTAACCCAGTGCACAGTTATGGAGCTGAATACCAAGCCCCAATGGGTTGCATCTGATCTATTAATTTGTGACTGACTTATTTTAGAATTATTTTGACTACTGTCCAAATATCTATTTTTTTGGTATCCATAAAACACTTTTTATGTGATATGAATCAGACAACCATGATTTTAGTGATGTTGACATCTGATGCCTTCCTTTTGAAAGCTTCCAGTTCTTAGCTGAACGTCACTGGATAGTCATATCTTGAAAATGTAAACGTGCTCTGAGCATGAACTTTCAGATTCGATTTGGTTTGGTGGCTCTGGCCTTTAGAATGACCAGGGAGACCTCTGGTTCATCCCTTTCATGACTGATCATCAGAGACTTCACTCTGGAGCTTTTCCTCCAGTAGGTCTGTTGGTGTGTGGGCTAAATTGGTTTTCACATTGGTTTTCCTGCATGTAGATATCCAGGAAACCATGACAAATTTGTTTTACCGCTAAAGATCTGCTGGAGTTCAGCTGGGACGTGCGCTTCCATATTGGCTCAGAAATTGCCATAACTGGTGGATAATGCTGGGTTTGGTGTTACCTTCATCCATCATTTGCTTTCATACTTATTACAGGTAAAGTTACTAATAGTAATAAATAATGTATAGATGTCAGAGCTCAAGAAAGCACAGGAGAGTAAAGAAATGCTTGTTTGTAATTTTAATGCTAATTTGTTAATTACTACTTGCGCAGTGATTTGGACGAAAATCCCATCCCATCCAGGGTGAACTCCACATTATACTCTGTGATGCCTGGGGTAGGCAACTTGTACTGGGTAAGAGGTTAGAAGATGGATGGATGGATATTCAAATAATATTCTTTTTTGGTGACATTTTCTATTTCTAATATTTTCATGTTTTTCGTTTATAACATTGCTTTGTGAGAATCTGAAGTAACAGGGACTTAGAAGTGGGATGAGAGACAGTTGTCGTTCTGACAGGAGCTTGAAGAGTGCTTCTGTGTTACAAAGTGGAGATCACAGTGCAGCATTTATCACCGGTGAAGACCTGGAGAATAAGTATCTGAGGGACCATAATGAGCTTCTGGAGTTCACCACAGGGTCACAGGAATATGTACTGAGCTCCCGAGGTAATCTTCATAGTAAATGTCATTTTAAAAATCCAGTACAATCTTAGAAATGCACATGGATAATTGCTTCTCTGTGAAGGCTGTTCACCTTCTCATTCTACCTTACAGATGTGACGCAAACAAGTGAGCTGTCAGGCGCCTGGAGTCCAGTCAGAAGACAGCCCATGTTTGTCCAACAAACAAACCAAGTAGGAGAATTCGGGTGGTTGAACATGCGAGTGCATACCCCTCCAAGCCATTATAAACCAGGTGTGAATATGCACAGATATGCTCATAATAAAACATAATGCAATAATGAAAAAACATGTAAAAATATAATGAAATTGTATATATGCTGTGTATAATGAACTGCCATCTCATCCATGCATCTCTGTGTACTTTTTTGTATTTTTTTACTCCCCTACTCTGTGGTTTCCTGTTTGATGGAACAAACTGAAGCCCAAACTCCACAAAATGCCCTCTCAGCTTTCAATTAAATCCCAGTCATATCCCAAATTAGATGGAATTCTCATATTTCCCCACAGCCATGTTTTGCTTCTCTCAGACCAATAGTATCTCCTCACCCTTTCCAAAGTGCCCCTTCCCCCGTGCTCCGAAAGCCAGGCCGAAGAGGACGAAAACCCACTCGGTCACTGGAGAAGGCATAACCCACTCCAGACCGCTCAACAACTGCAGACACCAGTACAGTATTAACCAGCAGGTCACTGGACATGTCGTGCCTAGACCCTGTAACTCCAAGAGCTATTACTAGTCCCTTGTATTATCAAGCAAAGTCTTTATCCACTTACACTAGCAATGATTGGTCACTGGACACTGCAACTGTAAAAGACTTGTATGAGAAACTTCATAAGTTCGGTCATTTTTAATTGTACACTCAAGCAGGATTAAGACGGGAAATACTCATAATCATCTCCATGAAGTATGATTAAAGATCATAAGTCACTTCTGTGTCATATTACCACCAAATTAGGATAAACAAGCAAATCCCAGTGATTTTACTGCATTACTATACAAATGTTGAATAAATATTCTGAGAAACACAGATAAATTAATAAATCCATCGAGTTATAGTTGATTGTGCATGAATAAATTAACATAGAGAAAGATATGATATAGATCCTCCCTGTTTATTTAATCAGTCTGTAAGAGATAAGACTTTCATCAAAGCCAAAAACAAGTTCAGAAATAGTGTAATTGTTTTGTGTGTGTGTGTGTGTGTGTGTGTGCATGTGTATGTGTGTCTCAGTGTATGTTATGTATATCTTTCATTGTGAGGACTAAATGTCCAAATAATGCGATAAAAAACTGGAATTTTGATGTCGGGGGTCCTCACAAGTATAACTGCAAATTTATAAAAATCTGTGATGGAGATATAATTACAAACCTGTGTGTGTGCATGTTTGTTTGTTTGTGTGTGTGTGTGTGTGTGTGTGTGTGTATAAAAGCAAATATTTGTTTATTTTGTGTCCTTGAAACACACAGATTTCTCCTGTCAAAGAGAATACACAGAGATCCACTGCAGGTAGCTGCTTTCAAGTTATGTAGTCGTAATATTATTTCAACCATTCAAGTAACTATATACTGTGTGTGTGGAGTTCACAGATTCTCTCTTGGGTTCCAAGTCAAAGTCTATGCCCAGTAATTGATTGGCATCCCTCTGAAAGGCTGGAATAGATTCCGATCTCACTACAACACTGTATTGGATATGGTGTCAGGGAAAATTGATGGTTACATGCTCTCTAAATGTGATCTGTTCCCAAAAGCAATACCTAAAGAATGCTAATATGGACAACATTGCCTAAATCTCTACGAATCAATCAAATGACAGGATGTCGTCTTTGGCGCTGTCTGTTTAAATACATCATACAGGGTAGATCTGATTCTAATCAGACAAGACTAGTCTATTCTGAGCAATTTGGCTGTAAATCAGATGAGCCAATGTCTCTTTGACAGACTAGTGACAATATGTAACATTCAGCTGTGTCCCAAACCAGAGTCACTTAGACCGATTAGAAGTTCTAAATTATTAATGAAAACATTGTCTTGATCCAAAGTGAAGGTGCTAGCTAGTACATGCTCAACGCCTGAGGGTTTCAGACAAACCTTATAACCACGCATCAAATCCATATTTCCTATGTCTATTGTTTTGCAACCCAGTCTTCATTACTCATTGCGGTGTGGGTCAGGTGTGCTGGGAGATGGGAAGGAGCCAAACTGTGGACTGTCTGAGTGTCCCTGCGGACTGGATTGTGAAACACTTTTCTAACCCTAATCACAACTGTATTGCAACTCTGCAGCTTCAATTTTCACAATTTAAAAAAAGTGCTTTTACTCTGGTTGCGTTTGCCACACCACCCCCAACCCATTACAGGACAGTAGAGGAGAACATGGACAGCGGTAGCCGCTGATGAACAGAAAGGAGACTGTCCTCTGAATTTGGTGTTGTGCGGGTAGCTGGACGCAGCTTGGTGGCAGTCAAGGGAGTTTTACTTCCACAAAATAACCAAATTCAGAGATATAACCAATCAGTCTGTATAGGAGGTGGAGCCAAGCAACTAGAGGAGGTGGGGCCAACCAATCAGATGTCTTGGTCTCACCTTCTCTGTGCAACTGTATGTGATTGGACCCACCACCTCTACAATCCTTTAGCATGTTGCTGTACCTAATAAACTGGCCACTGAGTTTGTAACGTGATATAAAGGAAACTAAATGGAACTTGGTATGCTGATGCTCAGCTGGTTCTCATGTGAACCTGCCCTATGGTAACAACTTAAAATCTGGAGCTCTCAAAATGCAAATTGTATCCATTTTACGCTATGGCCAATTTATGAAATGGGGTAAAGCAGAAAGCCTAATCAATACAAAGTGTTTTCTGAAATTACCTACTTCCATTAGGCCTGACAAATTGTTTGGACTTCTGCCCGGAGTGTGCCCGGGGAGCAAATAGTGTCACAGAGTGGCTTAGTGTCCCTGTGTTTTTTATGGGATGTACAGCATTCGGAGGGATGGCCTGGTATATATTCCTAAGGCATTCATCACACAGGAATACGGATTCTCTCTGTCAGAATGCATCAGCCGCCCTCCGTGTCTTCATATAACCTTAATGCAAGTAAGAGTCACCAAGGTAATGTAATATCAATCCCCCATGTGGTAGGACAGCAGCATCCAGGCATCCTGGTATTTTCTAGTTTCCAGGACTGTTGCTGAGAGCAGAAGCTCACCAGCCCAGTGTGTAATAAGCAGCATTACTGGATGTGCACTGGGCCTTAGCTAATGCTATGCCTGTGTGTTCAGGGTTATTTAAAGCTACTGGGCAGAATCGATGGGGCTACAGAGGCGCACTCCTCTGAAATTTAGTGCCACTTTTGCCCAAAACAAACACAGGGCACACAAGTTGCTCTCCTTTGGGCGGTGTCTGGCTCAGTGGAATAGGACTTTGTGCCCACGATCAGAAGGTCTCCAGTTCAAATCTTTTTGCTGGCAGAGTGATGTCACCATCGGGCCCCTATGCGAGGCCGTTAACCCCACGGTTCTGGGATACGGCCAGACCCACATCCTTACGCTGCGCTGTAAGTGTAATTTTATTTACAGGACTGTGATTGGCCACTTTGGGAAATTCACCATTTAGATTGTAGGTGATGGTGCAATTGTGGTAGTTCTTTCATATACACAATGGAAGATTCCCTCAAGCAGTGGCGGAGGAAGTTCATTTTGGGGTGGAGTCGTGCTGTTTAATATCGTTTATTGGGAGACTCCCTTATTAGTATATGGAGCACATATTAGCCTCCCTGTGCAGAGTGCAGTGGGAGTAGTGTGGGAGATCCCCTGAGCACTGTGGAGAGGCGCACCTTTAACATTAGTCATAGAGGTTGAGTTTTTGATGTGCGTTACTGTTACGGGGGGGGGGGGGGGAGGGGTCACCAGAGCTGAACTGGGTGGAAAGCACACGCTGGGATGCTCCCATGGACTGGTGTGCATCTCTGACTAGATATCCTGTTTAAATATTTAAGTTGAATCTCCCCCAGTCAGTGGTGCTGAGGGGGCTCTGGTTTGCAATGGAGGGACGTCATGGCCTCTGTAATCTTGTGGCTTCACCTCTTGGCAGCAAAAATAAACCTCTTCTTCTGTGTTGCGTCTCTGCATCTCCACAGTTCAAACAAGAAAGCTGAGCAAACGAAAATGATTTTATATGCTGAGACTGTAATAAAATTTTAGGAATAACGATAAAGGCAAAATGTGCACCTGAAATGTAATGCAGCATGAGGCTGGTGGATTAAACCAGGGGCATGGCAATCACTGTGTGAGTCATCACCGGGGAACCTATCTCTGACCTTCTGTTCCAGCGGGGTCCAGGCGAGGTTTACACAAGGTCCACAGGGAAGGGCTTTCTTTAACAATGCTCATGTACCAACATTATTCTCACATTTAAGTGGTGCTCTGTGACCCAGAGCTGTTAGAATGACCACATGATGATGGACTATGTCAGTGGTGATTCTTACACTCTGGGATCTCTGACTGCTTTTACTGCGGCGGCCCTTCATACCTAATGGGTTTGCTGAAGCTAGAATTTGAGCAATATGTGATCTAGCCTAGTGTAGTAAGTAAATCAAATCCTAATAAGCAGGTAGCTAATGCATGCTGGAATTTCACATATTAGAAGTGATATATTAGAAGTGATATTTTCACTGGAATTAGACAGGATGGTCTAATGAGAATGATTTCAGATTTTTAGACTGAGGTCAGTCTCGGTTATTTGTACCGTCCTTGTGAAATCACGTTCTCAGGTGTGCTGTAATGTCAATATTAGCATTGCATCATTCGTGAGATGACGGACAGCATAGCAGCGTCAGCCTGCCAACTGAGTGATGAATCCCAGTTAGTCCAGTTTGGCTGTTCCCTTGTGACTTTGTACAGGGTCAGCTGGGTGGATTTGAAGGACAGTTTAGGGAGATGAAGAGTGGTCTGTGTACCCTGTGCGCAGGTCTGCAGGCTTCCCCCCTACAGTACTTTTCTAGCTTCCATTCTTCTAGTAGATTCCAGTGTTGTGTTTTGCATGATGAAGAATTTTGGTTACTTGAACCTTTTTGGTCAGTACATTTGTTCTTCCCTTTTTCAGACCCGCTACCCACAGCCCACCTCCCATTTTCTGTAAAAAAAAAAAGCCTGACAGACGACTCAGCATCATTACCTTATTTTATTTGTGTCCTCGCATAAAATACCCTCCTGAAACCCAAGGAAAAAAGTATCCTTCAATTATACAGTAGGTTATTTGTCTTTGGAGGAAACAAGACATCTTACAATTTAGATTTTTTCAAAATAATTTTTTTTTAAATTTCACAGCATGTCCTCTTTAGTGTACAACAGTAATTAAAATGTTTCCTTACATCAGTGAAAAACAACATGTCCACTACAATGGACATAAATGGAAGGGTGTGGTCTCAGGAGGTTACAGAAATTCATATTTAACTTTGGTTGAATTAACCGGGATGCTGGAGCCAAGACTTATTGTTTACTGATCAGTCTACGCCCTGGTCCTTGTTCAGGCCCACGGTGCATGATTCTTGGGACAAAATTACTTCAGCCTGGCCCCTATGATGTGCCGCCCCTTCCAGCGGGGCCAGGACTTTTCAGGGGGCCCAGAACAAGCCTTGGGAGGCCCCCATTGAGAAAATGGAGGATCAGTTCCTGTCCTCTACAACGCAGGTAATTTGGGGTCCCCAGCAACTACCTACTATGTCTATAGCTAGAAGCGACCTGCCACTCTCCTGGACTCTGTCCTGGACACCACTGGGGGGCCATGCTGGGACATCTTTCCCATTTGTTCCCCAAGCTGGTGAGCCTGCCTATAGTTAGGAGCTGTTAGTAGTGACTCTCTTCAGCACTGCTGGCCACAGTCTGCATGATCGTGTAAGAAGTTCACAGATCTGGAATAGAGCCTCTCCTCCTTTGCTCCTTTGGAGTGAGAGGACCTGAGCTGATGTGGGATCTCATACAGCTTCCAAAGGTGGGAATTATTCATACCCATGACCCTGTACAGGAAACTGGGTTGGAACGTGGATGGATGGAAAATATAAAATAACCTCATCATTATTTTAACATTAATATTAACTTTGCATACAAGTAACTTTGCCTGTGGCAATTTTTCAGCTCAGGGCAATAATTCAGAACCACCCAGAGTACAAACAGTACAATTCAATTAATTGGCGATTATACTGGTCTAGAAACCTTGGCTTTTAGTGGGAGCCTGAGGAAGGGACAAAGTGAATTAGTACACGACTTCCTTACATCACGGGACATTCATCAAATAGCTAGTGTACCCGTCGACTGAGCAGTCATTGAAGCTAATGGACCAGCAGGAAAAGAGAAATATATGAATAAAATAGCATGCAGGAGCTGAACTATGGGCCCTGATGGATATTCTTAGAAATATGAAATGATGCTTAGGACAACCTTCACGCATAGTACCAAGCGAACATTATTATTCTCTGGCCGCAGTATCTTATTTATAATACAGTAACAGACTTTGAATAAGGGATGCAGCCCCTATTGCAATACTCACTTTAGTCACTGTTACAAATAACAGCCCTTTCGGCTATATGTATAATAAAGTCGTTGATGTACTTGCAGACTATGTATGATTGGTAAAAGGTTGGTAACAGTTCAACGGCGGGTGCGTGACATGGCCTAATTTTAGCGCTGTTTAAATATTAATGCCATATTTGTAGGGTTGAATGGGGCGGGGGCGAGGGGCGTCTTTTCAATTTCTGATACGAGGCGGCCAATGAGAAGCCGGCAGCATGAATGAAGGCAATAAACCGAGCGCGTCCCCAGCCTGCTTTGTTCAACTGGGAGGCGGCGGAGAGCCCCGAAAGACAGGTAAATAAAGGCGTCCCTCTGCTAAATACTTATTAAAACGTTCTATAAAGCATTGCAAAGCGCTGACTTTGGCATTATTAGTCGATCTGGAGCGTTAATTGCATGATCTGGTAAACGGAATGTCTCAGTCGCTGGCGTGACTTTCCTATAAGCAAGAGCGATCGCTTGTCAGTGTGTAACATGGCACCGCTGTATAGATGTTTAATACAGCGTATAAAAAAATCTTTATTTTCACAGTTGTAGGTATTGATCAAGTATATTATCAGATATTCAGGTGATCCTTAGGTAAAGGGTCATTTTTTGACATAGCTCCGGGATTTCTTTGTGCCCGATCTAAACACAATGACTAATATTCTCTGCCAAGTGTATTAAAATATGACAAAGCAGTCCGATACCTGCATGGACCGCAGGTATCCAATGCGACAGGAACCGGAGCGGATTTGGGGGGTGACTCAGACACGCCGGTGCGGTGATGCACTTGTTGAAAATACCTCTGATCTACCCCCCCCCCCCCCAAAAAAAACTAGATGCATCATTTTTTTTTCTTTTTCGGAGACCGATAGTTTGCTACCACTTTTAAAAGGTGCTGTACATTTTTGTCACACCCGCTGCACAAGGACAATACTAATAACAGGCTGTCATATTTCCTGTAAAGGATGGGAAAAAGGATTAAAGTCACAAAAGTTGAAAGTGTTCTTGGGAGGTGAGCGGCTTTTAGGTCTGTCGCGGGATGATGTGGAAATGCAGCCCTGAGAGGGTGACTGCGATGCGGATCTGCTGCAGACCAGTGCTGGCACATGGCTCGGGTGCAGGACACAGCTAAAGGTCCTTCACGTATCTCACTACATTACAAACCGACTGCCTCGGGGTTTATACTCACTGATAATGCACAGATGTCTTTCCCTACTTAAATGTCTGTTAAACCGCCACGATGCATTATAAACACTTCGTGCAAGAGTATGATAATACGATTGCCTCTGGCTTTCGCTTTCATTTCGGGACTTTTAACATTGAGGTTCAGGTTGGTCTGATCCTGTGACCGTGACACGAATCTAGCAAAAAAAAAAAAAACGCAGACTACGTACAACAAATGTAACCGCACTCCCTATGACGCTATTAATTTCTATATGCCCTTCCTTATTATGCGTCTTTCTTTCATAATGCCTCATTTCATCTAACGATATTTCCTGCATTTGATTAATCCCTTATTTAGTATTCTTCACCGTGAGCCAATTTAACATTACTCTTTTGAGTAATTTCAAAATTATCTCTGTCATTAGGTTACTTATGAAGGCAGTCTTTTATGAATGAGCATTTGCACTGAAATGAAAGGTTCATCTTTTGTTGTTCTTGTATCCATCCAGTTTTAAAAAGCCTTTTTGGAAGCTATGTTAAGGTTTTCCTGGCCTGATGAAGGTTACTCCTAAGGGTAAATGCTAATCAGACTGGGGGTAGTGGGTACATTAGTATGACAGGCTAGCTCACACGGCAATGAGAATAGTTTGATGATATATGACTCCCACATTAATCAGACACTGCTTTGTGTTTCACACTTCAGTAATACTGTATTTGTATTGTACAACAAGATCATTTTTAAAACTTGTGAAACTTTGTTGTGTTTATTGATCAGTACTCTATATGAATTTGTAAGTTAATATACAATGGTAGCAATATCATAAAAATGTCCCTATGTATATTGCATCCGTACATTTTCTACACTGCAGTTGGCTCAGGTGAAGCCCTTCCTGTTCACCCCCCCCCTTCTGGGTAATGTTACCAAACACTGCAAACTGTGTAGGATTTTAGCAAGTGTGTGATATCTGACCCTCATCTAGGGCCATAACAAAGTGATTTGTGCTGAGAAGCAATAATGCAAAAAATTGGTTGATCCAATGGGAACAAATAGTGGTGACTTGCTGATATATGTGTATTTTGTTTAATTAACACGGGAGTGAGAATTCTTCCAATTCACGTGATCTGTGGCTTGGATTGAAGGCCAGAAGTCTGACCGTAACCCTTCAGCAGTGAGTAGTATGTTGCATTAGGTGAGCAAAGTGAATAACCACCATTGTTTGGAAGTCAGAAGACATGTGTGAGTAATTAATTCTGACAAAGTCCAGTAGCAAATAATACTAGAAAATGGAAAAAAAGAAATGGTTGCTTAGCAACAAATGGGGGGGAGGTGAGTGTGGTTTCTCGTCAGTCTCATGCTGCAGAGTTTCAGTGGAGTCAGAGTAATTAGGTTACTGTGCACTGAAGGTGTGACATAATGGTATTGGTGCAGCAGCACATTGACCTGGTGGCGACAGGTGACTTTCTGTGTGACGTAAGGCTAATCATGAAGTGACATGAAATAGCGAGCACGGTAAGTCAAGTATGTAAACCAGGCTCTCTTGATTAGTCGACACCACCTAGAAGGGCAGCTTGAGTCCCCCTCCGCATGTTGCCTTTTGAGACAGCACACACAGCTGTGTGGATTCTCCTCACGTTTCAAAGCTTTCCCTCATCTGCAAACCCTGTATTATGTCAGTACTTGTTTGCCATATAAAGGAGGATGTGGGATGGATATTACAGACTCCACTAATTGCCAAACTAGTTCTCCCAGCAGCTTTCTTGCTACTGGAACCAATTTTATTCTCATGCTACTTTAACTTTGACAGCATACAAATGTGATTTTACCAGAAAGCCATAATAGATCATGACTGGGGACAGGTCCCTGAAGCTGATGTGCATTTTGAAGAATTTCTTTATTTACGGATTATTCAATCTGGAAATTCTGATATGGTTGTCTAACACTGAAGAGATTAACACTATTAAAATATATTGAATCGTTTGAATCGAATTGTTAAGGTAAATTCTGAACCTGTTTTTTTTTTTTGACGTTATGGGGACCATTTTTCAGGTCCCCACAAAGATCTGTGAGTGCAATCAAAAAACTAAAAATGCCAAAAATCTCGTATTTAGTTTGATTACTTATGGTTAAGGATAGGGCTGGGTAGGGGTTAAGGTCATCATGTCGGGATTAGAAATTTCCTAATAGAAATTAATGGAGAGTCCCCACTAAGACATAATTACAGACCTGTGTGTGTGTGTGTGTGTGTGTGTGTGTATGGACTGGCATCCCATCCAGGATGTTCCCTGCCTTGTGTCCTATATATCCTGATTAAGTGGCTGTGGGTGGGTGGGTAATGATAATAAAGATCAGTCATGCTGCCTTTTCCTTGGTGTTGGTACAGACTATCCAGTTCGTCTGCCCGATTACGCAGACTGAGCAGAGAGCACAGCATGCTATTTACTGTGTCGGGAGCATCAGATGTGTGTTGTAATTACAGAGCGGCGCAGGTTCGCGGGATGGCACCCGAGCTCCCGAAGCGAGGCCAGGGGGAGTTCTCGAGACAGACCCCTGTTCCAACCCTTTCATTAATCAGCACTCTCATGGGCATCAGCTGGCTGTCAGTACAGAGGGCTTTACTTTACCTGGGTATTATCCAGGTTAGCTGTCATTCAAGAGCACTGGGCCAAGTCAGAAGGTGGGGCCTTGGGGCCAAACTGTGGTTTCTGTGTTTGTCCCTTAAGAGAGGGACTTTCAGGACCATACACAGGGGACAGCTCCATATGCGGGGGGGGGGGGGGG
>JAODUD010000001.1:29073471-29095194 GCA_026784285.1 Stomatorhinus walkeri | reverse complement strand
TGCCCCCCCCCCCCCCCCCCCCCCCCGCTGCTGAATGGAGGTACTCACTGCCACTCTCACGTGTGCAGGCATTTCTGCAGATGCCTCAGCTTAATGTGTGTCAAGAAATGGCATTTGAGGACAAAAATCACAATTTTTTTTTTGAGTTTTTTGAGTTTGAGTTTTTGTTCTGTGAACTTCATGTTATGGGAGAACCTCTGCGGAGTAATATGTGCTTTGGGTGAGATATTACAGAGTTTACCAGGCCAAAGAAATTAAAACTTCTATAAGATGCTGAAGTACAGGCAGTCACTCTCCAGGATACGAACAAGCTGAGTTACGTAAGTCTGTCTTTAAGGTGAATTTGCAGGAAAGTTGGAAAAATAATAATACAGTACATAATAATAATAATAATACAGTAATAATAAAATGAACTGCATATGGCACCGTACTGTACCTCGAACCAATGATACACTGAAGCCACACAATGTTTTTATGAGCGTGACAAAGTAATATTCCGTTTATTATTACGAACCGTTATATTTAACTGAAATTTTTTATATAATAGGCTTTATTGCAGTCCGTTCATATGTACGAGTTGTCTGTAAGTTGGAATTTCTCAGCCTGGGGACTACCTGCACATAATTTGTGTTTTTAATTAGTTTTTTTGACAAATTATTACACTGATAGCTACTAATTAATTTTCCGCTACAGTTATGATGCCCCAGCTCATTCCCCCTAATACATATTTTTGTAATGCTTACATTTATTTTTTATTGAAAGATTCATTTTTATGTTGTAAAAAGGCTGTATTTGAATTATTGGCATGTATTATACACAATCAACCCAGTGCTTAATGAATTGGCCAGTAAATTTCTAGACTTGAATTTCCTGACTCACTAAATAACTTTAAATGCTGCGTTTTAAATGCGACTTCCTGTCAGCTTGGTTTGACCTATGTGTGAAAACCTCTAGGCCAGGCATTAAGTGCATTTAAGGCGACACGGCTGTGAGAGCTTCTCCATCACGCCAGCTATCTGCAGCCTCTGTGTAATCTGTCAGCCTCTCAGCATCTTTATGTGCATCCTGTTTGTTTTATCCTTTAGGTTTTTTTTTTATTATTATTTTTCCAACAGTCAATATTTTTATTGGTCACGAGCAACAAGTGAGTTGGAAGGCTTCAGATACAGCCAGCGTGAAAAGGAACGAACATGCAAATGGTGACTAACACAACTAACGAGCAAATGAACAATAGACAATGGACTAGAAATGTGCAACAGTGCTGTGAGAACACATAGACTTGACAGCTCGCGTCATGTAGAGTGTATGTAGTACCGCAGTGGTGCATATTTAGCTGTTTGACCGCTTGGGGAAACAAACCAAAAAACCTAGTCGTTGTTCTGATGCTGAGAAACCTGCCAGCAGGAGCGAGAACAGCTCCTGTCTTGGGCTCTGTGATAAACCTTCAATCTTATTATACAGCAGCAGCTGAAATATGTGTACTAGAATACATACACAAGGGTCCAATTCTTCTTCTCCTGTACGACATAGTTTTTGATTTTCATCTAGGATAGAAGTAAAATATATATGGTTTTGAAATGTCTGATGTTTAATAATTATAAACGTGGTTATACTGTTAGTAGTCAGAGCAGAACCTCGACACCCAGTACTTTCATTTACCATATGTACTTGTCCGATGTGGGTTTCCTGCTGTCGCGCCTTTTTGGAAAGTGGGAAGAGAGGAGTACCTGTGAGAAACATACACAAGGGATGAAAAACATTGTTGAGAGCCGAAGGGTGCTGCCTTCCATCTCCTGCCCGTAGCTGGATGTGAGAACTTCATTGCTCTTACGTTCTGTCTTCACCATGCAGTCTCAGGTCTCCCTACGGCGATTCTTCTGCTCAGTGCCTATCATGCTGGTGACCATATGGAAAAATAAGCCCCAGACAAACTCATCACACTCATAGCACTTTCAATCCAAATACGCACACGATGCCTCCGCGGTATCCTTGACGTTAGCGTTGAGTTTCCACAAGCACGTTCATTCAGGAAGGCTTTATGGACCATCTCGAGGTGTTCATTCCCAGAGCAATACGGCAGATGTTCTTTATGCTTGACCCTCCTGTAAACAAAATATTGCTTTGTGGGGTTCAAACCCATGTTTAATGGTTTCTGTCTCAGAACCTGCAGAGCTTTTATAATGTTTAATTATTAAATCATTTGTTGTTTTGAGGGAATCATCTCTATGAATACTTGGAATTGCACTATATACTATTTTTTAGCTACTTAATGATATGTGCACTGCAGTTATTTAAGTTAATACGTATGATTACCTGTAGGTTCAATTTCAAACTCATAATCCTGTGCTGGCTGTTATCAAAACTCATTTGTACATTTATATTTTATGGGACTCCTGCCTTTATTAAACTAGCCATGGTGGGGTGATACTGTTGACTTGCTTACTGTGATTTGTACAGAGTTTGTGCAAAATTTTCCAGGTGAAATTACTGGAATTATTGGTAGTTTTTGATTAGCTTGTACAATTTTAGGTTATTTTTGTATTTTCCTATGTCTCTGAAATGTATATTCACCCCTTGATAGAATATTCAGCATTTTGCTTCGGTAGTTCCCTCATTCCCTGTTATGAACCTGCTGGTTATTCCCACACAAGCAGCAGACGAAAGGTGACTTTTAAGAATGTCTTGCATATCTCTGAGTTGCCGATCGTGCTAGTGGTCCTGTAGGTGGCGTGTGTCAGCTTTGCCCTGCCTTTTATGCACTTTCTTCTTCATTTCCTCCACCGAGAGCTGATGTCATGGTGTCCCCCACAGGAGTGTGACCATCCCAGAACGGCCTCGTCCCACCTCCACCATGAACTACCTGCGCAGGCGTCTGTCTGACAGTAGCTTCGTGGCCAACCTACCCAACGGCTACATGATGGACCTGCAGCGGCCGGACGAACCTGCCACTGTCCCTCCGCCCTCCCAGCAGGGCTCCACTGCTGGCCCGGGCCCAGCCTCCTCCTCCTCTGCCTCCTCCTTTCTTAGCTCCTTCTCTAGCGTGGTCAAGCCCTCGCAGACCAATCAGAGTGCTGGACAGGCCGACGCGTGGCCTTCTGCTCCTTCCCTCTCCAAGCAGGTTCCGCCCACATCTGTCCCCTTGAAACCGGCCCCACCCACAGCTGCCCCTTCCAAGCCAGCTCCGCCCACAACCATCACCTCTAAGCCAGCCCCGCCCACAACCATCTCCCCCAAGCCGGCCCCAGTTGCAACTGCCGCACCTACATTAGTGCCACGCAAGCCCAAGATTCTTCTGGTCATCGATGACCCCCATACAGACTGGTAAGAGCACCTAATCCACTTGGCCACATCCCAAAAGCCCCCCCAGGCTTCCTGCCCTGCCCTCACAGCCCTGCGCATTATTGTCTGTCACATAAATGGCAATGAATGAAAAGGTGAAGAGGGATCTGCACTGCTCACAAAGAGCCATGCAGGGTTTACACAATGTCTTGTTGTTATTGCCCCATAAATGACATAAGCAGGGATAATAAAGTGAAAAATGAGCAGGTGCAGATATTATATGGCTTCCTTTCTATAGTTGATATCAGTGTTATTCTACAATTACAGTACATTACAGGAAGCCCTTTTATCTTTCACCCCTTATTTTGAGCATCAAAAACTGCCCCGTCCGTCTGTCTGTAAAGTGAACTCCATTTTATAAAATAAGTCTGTAAACCTAAGTCGCCCTGGTTACCGGAGCAGGTACCTGACCGATGCCTGCTCGGGATGCCTGCTCGCGTTAGCTATGGCTTCCTTGTGCTGACTTCCATCTTAAGTAGGATCATCCCTTAATACGGCCCCGTATCCCACATGGGCCAGTGAACGGATCATTGACTCGCGTTTCGTCTGGGTCTTATCATCATCATCATCCTGCTGAGATGCAGCGTCACCAAGGATCGTGGGTGGGACTGGCGGAAGGGGGCGCTCCTCCAGACGCGACGTGTGGGAAGGAAGTGGGTGAATGGCGGCGTACACCCTGGGGCAGGGGGTGAGTGGCGCTGGCCGTAATTCCCCCAATAGGGTGATGTGGGTGTTGTATTGTGTGTGGTTTACTGGTTGCTCTTTGGCTATTCAGCTGGGTGATGTCACTCTTAGGTTGGGCTCTGGCCCACTTTTATTTCATACCATTGCAGAAGGTTGGTCTTCTGGATGGCGGCTGCAGCAGCAGGGGCTGAGAGGCGGAAACGCTGGCAGCAGCAGCCGACTGTTAGGGCGAAGCTGACGGTCCCAGATTACAGGGTCAGACCTGCGGAGGGTGATGGGGATTGGGGGTGTGAGCAGGTCACGTGATCCACCTCACTCCCACCTCTCCTTCTTCATGTTCTTAAAAGTTAAGGACACATGAGTTATCTTGAGTTTTTTTTCGTCATACATTGTATTTTCGATTACATTTTTTGATATTTAAGATGACATTATTCATGTTTTTTTTGCCTGGGAATTTTAAGAGGGCGTTTCATAAAAAAAAAGTTAGATTCTTCTACAATAAATTTCTGTTCTTGAGGAAGTACAATGATGACATTACATAATAGGCAAAAAGGGCCACTAGTCTGGATATTGAACAATTACAATCCAGAATTGTGTCTGTCCAACAGTAAAGTAAGGATTCCAGTCATTATAGTCATTTTTCAAGTTGTCCATGGGGTGGTGCTGTTGTGCAAATGTAAGAATGGCACATGACCAGGTGACTCCTGCTGAATCTCAGCCAAAAGAACATGACAAACAGCAGATGGCGCTGGTTGTTAACGCAAGAATACTGTTTGAATATAAAACTGCACTGATGTCCGCCTTGGTTCTTCTATTACTTTGGTCTAGAGAAACACAGCACTGTTTAGGCAGTGTGGCTGGTAACACTGTGGTTAAAGGCACAGACATGGGACTGTACCACCCATTAAGACCTCAACCTTAAGCAAAAGAGCCCAGTGAAACAAATGGGCAAGACATTGTAAGTTGTTTGCTTTCAGTACCATAAGGAGAGCAAACCAAATGCAAAATCAGGTTTGGTTAGTGTCCTGTCTCATACTGCTGTGAGTCTGTTCTGTTCCCGGATTTTGAACCAGCAACGTTCCAGTTAAGCACATGTTCTCAGTCGTCCAGTCAAGGTTCCATCAGTGAAAACAGATTTTCTGTATCACATGTCTAGAAACGTTTAAGTGGGCAACTTGGGAGCCCCTCCTGCTGTGTGACTATGACCGCAAAACTCACTTTCAAATGAAAGTGTTTGGAAAGCTGGTCCAGTGTTGTCACAAAGCATGAATGGCAGTAATAAAGGTAATTGTCTGGAAAATTACACATCACAGCTGAAACAAAAATAATTCTGCCTTAAAATGCTTGTCTTTTTAATGCTTGTCTAAGTAGTTAGAATGATGTTAGTACTTTATTCACTATTTAAAGAAAGGAAGAAATTAAAAGACCAATAATTAGTTGCACAGAATCATTATATGAGTAATGTTGATAAAATTCAGATAATACTTGTCCATGCCCCCTGGATAGGCACGGTATTGGTGTTTGGATCTGGACTCCTATTGATTTACTTGACAGTATTTCATAAATCCCAAGGTTATATCTGTCGGTGGAATATTTTTTTGTGGTTGGACATCAAGTTTATTACTATGAACTGCAAATTCTGTGTCCAATTTTACAGCATTGCTGTGTAGAGAATAACGTGTACTGAGGGCTTATGGGATTCTGAAATTCTCTCCTGTTGCAGCAGTTCAGACTTTGTTTAGTTTCGGTCCTGCCTGCTAAGGCCTACTATACATAATAAAAACCCAGTTGAAAAATGATGTGTCATCTCTAATGTCTAGGTCTGGGTGATGCTTGTCTCTCAGGTCATAAGGCTGTACCCCAGCCTCATGCTCTATGCTGCCTGGGAAACGCTGCAGACCCCCTGTCACCCAGACCGTGATAAGTTGTTGGCAGAGAGATGGTTAGCCTAGATACACAGACAGGGATAATGATATATAGATAATCCCTGTCTGTGTATCTTGTTAGACCAATTTATGTAATGTACCATAAGCACATGAGTATGTAACTTTTTGTTTTTACTTTTCACTTTGTACCCTGCGAGTTCTCCTCCAGATGCACAATACCCAGAGACAGCCAACTTTTCCCACACTAAAATAAATGGAGGATACAGGGTCGTGGTACCAAGAGCTTCAACGCGCCTCTCTAGATATTGTTTAAAAAGAAAATATACAGTTCCCAAAAAGATATCCGATATGGTTACTTGTGTGCACTCTCCTGCACTAATCAGATTGTAGAGGAGGTGGGTCCAAGCGGCCAGACGCGGCGAGGCCACGACATCTGATTGGTTGGTCCTACCACTTCTAGTTGCTGTGAATTAATGTTAAGTCTGTAGATTTCGATCAGCCGAGACACGTGTGAGCACGGAATGCTCCAGAATCAGTGCATCTCCTTTCAGTTATTAACTCATTATTGATTAGTAATGTAACCACTGACTGACCCTGATCTGACTGCTGCCCGACGACTCTGACTAACTTCTGGATCATGTTTAACGTTGACCTCGAGCAAGCAGAAACTGCTTTATTGCTATTGCTGCTAATATAGCGATTTTAAAGTTTAGAACTGAAAGTGTAATGACCAGCAATACAAACATTAGTGTAAACTTGGATTGGTGCGGTCTACGGCTAAAGTAACTATAACATGTCAAACTGAGAAATGTAGGGAAAGCGAGGACCAATCTCAGGCCGTGCTGATAGCAGCTGGTATGTGTCATGGACCCCATGGTGTCACAGAGTTAATGCCACATCTGGTGTATAAGATGGAATAGCTGGTACAAATTCGTCATACTTCCTGGCTTCCTGGAATGCTACCGTTCACTGACTGATCAGCAGGGATAGTTTACTAGAATCTAATATTTGATGGAGTGGAATGTGGGCCGGGTTTGGAAGGTCACAGGTCAGTGCTGGGATCCACGGGGCAGTGGTAGAATACCAACTGCTCAGTGTTTCCAGAACATGTGGACGACGGAGCTCAGCTCTGGAATTTAGCCTCGAGAAAAAGATTTTTATTTGATACCATCAATTCCAGTAAGGCCTTCGGAAGGCGTATTTAGTTAGTGTGTTTTTTTAAGGGAGAGTGAAGCAGACGTTTTCCGTCTGTTTTACCCATAGAACATTTATATGAGCCTGGCTGAATATGTAATGTGGTGGGCACAGAAAATTGGATGGGGCAGACGTCTGTGAGCAGAAGGAAAGCAGAAGGGCAAATAATAAATAAGCCCGTCATAAGGAAAAAAAAAAACGCCTGTTACAACATTTGTTACTGAAATTGAGGGAATCTCCTTAATCCTGTGGGTGTTCCCACACTTTATACAGCTGTGAAACTTATTACTCGTTTTGTGTGCCAACACAATGTCTGAAAACATGTTTCAGTCATGTTTAAAATAAGAACAATAAAACCAGGTGTTAATTGGTTTTACTCATTAAATCAGTCTGCCACCTATCCTACAACCACTTTATGTTTATCCACTACAGTGTGATTGGGTGGGGGGAACAGCAAGTCAGGGAGAACACCCTAGGCAGGATCATAGCCCATGGCAGGAACACGTACCCAAAATGGGCAATTTAGAGACACCAGTTTCTGCAAATTTGCATTTTGAGGGCCAGTCTTAGTGTGGAGATCCAGGGGAGCTGAGGGTCAGTCTCAGTGTGGAGATCATGGGGAGCTGAGGGTCAGTGTCAGTGAGGTGATCCAGGGTATCTGAGGGCTAGTCTTAGTGTGGAGATCCAGGTTATCTGAAGGTCAGTCTTAGTGTGGAGATCCAAGGTTTCTGATGGTCAGTCTTAGTGTGGAGATCCAGGGTATTTGAGGGTCAGTCTTAGTGTGGAGATTCAGGGTATCTGAGGGCCAGTCTTAGTGTGAAGAACCAAGGTATCTGAGGGCCAATCTTAGTGCGGAGATCATGGGTATCTGAGTCTCTGCTGCTTTCTTCTGAATTTTGTGATATGAGACGTATGTGTACTTAGATTAGCGCTACCTTGCACTTTTAGTGACGCGGCTGACAGACAGGTTCCCCTGCCGCTTTTACTTTCCAATACTAGTCATTATATTGATTAGGTCACAATATTTACATAACTAAAGCTCTAGCAGATCATTGATGTAGTAAAATTTTATTTTAATCTTCACCATGTCATGCTTTACCATGGCCAATATTGTGAAACGTCGGGTTTTCACATCAAGGTTTTGGCAGAGAACTCTTTATCTGTCATTTACAGCATATCTCTATTTTATCCCGTGATTATTTTCTTTGTAAATTCTTTCCTTTGAGGTTACTTGTGTAGGTCTACATTGTTGGTGTTTATACAAAGCTGGCTATTTTATAAAGCAGTGCAGGCTGACCTTTCCCAACAGAGAAATCAAGGAGAGCCTTACAGAATCTGAACTTGCAATGCTGCAGTTTCACATTTGGTCAGAGCCCTGTTCTCTAACCAGTTCCCTTCATCTTTTCTCTGTCTACCTTGCAGGGCGAGGTATTTCCGGGGAAGGAAGCTGAATGGGGCCTACGAGGTCAGAGTGGAGCAGGTCAGTAGCATCTCTGAAGGAGCAGGAATGTCAACATGTACATGTACTTACGGGTGAAATGGCAGCTGGTCTTAGCATGGTTAGCTAATGCTGCTTGTATTCTAGCAGGCCTAAATTTAAGAGTAGCATTATGGAAAAGGCATAAATCTGTTGATTGTCACATTAATAGATTTTGGCATAATATCTAGCACTTTGCTAGATTGTGTAATTAGTTTATTAATAATTTGGGCAAAGAACAAAGCCTTCAAAAAGGAGGTTCCGTCCTTTCCATCTGATGCTGTTTCTATGTACACACTTAACAAACCTTCACAAACATGACCTGCTCTGCACCTCTGTTCAGATACTAGATCTGATAGACGTAACTGTGCTAATTTTATAGTATTGTTAAAATACCTCTGCGATGGGTTGACCCCCTGCTCTGGCTTATTCCCTGCCTTGCACCCATAGTATCCTGGATAGGCTCTGGACCCAACGCAACCCTGAATAGCAGTTACAGAATTTGGATGGATGGATGGATGGATTGATGTTAATATTGCATTGCTAGCATTGCCCTTATCAGCAGGACAGCACTACTTGCGTTGAAGATTTCAGAGGCTCAAAACACTGATGGTGGCTGAAGTGTGTAAGGAGCAGGCTTGTCACTGTTCAGTCAGTGTTACCCGCTGTCTTCAGTCCTCCTGGTGAGCATGACATCCTTAGAAAGGCTGTCCGGCTTTGTAACTGAAGGCGTGCGTTCTATGTGGAGTACAAAGAAGGGACCCATGTAGGCGTCGTCAACTTGGCACCTACTCATCCGCAATAAACGAGCCGAATTAGCTTGTTATCGACAGTGCACTGTAATTCCACCCACTATTGGCTTCAAAGCCTAATTTCTCCCTTTACGTTCAGCCAGAAAGTCATAGCTGCCCCTGAGGTCAGCAGAAGTACTGTGTAACAGCAAGTGGAAGTACCCCAACTGATTAGCCTCTCCCTTTCCATTTTGGCATCGTTCTTCTGCCAACAGGGTCCAATTCTTAGTGGTCGATTGACCTGTGATTGGAGCTGATTGTACTCTTTATTAGAGCTGATTGACCCTGTGATTAGAGCTCGTACTGTAGCACCAGACCGATTGACTGATTGAGCCACTCAATAAATATGCTTTTTACTTTATATTAAACATGTATCTTATATTACCAAGTTTTATCAAACCTGTCTTAGCATTTTCAGTCAGTAACTGTCATCCCATTAGAGGCAAGTTTGATATATATGCACTATATATCAAATATTTTACTAATACACAGATAGCAAATATTTGATGGAGGTCAAATAGCTGTATCTGCGTTTTGGAGCATGGGAATTGTGTGCTTGCTTCTGTTCCTGCTTTCTGTTTTATGTCTCCCCAATCAGGCTAATATTAGCTAAACTTTTGGCTTACACCACTGCTCCCAGACATCTCTGCATGCAGAGGCACACGCCCATGCTTGTCAGCACATCCAAAATCGATAACAGGCCACATCACTTTACAGTGCTTCAAGAATCTTGGAAGAAGGGCCGTCATTTGCATACAGGCCTCCTACCCATTGTTCCAGATATACAGAGAGGTCAAGATTCTGGAGTGTGAAGTGAGGTCAAGACGCGGTGGCGTGTAAAATACTGGTCCTTTTCCTCCCAGTTGACCCAGCATGACATTAGCACTTGGGTCATTCGGGGCAACATCTGCTGGGCGTAGCGTAAAGTTCTGTGAGGACCTGGAGGCCCAGTCACCCATGTTTTACACGATGGTGGCAGGACCATACTTGGCTGCTCTGTGGTCGTCATGTCCTTTGATGGCTCCTCTACGTGGGCCAGGTGGAGGCCATGTGAGACATTCCGCAGAGCTAGGAGAACCTGTCTGAGCCCAGCACTGTTTCCCACCCACATCCAGTACAGCCTCGCCATGGGCTGGTCAGCAGCTTAGGAGGCCACCCCAGACCGCCAACATGGTGGTCCCACAGTCGTTGGGGGGCAGATAGGTCACGCATTAAACTGTTAACAGAAAATCAATGTGGTTGCAGTATGGAACACGCCTGTATCGGTGTTTGGGGTGGACAAGGGATACAGAGATCTTAGTGACATTTACAGGTCATCTAACACCGTTTCACTACATAATCTATACTGCTGTGTTCTCATGTTCTCCTGCTTTGAGAGCCCACCATTTCCAACTATGATAAATGTAGGTACACAGTATTTAATGGTAACCCTTGATTTGGATAATCTACCTGTAGAGTATTAGTAGCATTTCAGCTACTTAGAGATTCACAATTCAGCTGATTCGCTGTGTCTGTAGATGTTTAGCAGAATATATCATCAACATACCTACATATTCTTAGAATAATTTAATTGAATTTGACTACTCACTCAACAGACGTTATATAAATAGTTGAATCTCAGCTAAGTTGTTGAAATGTTACAAATACTCTGCATACCCGCTGTAGGAGATAAAGTATTACCTGTTTAATTTACTTGCTAATGACTTTTAGATTTTTGTGCCTTCTGCTGACTGAATTATTTTCTGACATGACCTAATACCAATGCTCTGCTATTTTAATTATGACTTGAGGTGAAGACGTTAAAATAATTATTCATTTCCATGGCTTCAGATATCAAGGTCGTCTTGAGCACATTAGGTCATATTTAGCAGCAGTTATTGCAGTAAGCAGGCTGACTGATTCACCTGTACTTTGTTAGGATAAGATTATCTCAGTATTGTGTTATTTTAGGGCAGAGCAGGTGAGGAACACAGAGAGGATAAATGGCCTTTATCCAGGGAAAACAACTGTTTTGGCCAGGTTTAGCTGTTTATAACACAATGGTGAGAGAACCAAATGCAGATGTACAGAGTTTATTTCCAAACTCTGAAATCCGCCTAAAATTAGTAATTAAAACATGAGCAATATTTGGTAGGACAGGCAAAGGCATCATGGTGAAAAACACCTAATACTAAACTTGATTGCAAACCTGATAAGCATGGCACACGTCAGACAGAAGGACAGAACAGTAAGGCTTCAGTGGCTTGGTGGAGAGCACATGTGTTACGCACCAGTCTCGGGTTGGAGCCTAGCAAAGTGAAAGGGAAGGAGGGATTGGGAAGGACAGCCAGAGGTAGGAGAAGGGAGCACGGGACACAGAGGGAGACCTTTTATAGTTTTAAAATAGTTTTTCAGGGGCGGCACGGTGGTGCATTGGTTAGCCCTGTTGCTTCACACCTCTGGGACCTGGGTTTGAGTCTCTGCCTGGGTCACATGTGTGTGGAGTTTGCATGTTCTCCCTGTGTCATCGTTGGGTTTCCTCCAGGTACTCCTGTTTCCCCCCCCACAGTCCAAAGACATGCTGGGGCTAATTGGAGTTACTAAATTGCCTGTAGGTGTGCCTGTGTGTGTGAATGGTGTGTGGATGTGTCCTGCGATGGGCTGGCCCCCCGTCCAGGGTTGTTCCCTGCCTGGTGCCCATTGCTTCCGGGATAGGCTCTGGACCCTCCACGACCCAATAGGATACAGCAGGTATAGAAAATGGATGGATGGAATAGTTTTTCACAGACACTTTACAGACACTCGGTGTAACGAACGTCAGGAGTGACAAAGGCCAAAGAAAGAAACAAAAATATATCTACTGAACACAACCCCAAGCTAAGATAATCCTAAGTGAATACAAGCCCAAGCTAAGATAATCCTAAGTGAATACAACCCCAAGCTAAGATAATCCTAAGTGAACACAACCCCAAGCTAAAATAATCCTAAGTGAACACAACCCCAAGCTAAGATAATCCTAAATAAAAGGGTGAAAGGAAACAACGATGCCCAAGCCTGTGTCACTAACCAAACGAACAGTGATCCCCACGTTGACGATGAAACAAAAAGGCAGACACTCCTTACACACACATAGTGGAACACACAAACACACAGCCGAAGCGACAGTATCCAGAGGGGAGATAAAAGAGGCGAAGTCGGAGTACCAGCGAAAATTCAAAACCAGGGCGAAGGTACAATAAGGGCGAATCGGAAATCGAGAACAAAAACAGTCATACATGAACGATCAAACCAAAGGGAATGAAGAGTGAACTAGCAGGCGAGAAGCAAGCTGCGGGACCCAAGTGACGGATCGGCAGCCTCTTCTGACAGCGAACTGGAAACTGCTCCGAAGGCGAGGGAGGCGAGGCCAGGTCCAGAGTCTAGGGAGCGGTTGATGAATGGGCGAGTGGGCAGGACATCCGAAGAACCTGTAGGCATCCTCCTGAACTTACGGCACATACCCGAAACTTACAGCACATATCTCCCTTACAGAAGGTTTTTTCTTTACGGCACGTACCCCAAAGTTACGGCACGTAACACATGCCTCATGCCTCTCAAAGTGTGGTGACTGAAAACTAATATACCAAACCAGCTAAACAAGCTAATAAGCTACAGGTTCGGTAATAATCTGGTGAGACTTACCTGGATGCAGGTGTAACATTTTTCACCAAAGAAGCAACTTTAACCCAGACTGGCAAAATGTGGGGTGCCACGGAGGCTCAGTGGGTAGCACTAGAGGCTCATATTCATTGGATTATTGGTTTGAATTCCAGCATTGCATATGGTTATGTATGAGCCCTTGATGGACTGGCAGTGAACCTCAGTCTTGTGCACTGTGCTGCCTGAGATAGGTAACCCTGGGGCCAAGGTAAGTGGTTAGAAGAAGGATACTTAAAAATGACAGTGGTTTATTGTTGTTATTATTATTTTAAATATCATTCAAATAGCCATGTTTAAAAACTCTGCAAATAAAAAAACTCTGACACTGCAAATATTTATTTGTACAGGAAAATACTGGAGGCTTACTTAGCATGGTTGAGAAAATTTTGGGACATTGTTTTTGTAACAGCACAAGGCAAAACCATCTTAAATCAACAGAGTATATCTCACATCAATATAAATAAATGTTTACGCAGCATTAAACAACTGAAGATTTGTCAATTGGTTCATTACCTCAAAATAACGCAGCTCATTTTCTTGGAGGAACGGGTTAATTTATTATGAGAGAATGAACAACGAACTTCTCATGAGAAGACAAGCGTTGTTAACTCGAGAACGAAATTAGCATTAAAAAAATAATTACAAGCACGACCATTCTTGGCTTCTGTAGGTTTTAGTGTTGCCTGTCTGCTTTGGTGATAATTATAAGAGACCTCAAAATTATTTTTAAAATTATTAATACCTATCAGCTTTGAAAAAAAAATTAGCCATAAAACTGATAAGAAAACAAGAAAAGCAATTATATGCTGTATAGATTATTAAAGTTATGCTGTGTTTTAATGCACGATTATGCTGTGTGTTAAGATTGTCCATCTTAAAGTGGTTCATGTGCATTCTGTAATGGATGCGGGTCAGATATCCATATCATACACCCATTCACATAGCATTCAGGTTCACCTGCTTCTTCTATAGTTAAAATCTGAATAATCAATAAGCAAACAATGGATGCATGCGGTACTTCTTGCTAATGAATTGATGCTTAACCCTCCTTATTTGAGTATCAAAACCAAGATAGACATTAGAAAGTCTCCACAGTCTGAGTCTGAACAACTGAACATCCATCCATCTGCTAACCCATTACACTGGTCAGAGTCATGGGACCCTAGAGCCACTCCCAACCAGCACAGGGCACGAGGCTGGGGTACACCCTGGATGGGGGTCCGTCACAGGGCACGAGGCTGGGGTACACCCTGGATGGGGGTCCGTCACAGGGCAGGGGGCTGGGGTACACCCTTGATGGGGGTCCGTCACAGGGCACGAGGCTGGGGTACACCCTGGATGGGAGTCCATCCATTCATTTTCATGGGCATAACCCTAATCCCAAATTGTCCATGCATGGTCAAAATAACAGGTTTTATCACATTGTGGAGGCATTCTCCATGGCGTAGGGAAGACATGCATACTTCACATATGCAGATCGGAGGCAGGATTCAAACCCTGAAAGTATGAGGTAGCAATGACCAGGCAAATGGAGATCTTAAGGCAACAGTTGAACTGGTTACCAAGCAGTTGCTAGGCAGTGATGTCACAAGTCTGATACTGTGGCAACAACATCTGCTAGTAGATGGATAAAATGAGCTGTGCACAGCACACAACGTTTTTCTGCCATCGATGGAGCTGTCGTCATGTGGTTGCTAGGCAATGTGGTCACACTTCCCAGTGTTTCCTGTTGTTAGGATGCAGAGCACCAGCTCTCTGCTAAGATAACAGTGGAGAAAAAGACTGTGTTTGTGCATAAATGCCCTTTTTGTTGCAGTAAAATGACTCTATTTCCTTCATTCTCATGCAAGCTGATTTGCCACTTTCACGTTGGATGTCTAGCTGCGTGTATTGGGTGGCTGGAAATGCAATGAAATCTCACTAATTGCCATTTGATGAGTTTTTTTTTATAATCACATTATTCAAAACTCAAGAATCACCAGTTTACTTTTCATGTAACATCAATTTTTGTTTCCTTTCAAAATTTTGCAGTGTTTCATGATCAAAATGAATCATTATAGTGCACAAAATAGCCGGATACTATTAATAGCAGTATGCTATGTCAAAATTATTATTCAACCCCTACACCAAAGTAGGTTACATGGCTTGTAGCATTAAATCTTTTCTATCAGAGTGTGTTTGCTGAAATGTAACTTGAAATTTGAGATATTAGTACTTTTATAAGGGTACAATGATTTCCTCCCGGAGTTCCGATTGTTCACTTGAGCCTTTGGGGCGGTTCCTTTAACCTACATCTCAGTATCTGCTTCTCTCAACACTCCTGAAAGGAGCAGAAGCTGTGAATGTAGTGCCAGAACACGGTTAGCAGTTTCTTCTCTGGATTAACATCGTCATCTCTAGTGAGTACTCCAGCGTAGACCAAAGAATAAAATCTGTGTAGCAGATGCCAGGTGACACCCTATTGCCTCATAATTTAAACACAGAAAAATGGACTTGTGCACAAGACGGAGCAATTTGTTTGCATTTCTGTTCTTTTGAGATGCTTTTAGGCTGACAGCAAAGATGCACACTTTATACCATAAATACACAAAATTAGCAAAGAGTCTCCTTTTAAAAACATTGCCAGCGTCTTTACCTGCTCAGAAATCGTGTAACGGCATCTCGACGATAGATCTGGGAGTCAATGAACTCATCGGCATTTGTGTCGACTGCTTTGCTAGGAATTACTCCAGGAAAGCAAATGTATTGTCTAACTGGTTACCATGGCAATGGGACACAGGGCCCCATGATTTTTAAAGGCCAAATCCCCGACTGCTCATCCTCAGTGGCCGTGGTGCAGCCGACTGGGCTGGCAGGCTCAGGAGAAAGCTGGACAGAGCCAGTGCCATTCGCTTTTAAGGCATTATCTGAGCTCGGCCATCCCCTGCGGGAGTGTCACCGCAAGCTTTGCTGGTTTCCTTGGTAGCTCACCTCCATTTACCACAGTCTTAGCACTCGATTGCTTCGATCCTCATTAATTCTGTATCAACAGACAAAAGCGTCACCATTTTGGATTGTGAACCAGGAAAACTGCTGGTCTCTCACGTAGCGAGAGGTCCGTCCGAAGAATTATGGGTCTCTCTATTAGGAGACTGTTAACCGCGATCCCTGCTGACTTACTGCTGTAGAGCCTGCCCATCTGTCTGGCAGAGGGACATCCAGCGCGAATCTGGCTGGCGTCCGTCACTAACCCTACACACTGGCTGCTTTCTTCGTTCAGCGGCTAGTGTCAGTAGAGTGTCCATGCGGTTAAAGAGGGATCGGGCCAAGTTCCTGTCCTTGAGACAAGACACACAATCGAGACAGTCTGTGTCTTACTCTGTGTGTAAGATGATGGCACCCACCCCACATTCTGCTAATGTGTGCTTGCATTCAGAAGCTCCTCTTCTGCAATCTCTGAAGTCTAGCAAAATGGTCGATTTATTTCTCCTCAGAGAAATCATTGTTCTCAACAGAAAGGAGAGACTGGCCAGTCTCTCATAGGATGACTCATCTTCATTTCATAATGACAGTTGTGCTTTCTTTATGCATAAATACTGCGGAGTCCTCATGAAAACCGCATAAAAATGCATGTTTAGATGTAAACTCTATGATTCCTCTGTGTTCAATGCTGACTGTACATCCCTAAAAATGCTGCACATTTTGCACAGATAATATACATCTGATATTCTGGCTTGAAAAGATGCAGCTGAACAGAGACTTATTGTGGAGAATTTCATCGAAATTTCAGCCTCAGGAAAAGCTTTATTTTTTGGCACACCCTTATAGTATAGGTGGCTCTGAAACCAAAGGGTATTTTAAAATGCAAACATCTGATTGAGGTACTGGGTGTTGCAGTATTTTTTTCCTGTTTGTCTTCCTGAAAACAGCTGAGAAGAATGCGCACTTGTGGAGCACGGGGTTTGTTGGCCGGCGCTATGAGTATCCGCTCCTGTCCTGAGGCACTGCAGCCGCTGCTCTGTCAAAATATGATAAATCATAAATGTTTCCCTTAATATCGCGTGCTGCTAACTACACCGGTATTTTCCGTAGCCACATAAATTGCTCCGCTTTCACATTTGAAAACAGAATGGTTATTCATTTTAAGGTCACCGTTTGGAAAAATCCAGACACCACGAAGGTCACAGATTACTTTACAAGACAAAGCAAAACTTAATAAAGATTAACAAATATGCAGCGTTAAAAAAACCGGAATAACTTTCGTTGGAGAAAAAGTAAACGTAAAACGACATGTACATAACTCAATAAATTATATGTCATGTGTAAGCCATGGCAAGACCCTACACAATGTATAGCAGAAAACATACAAATATAAATGGCCCACAGAGCGCCCCCCAGTGCCCAAAGAAGGAAATTATATAGAACTTTCTTTAGTGCAGCATTTCTTAAAGCAGTCGTGAGGGACCCCCAGACAGTCAGTATTTTTGCCTTCCTCCTGGCCCCCAACACCTTTTCACCAGGTATTCGGTGTTCTTCATTGATTGGTTCATGTGTGCTGGGAGCTGGGAGGGAGCACTGCTCTAATGTGTTACACTTGGGGGTCCCCCCCCTTCCATACCTGTAGGGAGACAAATACAGAGGGTCATTGGAAGAGTTTTGTATTTATTTTCACTCCTGAAAATCCCAGTTGATGTGGTGGTTGTCTTTCGGGGGAGACCTTTGTGAAAATGGGTAATTGGAAATTCCAAATTGGCAGAAAACTAAGAGGAAAAAGTGTCTTCAGGGTTTGATCAGGAGGCCCTTAACAATTAACATCCCTGCACTTCTGAGTCATGATGGGAATTAATGGCAGTTGTGGGAACGTTTCGACTGCTGCACTTCTTAAAGCATACTGTTCTGTTTTGCAGGCCGAATTTTCGGAGATCAACCTTGCATCCTATGTCAATGGTGGATGCATGATTGACATGCAGCTAACGAGAGGCGGGACCAAAGTAGTCAGGTAGGCTGGGCAGTGTCACATACCTCTAATGGCATTCCTGAGGATGACTGTAGCTAGGTAATGGCACTACAGTCATTACTGCATTAGTGTTGGACTACATTTCCTTTGATTTAATCATTAACATTGTATCTCACACTTATAACTTTATAAACCAATTGACCAGTTATGGGGTGGTATGGGACTCTGTGGATTAAAATGCCTGTTTGAATTGCGGGGCCAGCAGACTGATGCTGCTATTGGGCCCTCAGCAAGGCAACCCCCAGATCCAGGGGTGCTACACGGTGGCTAAAGCCTGTGCCCCCCAGATACACTATGCGCCTCATGGAGAATAAGCTGGAGTATGCAAAAGGACAATTTCCCCACCGGAATCAATAAAGTATCAATATTTTATTATAACCTTGAGAGTGGTATGGTAGCTCAGCCAGGCTTTGTGTGTGTGGATGCTCCCCTTGTGATCTTGCAGATCTTCCACAGCCACTTACACAGGTTTTCCCAGGAGTCCTGACCATCCATCCATCTTTTGGCCACCGTCCCAGATATAAACCTGGGGTACACCCACACACTGTGGACAATGTCCCATGGAATATGGCAAGAAATCAGATTTCACTGTTATTTGGACATAGGAAATTGTTTGTCACGAATCAGAGGTGTTCGATAATTTTATTGTTGAAGTAAATGAGGTAATCTTTACTAAATTTGCATGGTTTACTGTACAAATGGAACAAAAGCCACAGCTTGAATGTGCTACGTGGGACTGTTCTCCTGTGGACCCACCACCCGCCAAAGGAGCCATAAGGGTCCTTTGCGATGTGGACCAGGCAGCAGTCAAAGGCAAGGACCTTGGTCAACTGATCCCCAGGTTGTGAAACTGGTTTTAGGGACATGGAACTTAACCCCTCAGGTGGGAAAGGGGCATGAGCTAATGTGGAAGGTAGAGAGATACCATCTAGATATAGTCAGGCCCACCTGAACACAAAGGATGGCCTCTTGAACTAGGACTGGATACTTTGGATACTTTAGGACTGGTACTGGAGAGAGACTGGATACTTTTCCACTTTGGAACCCTGACTTTGAGTCAGGGGATAGGCTCTGTGCGTATCCACTGAACATCAGTTTACAGTGTCTGGGCCTCTTGGATACCTTGGGTGAGGTGCTGGTAGGCTACCCCTCTGGGGACTCCATTGTTCTCCTGTTGACTTTAACGCTCACGTAGGTAACGACAGTGAAACCAAGGAGAGTGGCCTTGGGAGGAACGGCCTGCCTGATCTGAACCCCAGCGGTGCTCTGGTATTGAACTTCTATGTTAGCCATAGTTTGTTCCTAACCAACATTGTGTTTGAGCATAAATGCACCTGGCATCAGAACACCCTAGGCCATAGCTCTATGGTTAATTATATAGTCGCATCATCAGGTCTGAGCCCATATGTCATGGACACTTGGGTGAACGGAGTAGCTGAGGTGTCAACTGATTTGGGTTATATGGTGAGGGAAGTTGCTGGACAGACTTGTTAGACCCAAATGTATAATGAGGGTGTGCTTGGAAAATTTAGCAGAGGCCCTTTTCGGGAAGATCGTCAACTCACACCTCTGGCAGAACTTCTGTCGTATTCCGAGGGAAACTGGAGACATTGCATATCCAGAAATGGGGATATAGTCAGTTGGTGGAAGGAGCACTTTGAGAACTTCTTGAATCCAACTGACGAACCCTCCTTGGAGTAAGTAGAGCTGGAAGACTTGAAGGAAGACTGCCCTATCACTAGTACTGAAGTCACTGAGGATGTCAACTAGGGTGAATGAGATTCGCACAGATTTCCTGAAGGCTCTTCATGTTGTTGGGGTGTCTTGGCTGACATGCCTTTTCAACATTGCATGTAGGTTGGGGGCAGAGCCTCTGGATTGCCAGACGGGGGTCATGGTCCCAATATTTATGAAAGGGGATCCCGCTCCTCAGCCTGACTGGGTAGACCAATGCCATCGGCCTGTGACCATCAGCAGGCACTGGGGTGGTTGGCACCTGAGTATGAAACAGCTGGTATGAGGATCAGCACCAAGAAATCTGAGGCTATGGTTCCCATCTGTGAAGGGGAGGAGTGCTCCTTCAGGTTGGGGATTACTGCCTCAAGTGGAGGAAGTGGGGGGTCTTGTTCATAAGTGAGGGAAGCACGGCACAGTTTATTGACCTGCAGTGCAGTGCAGTGTGAATTGTTATGTGAACATGTGTACTGGTCTGTTATGGAAGAGTGGAAGGTAAGTTGAAAGGAGAACCTATTGATTTACCACTCAGACTATGTTCCTATCCTCACCTATGGTTAGAATCTCTGGTTGGTAACCAATAGAATGTATTGTGGATACAAGCAATGGAAATCAACTTCCTTCTCTGATTGTCTGGGCTCGGCCTTAAAGATAGGGTGAGGAACTCAATGTAGAGCTTCTGCTCCACTGCATCAAAAGTAGACAATTAAGGTGGCTCAGGCATCAGCGTAGGATGCCTCCTGACCTCCTCCCTGGTGAGGTATCTCTGGCATGTCCAACCAAGAGGAGACCCTGCGGCAGACCTGGGACAGGCTGGAGAGATTAAATCTCTCAGCCGGTCTGGGAGTGCCTCAGTATCCTGCCCAAGGAGAGGGAGGTCTGGGCATCTCTCTGCTCAGACAACTGCCCCTGTTACCCAGATCCAGATAAGTGGTGGAGAATGAATGGATGCATGGATACTGTATACATTCGGAGTATTAATAAATAAAAGCTGAATGTTAATACAAAATTTAAATGAGTCTTTTTTTTGGCTGAAGGAAAGGAAGTTACATAATTCAATAAAAAAGAACAGAGGAAAAAAAAGAAAGAACTAAAAAGCTTAAAAGTTCTGGGACAGAGTGGTGGCTCTGAGGCTAGGGCTCTGTGCAAGGTTTCTGGTTCAAATCCCATGAATGCCCAGAGTGATTTTACTCTTTTGGGCCCTTGAGCAAGGCCCTTAATCTGCAGTTTCTTCATCCTGGGCATGATGTTAATCTACATCCAGCCCTACAAGGAGGTCCTCCAACTTACAGGGAATAACTTGGGGGTTGGTGGTAGGATTGGCACTCCAACTACTGGAGGTATCAACTGCCACATGGCTACACTCAGGTTTTCGTCCCTGAGGTGGTTTGTCATGTTGTGGGTGCAGCAACGCGCTGTAATCAGTGCATGCTCCTTACCTCTCCTACCTCTTAGAAGTTGTACTGTACTTTTGATAAAATACCTATAAGGAAATGTTTTCTGAAAATTGCTGTTTGTAGAAGTTAGTTTATTAATGACATTCTACAACATTTTATGATCTTTATGTGAAATTCTAGTTGTCTATCATACATTTCTGTTGCAAGTTCCATATGTGGTGACCATATGTACCCAAATGAGCGTGTTTAAAGATAAACTCTGGTCAGTGTGAGTTCACCTCACCATTCTGCTGAGGTGCACATGTGCACGTGGTTAGTTGAACATGATTCCTGCTGGAAATTCATTATGTAAATTTTAGGTGACCGTGACCTGGACACTCAACTAGTCATTGACGTGATGTTTGGTGTTTAGGATACCATGGTCTTACTTGTGAGAGATGGTGCCCAGGTGGAGAAGCTGTGCAGGGATATGGAGTGAAGGCTCGTCCGATGTCAGAAGCTGAGCAGGGCAAGACACTGAACCCCCAATTTCTCCCGGTATGCAGGT
>JAODUD010000001.1:29055591-29066336 GCA_026784285.1 Stomatorhinus walkeri | reverse complement strand
AGGCATGTTTAGATTCCCATATACTGTCAGGGAGCTCAAAGAAGGGTTTCCAATAGATGGCTTCTCTCTGGCCTTTTCCTGCCATCATATATGGTGTTTTCATGAAGATTAGAACTTGCCAGCATGTGGGCCAGACATTCCTTGCCCTGCAGATAAATAGGGAGCCATAGCAGCCTGCCATCGGTCAGGGCCAGGCTGCTTTCAGGGTGGACGTGTGGAACGGGGCTCAGGATCTGCGTGAGCCTGAAGATCCCACCTGTGTCAGGACTACGGTCCAGAATTAAGGGAGTGGAAATGGAAAGAGATCTTACAAAGGAGCTCTGTGCAGAAAGGGGGTCTCTCCGAGCCCGCAAAGCTGAGAGATGCTAAATATCACACTCAACACAATTCAGTTACGCTAAAGAGAGAACATCAGTCAGTCAATACCCCAGTAACAATAAACAAGCTAGACAAAAGATGCTTTTCATTAATTCTTTATTATAAAAATATAAAACAGAGTGTTAAAAGTCAAACATTTCTGTAGCTCCTACAAGAGACGGAAGCTCAAAGAATGTGTGCACACATAGAAACAGACGTCGTCAACAGTACAATCATTGGTTAGATTGCGCCTCACTGAATCAAGGTGACCACGATTTCATCCCATGTTAAGCAGTCTCTATACAGCGACATTAGTAAAACTTGCCATGAAAATTTGGTGTGAATCTTACTGTAGCATGTAGAACTAAAATACACAGGACTAGTGATGACAGGAGTGATGGAGAATCTACACAACCGGACAGTGACTCACACTGCTTCACGCTAGAGACTAGAATCAGTTGCCCGAGTCTGATTGTGGGACTGATTTTAAGTACAATGGCATAATCTGTATCAAACAGCAATCATGATATGTGTATTAGAAATGACCATCACATATGCTTGAGTTCATAGCATCTTGCGTAATTACTTCTGATTCTAACCGGTCAACATACATTGTGCCGTTACTGATGCACTGGACCTCAATAGAGTGAGTTATTTCACTTGTCATGGTACTCAGAACTAAAATGTGTGTCTACAAAATCCTTTGAGGCCAAGCGAGACAAAAATATAAATTTTCTGCTATCTTCTGAAAATAAGATTTTAAACTAAAAGTTTAATGGGAAAAAAAAAAGTTGTGAAAAATATTGTTTCTCTAATGAATAAGTGCTTGCTCTTTAGTAGGAACTTATAAAAAGGGTGAGGTACCATTAAAAAATAAAATTATTATAAGGAGTCTTCAGATCAGTACAGACCTGACTTCATAAATACTTTTTTTTATAATAAAAATCTATACCATATGTAACCCATCTGTTCATTTTATGGAGCTCATCATTAATGATGCATGAATTTATTTTTTTAAATCTTCATTCAACTTAACCAAATACTTGAATAAATTAGCACTAAGATTATAGATTATCAAGCACATACAGTAGGGGGTTCATAAACCAAAACATAAATAAATATATACCATTTGCACTGTGAACAGACAAGTTCACGCACATATATACTACATCCTCGATATTTCAAAATCATTTTTAAATAGCTGATATGAACACTGCTGACAAATACCTCAGTGGCAAGAAGGAGACGGCGTTCTAATAAAGCCTGTGTTACGGTGTCATTGTCCTCATTGGTGACAGTGGACACTATACGGTAGGTACTGGGAATGAAAGCTTATCCACATTGGGAACATTGAAAGCTTAATGGAAGCACAAACATAACGCTGCGCTTGGGAAAGTCACTTATAATGTCGCTGCAAGCGTCTATGGTCAGGCTCTTCTTGGAGGAGCGGCGGCGTTTACGCGTGTCCGGTGTGCGGCTTTTGGTTCTGTCCTTTACGGCAGTGTTTGGCTGACTTTAGAAGCAAAGCGAGTCGGCGAGCCGAAACAAAATGGTATTGCTTTAGATCTGAGCGCTGCCGCTGTGCCGCCGCCGCTAGAGCGTCACGGTGCAGCGGTAGAGTTGGGTGGCACCCTATGGCTGGTGAGGGGGGTGGGCTGGGGGCTCAGGGGTGCCGGGGGTGTTTTTTTGTGGGTCGGGCTTCCTCGGTACCAGGCGCAGTGTCCCTCCTTTTGCTGGATACAGGCAAAGTGGCGGAACTGGTGTCCGGGGAATTCGGAGTGGAAAAGCCTGTCCGTCCACAAGCATTCGCTCTTGGAAGTCAGAAAGCAGGGCGGGTAGTGGCAGGCTTTAATCTACAAACACACAAGCGACACAGCGGGTGAAGCCTCAGACAGACAGGAAGCAGTATTATTAACACAGAGAGAGAGACAGACGCTCAGCACAGGTTCAGGGTGACCGAAGCCATGCACTGAGCCTTGCAATCAGCCCACAGACACCAACCTGCATCATCAGGCACTCATTCACAAAGACGTGCATCCCTTCACTCGATACAGAGCCAAATTTCTAACCGGCGTGTCACATTTCAAACTTCTGTATCTCTCTGCCACTACAACACCATGTCACGGAAATCCGTTAAAATGTTTTCTTCTGCAGATAAGCCGTTGTCGCTGACAGAAAGTGATAATTACAGCAATTCTTTGAGCGAATTGACTGGAGTTTACTTTTAGCTTTTAGAGCATTTGAACTAAATTCTCTCCAGTTAAGTGCATCTGTGTGCAGTACAACTCTGTACTTTGCACCCAAGTTCACGTAGTACAATGCATGCATTATATAAACCATGGAGGTGTGGGGGACATTCACAATGTACAGCTGGTGTGTAATTAAGCGTTAGGAAAACATCACAGGAATCAGGAAGAGCTGCAAAGAGCAGGAATAAAACGGAACAGGGCTAAGGGTTATGCAGGACGTGTGTGATCTGGAAATATCACAACCGCCTGCCTAGGACTCGAGAGTGAAAGGACAGGGAACGAGGAGAAAGGCGTTTCAATGTACAGCCAGCAGCTGCAGGGTGACGCCTGCGAGATGTATTCTGCTGTTCCTGGCCTTGGTACAGGTGGTGCGGGTGCATGCGGGTATAGACAACGGTCTAGTTCATCAAACATTACAGCACCACCCCTATTTAGCCGAGTCTGCACCTCAACATGTCTGTCGCAGAATGTGCGTCTTAAAAGCAGGGGGAGGAAAGAAAAAAACCCCACACCCTAATATAATTGATCCTTAATGTTATTCAAATGACAGGTGCTGTAATAAGGAAACCGTTACGTTTTTTTCTCATTTTGTCAAGTCGTAACCCAGCGGCAATGTCTCAGTCCCCGCAAGCGACTCCAGAAGCTTCTTCACTGTACTGGATACTCAGCCAAGGGCCCCCCCCCCGGCTGCTAACACGCTTGTTTGTGTCATTCGGACCAAAGTCCCTGTGGCAGATGTTTGCAGCTGTACTGAATATTTACGACTGCTGTGTCGTGTCTGGCAGTGGGGGGGGGTTACATATGTGGAAGAGTGTCTTTGTGTCCCACACTGAGGAATGTGGGGTTGTGGTGACAGCAAGCGTTGGCTGGCCAAATGGCTGAATGATTAGCAGTCCCCCCCCCCAAAACTGCCCGCGATTCAGCTGCGGGTGAAATGCTTCCCTTCTTCTCACTCGCAACTTTTTATTATTAGCCTTCACTTTGCTCACTCCCTTCACAGCTAAACTCTGCACTCCCTCCCCCCCCCCCACCACCCCCTTTGAACAAAACGTCCACAAATTGCTAGTTTTTGACTATCCGAAGCTTGCAGGTGGCCGCCCAGACACCATGTGGACAGAGTGTGCTCAGATCGATTGATATTAATAACAAAAATTATTCGAAATACAAATACAGATGAAATATGCTGTAGCTAATTCTGATTAGAGCTGATGTTGGGTTTGCGCTGCCTGGTTCAAGGCCTTACAGATAAATACTGAAGGATAAAACCAGTGGGTTGCTGGGGCCGAACGGGCCTTCCGGAAGGATCTACAGGGAGCGGCTCAGAGGAGGATCATGTGCTTGGGAAGGGTGCTCTGCTTGCCGGCGGACTTCCTGGTGCCATGGCGGCGGTACTTGGGCCCTCTGCTGGCACACGGCTGGCCAACTGCACTCACCCTGCAGTTGCAGCCCTGCTGGTAGCGGTGGTTAAAGCCCTTTTTCTGGGCCAGGGTCAGCTGCTCCCACTTCTCGTTGAAGTTACAGAGTCCGGTGTACACTTTGCCATCGTACACACGGCCTGGGGGGGGGGGAAGAGAATGGCATCAAGTCCAGCACGATCATAAACAAGTAACAAGAGCTACTGATAACAGAACAGTGCTTCAGGAGATTTCAGCCGTGGCTTCAAAAGCAGTTTACTACAGTAAGATGATACAGTACAGTAAGCACCCACAAACCACAGCCCCCTATTTCTGTATTTCCAAAGGTCGCCTGCGCTATATTAATAGGATCAGGCCGCAGGCGGCTCGCTACATAGGGAGATTACAGCCAGGAAGCAGGTGCACCGCGGAGCTCTAAACTCAGTCATGCGAGACGCCCATCATGTGAGGATGCGGCTAATGCAGCGGATGCAACAAGTAAGATGGATGAGCAGCCTGGACACAGTGTCAGGCTTGGAAGGATCCCACCCCCCCCCCCCAATCTCAGGGGCCTTGGGAGGGCACACATTAAAAGCCAGGCATTGAGGGAAAATAACATACAAAGTACTTTCCCTGCTTTATCCAGCAAGGGGGAGGAAAAAAAACTATTCCAGGAAAAAAAAAAAAAAAAAAAAAACTAACCAAATGCATTCTACCAGCATACAACTGAATTACCCCTCAAAAGTTCACTGGGAGTTGTAACTAGTGGGAAAGTACAGTTAGGGCATCCTGCAAGGAATTTGCATGAAATGAGTAAAGTTGTGCTTAGCTGTTCTGTCAGGCTGGGAAAACTATGGTGTGGAGATACAGTCCCGCAGTGGGCCTCAGAGGGCTCTGCAGTGATTAAAGGGGCTCCTACCCACCGAAAGACACATTCACTCTGATAGGAGGAACCTTTATATGCCAACAGAACATCTACCAGGACCAGCATTTTAAAGAATAACTTCCCTCAGTCTTATGCCATCCAAATAGCAGCACTTACCTGTGATTAAGTACTGGTATTTGTTGACATCAAATTTGACACCGCATAAGCTCTCAGAAGCAACGGTGTAGATGTGCTGGACATGTTGAATCTTATCAAATCCTTTATACATCTGAAAATAAGGGGAAGAGACAGCTAATTAAATATCACATAGGGGACTTTTGAGCATTTTGAATCAACATTAAAGTACTGAACAGCACTTTTCAAGTTGACTTGGCTCGTCATATAAATACATCTTGTCACTATATTGTCCAAAGCTACTACAAAAACAGGAAATGTCAGCGATTAAAATGAAACGGAACAATGATAGAGCTGATTTGTGCGGCTTAGGAAAATGTTTAGCAACTGTTGCTCTAAAAATGCCTCTCTACATATCTGGAAAAAGCACATCATTCAAAATGAAAGTTTCCCTTAATGTCAGAAGCCTGATAAATGTGTACATGCATCTCTCTTGTGGCAATGTGGAGTACAAGTCATCCAAGGTTATACTATATTTACTCCAGAGAAGCCAGTAATGGTGCAACTTCCTGACCAGTTACTCCAATGGTTTCCCCCCCTCAGATACCCTGAAAACTATAAAACATCAGGCATCTGTGTGTGAGGGGGGGGGGGGGGGGATTTTGCCATATCTCCTGGCCTTTGTCGTCATTCACCGAACACTAATGGTCAGGGCATTGCAATGCTGACATTTTTTTATTTTTTTTTTTATTTGCAATGGATCTGTTCATCAACAGGAAATCCCTGTTTAGGGTTGCAAAGAAAAAAAAAACCTCCCAGAATGAGAAGCTGGAAATGGTGAGGGAATAGAAGCCATTTGGACTGATTGGTTCTGAAAACAGTTCCATAGACATATACGGAACCCCCGAGGAGCGTTCAGAGGACACGATGCATGTCAGTCAAAACAGTTTTGTCTGCGGTAAGCTGCCGTCTGAAGACCATTAACACTGCTGGTTACAACAGTTTAACAACCCTGTGTAATCACTGGGCTCAAGCAGGCTCTTAAATGCCAGGATGTTCCATTTTCTTTAAAAAGTTCATTCCAGTACTCAATCCGTTTACCTACAAAGCACATTTAAATCAAAAGCCCCCTCGTAAAAGGTTTCCGTCTTAACAGCGGTCTCAGAATGTTTTTGCCATCGCCTGCTTTAAGAGAGGCGTGTCCCCGGTCCTTGGTTTATAGGCAGCTGTGACTTAAGACACACAGGTGACAGTAGCTTAGCGAGTGGCAGGCTCACCTTCATCTGCTTGACAGTGTATCGCATGGTGCCGAACGGGCCATCCTTGAGAAGCTTCTTCCCCACCACCTTGGCCCGGATAACTGCAACACAACATAAAATCACCCCCGATTAAACTGAATGGCACGATGACCAAATCAAGACAGCGACCCGGTAGCACAGGCCCTGGACTCACGTGGGTAGAATAATTTCACAATTCTGTGAGGTAAAGTAGAGGCAAATGTGAGGTTATACGTCAAGTGCATCATGATGATATGATGCAAAGAACACAGCATTAAGGGTAAAACCAACATTTTTGCTTGTGTGCTCACATTGTAATGCATTGCAAACTCTTCGGTAGAGTGGTCTCAAAGGTTACATGCATAATCACCACCACTCCATACGTTTGTATTACCATTTGTTTTTGGGAATGGTGAAAACGTTGATTTGTGCATCCCTAGAAAGAACTCAAAAGATTCAGGAGACCATAAACTGAGCCCCCTTCTTCCCAGAGGGCACCTCCAGGGAGAATGGCACCAGCTTCAAAGAGTGCCGAAGCAGAGAGGCTCCAGACACTAGTGCTGCCATATTTCTCCCCCCAGGGCTCACTGAGGACTTGGCTTTGGACACCTCCAGCAGATTGTCAGAATGCTCCATAACAGTCCTAAGCTGATCCAGTTCTCATCCAATTTTAACCATTTCAGATGGTCTTGTTGCCACAGAGATAAAGGGGAGTCTGAGGTAACTCTCTCACTCTGGAGTCTGTATAAGACTGGACACATTACACTATTCAGCCCTTTCAAGCAAAGATTGCAATGTGTCTCTTTAAAATTCAGCATATCTTAACTTTTTTTCTAATGCTTTTCTAGTCTGAGACATCATTCAGCATTGTAGATTTTACACTTCGTGCCATTTTACTGATTTTTTTTTTTGTTTGTTTTTAAAGTGGCTACGCTGATAAGCTCCCAACGCTTCTTCTGTTCACGGACCAGCTATTCAAAAATTAGTGTAGTAAACAGGTACCTAGACAATTTCTGTGTTGGTATTGAACCATATTTGTTCATGCCCTCCAGGATTTACACAGGCTGCACATTCCCCCCTTCATTGTGGGGTTTTGTGATCTTATAGGGAGCCATGGTCTACTTATTAGCCACATATAGAGATTCAGAACACCCTCTGCTGTATCATCAGGCTGTAATTTACAACCAGCAGTCACTCTCTGACAGGGAAGCGGCCTGCTCTTCAGTTATTTTCACGTAGCCGTCTTTCCTGTCCTTTTATGCAGCACCTTGGGTTAGAGTGCAGGTGAACCCACTGCTTATCCAATACCATGCATGCCATGGAAGTGTTGAGGCAAGTACTCCAGCAGATGCCTGTTAAACACTTGTTAGAATGGCTAATATTACTTAATCATCTGTAAATACAAGTCTTAAGGAATCACCCTTTCAAAAATAGTGAAATTCACACAATTCTAATTATACAGGTTGGTTTCTCTTCTATTGGGTCACTTCCAAATCTGAATGAAGGCCACAGTGCTAGACTGAATACATAAAGGTGTGCTTCCAATCAGTTACCTTTTGGACCATCAGCGATCTACAAATAAATCTATGGTTTACTTCTATTCATGCGTCACAAACATTTATCTCAGTCAGGGTTATGGAAGGGACTGCAGGCAATCCAAGGCAGCACAGGGCACGTGACTGCTGTATATTTTTTGTATATAGTTATGTGCCGCAAGTTCGGGCACGTTTTCAGATTCTCCGGTCCTCCCTCCCTCATCTTCATTCCCCGGCTAGATCTCAGCTCCGCCTCCCCACCAGACTCCACCCCTCCAGCCCGACTCTGCCCACATCCCCTCCGATGCCCTGCTCGTCACTTCCGGTCCCCCCCCATTGAAGAAGCCGCAGTTCGCCGTATTCGGAAGCTCTCGCTTGCCTTTTGCTGTTTGTTGGATTGCATGTGTTTATTGATTGACCTCTGTATGTGGCTGCTTGTGTATCTCGACTCCTCACTTTTTGATTCACCCCTTTTTGGTACCTTTGCTTGATTTCTCGCTTTCCTGGTTTATGAACTTTCGCCCGGCTTCCGACTACTCTTTTGCTCGCCCCTTTGCTACTGTGATCTCAGTGTCTCGTCGCGTGTTTTCGGTGCGTACAAAGTGTCTGCCGTTTTGCAGACAACAGAATGACAAAACTAACCTGACTCCCTTTCAAAACACTCAGAAAAACGAGTCACGCAAAAACAAAACAGCAGACACTTCGTACGCACCGAAAACACGCGACGAGAACATCATGGTACCAAAGGGGCAAGCAAAAGAGTAGTCGGAAGCTGGGCGAAAGTTCATAAACCAGGAAAGCGAGAAATCAAGCAAAGGTACCAAAAAGGGGTGAATCAAAAAGTGAGAGTCAAGAAACACAAGCAGCCACATACAGAGGTCAATCAATAAATCACAAGCAAACCAACAAACAGCAAAAGGCAAGCGAGAGCTTCCGAACATGGCGAACTGCGGCTTCTTCAATGCGGGGGACCGGAAATGACAAGTAGGACATCGGAGGGGATGTGGGCGGAGTCGGGTTGGAGAGGCGGAGCCAATGAATGACGATGAGGGAGGGAGGACTGGAGAATCTGAAAACGTGCCCGAACTTACGGCACGTAACAATATGCTGTACTAAACAGGCCAACATAATGAGGCAGATGGAGAGTTAGCCAACAATTCTGGGATGACACCAATGTGATGTTTATTGCCAGGCCCTGTCTATCTTTTACAGGACCATAATTCTGGGGATGAAACGGGCTCACGTGAAAGCTCTCGAGTGCCAAATTAGACAAGAGGATCCAAAATGGATCGATTCGCTTCCTGCTTGGAACATGCTTTGCATATGTTGTGCATGCAGCTCCATGCGTGTGTGATATGCAGCCTGAACCAAGTCGGCCAGCGGGCATGGGGACTGACACATATGAGCCAAGCAGTCTGGGGGGGGGGGTTGAACTGAAACAAGCACCTGCACTGAAATTACGTTACCCCTGGAAGACTGCACTGAATGAGGTAGATGGAAATATGCCACAACATATCAGTATAAGAGCCAAACCAAGGTTCACCATAAACCTATTCCAAGTGTTGACATGGAGTACGGCAGTGTTTCACCCAACCTGGTACTTGGGCATCTTCACTGTCCACATTTTTGATCCCTCTCGACTCCCTGCCGAAACAATGTGGACTGTCAAGGGGTCCCAAATGACCCAATTAGAAAACACTGAAGCAAGGCCGATTTGGTGGCACTGTCCTTTTAGAAACAGGCCTCACCCTGGGATGTGTTCACTTCAAAGCAGAAGTGACATGTCTGAATACCCTTCTTGACCATTTCCTTCAACGCCGAGTTTAACTGGCACAAGTCTCCACCACAGTGCGTTAATTGCTCGACCGCAATTCAAGCATCTGCCTTTGTTTAAGTTTGCGCAAGCTAATGGCACACTTTCACGGTCCCGTAAGGAGCAGCTGACTTAATGCATGTTTACTAAAGGCCACGAGACCATGAAAGCGGCTGGAGGAAGGAGAACAAAACGAGAGGCATAACCATATGCTTAAATTGAAGAAAGTAACGTTTACTTGTGTTTCTGGACCTACACCTAGTTTAACCCAAGCTTCTGCCCTTAAGATATTTTGCTGAGCAAATACACGCAACTGCATTCATTTTTTTGGCTCAAGACTTGAGCCGAGAATACAAAAGGATCCAGCGCCTTCAGAGTTGCTGCCTTGTCTGAAAATGTTACATCTCCGTCCTTAAATTTCCTGCACTTAAAAGCAAGACATCCGGCAGATGCATGCAGATTTTGCTGATCATCACTTAACAGTCAACAGTCCTGCAAACATGACTCTCTTTGTCCTTGATCATGTCCTCAGGCTTTTACTGGCTGGTCCATTTGTTGAGTATTATACCAAGAGTTCAAATGAGAGGCTGATGGCTCTTAGGAAAAAAGAACCACACCCAGAGCACAAGTGGCAAGTAGAATTAGGAATAAATTGTTGGGGGGGGGGGGGGTCCAATACTTGCATGTGTGTGTTGTACAGGAAGTATGACGTGCTATATACAAATTCATAATCATTCAAAAATGTAAGAGGGGTTAATTCTAGAAAAATCACCTTATATCAGCTCAAAAACTCATTTTCTTACGCCTTAGAGGGCTCCTAATTATTCCCTTTATTTTGGCATAATTCTACCATTTTGGGTTTGTCTGTCATCTAATACTCAATTTTATGAAGTCAAATTTAACAGTAATACCTGTACATCCATCCATTTTCCATAATTGCTTATGCTATGCAGGTTCATGGAGGGTCCAGAGCCTATGGGGGCAAGGCAGGGAATAACCATGGATGGGGCACCAACCCATCACAGAACAAACACCCACCATTCACCACTATAGGTAATTTGCCAACTCCAATTAGCCTCAACGTGTTTTTTGGACTGTGTGGGGGGGGGGGGGGGGGGGG
>JAODUD010000001.1:29040969-29055553 GCA_026784285.1 Stomatorhinus walkeri | reverse complement strand
CCCCCCCCCCCCCCCCCCCCCCCCCCCCCCCCCCCCCCCCCCCCCCCCCCAGAGGACCCTGAGGAAACCACATGACAACACAGGGAGAACATGCCAACTCCACACACATAGAGCCATGGTAGAGACTCACACCCTGGTCTCAGAGGTATGAGGCAACAGTGCCAACCACTGTCCCACCATGCCACCCCTATCCCTTTCATCTATTCCATGTAAAGTTAGATAACATACTGTGCTTAAAAGTCTTGCATTTTAATTAGGGATTCCCCAAGCCCACAAGGGACATTTCTGCCCAACCTTGAATGAGGGAATTTATGACAGTCACAAATTAGAGCATCTCTGCACCCAACCGTACCATCAGCAGAGTAACGGTTCACCTTACAAATACCAGCATAGTGCAGCTCCTGTCTCAGTCAGCACTAACTTTTGACAAATCCACTTTCCCCAACCCTGCCACCCCCAATTGAAGTAGCCTCTAGCTACAATCGTGATTTAGTTATCAAATAATGCTTTATTTTCACTTATGAGTCACAACTCACTGCAGCCAACGCAGCCCCAGAGAATCCAGTAATGGTGTAACAGATGTCTAAATCTAAATGTTTAACGGGCGGCTTAACGGTATTCTACGATAAGGCGCTGGCTCAAATCAAGCGAATCGGTTGGGTAGGACGCTGCATAGCAGCTACGCAACTCTGTGGCTTTGATGGTCTTATCTCAGCAATGACAGCTAACTAGAGCACCAGGCAACTTGTGTGGCAGAGCATTCCTGGTGATGAATACGCCACACATTTAAGCAAATTACAATATCTGCATACAGCCCATTCTAATCCAGATGTCAGTATACAACAGTACAGCACGGGCATGGGGTCACAGCATGCGCATGAACGGAACAATGTTCTCCAGCATGAAGCCAAAGTTTCAATAGTAAATGGGCTACTTTTATTATAAGCCAGTTTTTTTTAGGAGACGGACGGCATGAATTTGGTCATGTCCGCCACTTCTGCTAACCGTCAGCGGTGCGAGCCGGCAAATCCAGTGATCGGGACTGTGATCTGATCAGGGATAGAAAAGTTTGTCCGCCTTATTCAAACAGCATTGAAATAGCTGGCGACCTGCTGTCTCACAGCCCCGTTTTATTGCTCTGCGAGTGGTCTTTTTGCCCTGAAAAAGACAACACTGCCACCGACTCGTTCCCATGGACTCGGTTAACTCTTCCCATTACTAGAAAGTAAAATTACGTTTAAGTAGTTTATCACCGGCCTCGTTTAACTATTAATAGATCTAAACATATATATCGACTAATCCGTAATTGCAATTTATAACGTTTTGCTTCTACGATGACTACTAGAATAAGATCGTCGCAGCTTAATTTTTCGTGGAAGCCTACATATTTGCGGACACTTGTTTACGAAAAGACAGCAAGGTTTCTCAATGGACAGTTGTACCTTTAACACATAAATATATATTTTTTAAAATTCAGATACTCCGTTTACGTAAATCGACCACCCGTAAAAGAATAAATGTCATTTTAAGAAAATAAAAGCGTGCGCGCAAGGTTATTACCTCCCGTAGAAGTTTATCTGCTGCGCAGCGTGCTGGAGGAGCGTCACTTACAAAAATTAACGCTACTTCCAGCACTCAGACGTATTCACGAATACAAAATCATAGCGTTTGCAAAGTATAAAAAAAGCAACCATACGCTTACCTATGTCCGAGTTGCAGAAGGCATCCTGCGGGTGAGACAATGCACAGGAGCAAGCCTGTGCGATGTGGTCCAGCGGCAGGCAGAGCAGCAGCAGGCTTATAACAGCGCACTTGAATGACCGCATCCTCGCTTCTGTACTGTTAAATGAAGGAGTGCACCGTAGAAAGTCAGCTCTGTCTTAGCGATCGCACGAGTGCCTCCGATCCCCCTCGGTCTCTCTGAACACTCCGGACTCGCATATTACATATAGTGTGCTGGAGGCGAACGCCACCCACCGCTAATTCAGGCCAGCTGCTCGGCGGCCAATCAGCGCGCCGCCGCTGAAATAACAGCAGCATGAGCTATTGGAATGGACTACTCAAAGAAGCACTTTTCCCAAACTTTTGTTTTTTTTTGTGTTCAGAGGAAGATTTCTGTTCCTGTTTGAGCAATAACATTCACCCTTCCCCAGAGCTGGAGGAAACTACGTGTTAGATAAGCCACATTTTATAAGCTGATGTCATAGTGCTTTTATAGAATATGAGGCATGGATAGAGTATGGCAGTGTGTATTTATCCATTTTCGTATACTGTGAATGGTTTTGTGTGTGTGTATATATATATATATATATATATAGAGAGAGAGAGAGTAAATTTCGTGATGCCCTGTACATAGATCTCATTACTTGAGAATGGAGAATTGTTCACTTTTTTGTGTATCCATGATCAGATCACACATCAGGAAACCTGTTCAAGACAGATTTCTGTTGGGGTCTGAGTTGCAGCAGTAGTACTAAAAGCAACTCTCTGTTTATTATTTTTTTCTTGAAGTTTGAATATATAATGCTTATGTTAAGTATTTCAGTACGATTCATATGTTTATGACAGCCTTGTCATCTAAAAACAGTGTTAAAAGCAGTTTGAGAAATAGTGAGGCTTCAGACTCATAGCCCGGATGCCACTGGTTCTGGTCCCAAGTTTGTGCTTGTTGTTGTACCTTTGAGCAAGAACCTGCTCTAGTTAAATTACAGGCTCTGTTAAAAATGATGAGTTGTTTTGCATGAAACAAGCAAATCAAACACTCTTCAAATTCACGATTCCCTTATCAGGGCAGTTTCATATAGGCCTAAATGATGGGGATTTGCTTTATAAAGATACACCCTTTATATAATTATTACCAAAACATTTGTACTGTATCGACTGTGTCATTAACAAGTTTCGACTTGCACATTTATGAATGTTTCTTTTCTTAAAATAACTTGTAAACCATTACCAGCCCTGATGTAGCGCATGAGGCAGCAAGGCCATTGTTCTGCTGACATGGTGAATTGATTAATTACTTCACATTTGTTTCTATGTTGTTAAATATCAGAGTGTATAAGAGGTGATTCTGAGCCAACTGTGAAATGCAGTAATGACTCCATTTTCTGTCTTATTGTTCTGGCAATGGTTTTAGGGTTACCATAAATTGTAGATTTAGATGATGTGGTCTTTTCCTATTAGCCTTAATATGATCATTTGAATGGTGTGTGCTTTTGAGTAGTCTGCACTCTACACATACACATATTTTGCGTGCGGTCAGAAGATGCCAAAATTATGGCATTGGACTGCATAACTGGGTAATGAGGCAAAATTGTGACATGAACTATGCGCATATGACCATTCGCTGAGGGGATTTTCGGGAAGACTAAACCCAGGGTCATTGTAAATTCTGGCGCAAAGTCAATCATACCTCAAAAACATTCTTCTCATGTTATAATTAGGTTAGTTTCCTTCCTTCCTTCCCTGACTTCCTGTAGAAGCGGGACATAACGTGGGGAGTGGCCCTCAGAGATCAGGCGGTGAGTCAGCACACAGCATTCTTCCTACACATTCTATGAGCAGACAAACAAATCAAACTGCATCTGGTAACCATGGGGGAAAACCTACATAAGAAAATATACTTGCTACTAAATTTTGGGTGAACTACATGGTTATTTTGTTTATTTCAACTTCATATGTCGTTCCTGTGGTTCCTTTATGTGCATTTCTGTTCATTGCCCTTGACTAGTAATGTGTTTTCTTTGGCATGAATAGAAATCACCACCTCAGTGGTGATGGTGGACAAGATATGTTGTCTTCGCACAGATTGCTACCGGTGGAGGCATCTTGTGCCCATGGAGTGTCGAGCGTGGTGCTGAATAGTGGTAATCTGAAGTCATCGCTACTCTACCAACAACATTCCACAAAGAAAACATACCTCACATTCTAATTACAATGTGATACTATTCCCACGCCTGAGGGCAACTATCCATCAAGAGTATGTCGAAGGAGGTAATTCCATTATATAAACATGCTGAAGTCAGCTTTATCTTGCTCTTATGCATGCAGGTGTAGCTATATCTCAGAGAACAGGGAATATTGTCCAGTTTGTGCACTGTAGTTGATACCTTGGTCTTACAGGTAATAAGACATCAGCACCTTATGCTGGTGTGGCATTATCTAGTCAGTCTCCTCCCTGGAAATATGACCATGTGTGGGTGTCCAATGAAGATGTTCCAAATTGTTTTGCCTTGAGGCGTCCCTCTTAACTGCAGCCATTTGAATACACATGTTGCTCTCCAGAGTCACCACACTTCAGTAACATGGCTATAAAAAGAACGAATGGGGCATGACTGCTAGCTAGTGCTGGAAGATGAAGGAGCAGCAGAGCAGCTGCATTTCGGGTGAGCAGAAGTGGCCTTGCAGAGTGGGCGGGGAGGTCAGCTAGGAGTGAGCTGAAGAGGGCCTGGACCAGCATCTCAAAGGGTTCAGAGCAGCAGGCAAAAATTCCTCTGGCATTGTGCTTGAGAACCATGTAGGTTTTTGTCAGACAAGGTAAATATTCTGATATACTGTCAGAGAAAGAGAATGTGTTCTTAAGCATAACCTCGAGGCTCTGAGGAGCCAAAGCAATCAATGTACTTTGCAGTACAATGCAATGATGCAATGATGGGATGTAATTTGTGTATTTGCTATCTTTAGATTGAATCTCTTTCTTTGGTGACCTTTATGTCAATATCCACAAGCAAACCTTGTTTGTATCCAGTGAAGGGTTAAATACAGAGAAATATTTTACCTTCTGATGATGAAATATTGAATTGTTAGCATGGGTCTGGCTATATTTTAGGACATTTGGCAATAGAGAAACGAAAACAAACATCACCCACGGTCAAGACCAGGAAAAATTGTGAAAACAACTAAAACATTCTATTTGTTGTTGAAGTACATAGTTAGTACATCTCAAGGGGCCTTTCAGTGAAGATCACACCTACCAGTGATGTGTGAGCTTTTGCCAGGGTTCACACAATATCGATTGGCGTTTTTGAATGAGAGTGGAAGGGGCTTTATATAATACCAGTACTTTAAACCTAGTCGTTATTCCTTGGGTTGTTTGCCACTAACCCCTTAAGATGAATTCTTCTGATCCCAATCATTGAGCTGTTTTTCCTCATTAATTGAGATACTGTAGTCTTATCACCTAAACACAGGCAACAGTTGCCTCACAAAATCCCTTAGGGATGAGTGTGTTGGCATATGGTTACCATAGGAGGGGGGCGGTTTGCAAATTACTGCCGTCCAATGGTGCAGTCAGATGTTACATCAACATTTGCTATCGCAATCTATAGTAACCCTCCTGTTATTCTTTCTTTGAGGCCACTTCTCATCAAGTTAGTTACTATCTGAGGCGACCTTTTCATTTAGAGTGACATGCATGCCTCATGTTTTTAAGAGTTGGTTCAGACAAAGCAGCTCTTTATCTACCATTTGACAAAAAAGGAACCATCTCTGTCCTCATGCACAGCGGCTAATTAATAAGGACACTAATTCATGTCCATTGAAGTGATACAAATGTGTGTCTTCTAATAGGCCTTCCTTTGACCGTTGCTTCCTTGTGTATTTCTCAAAAATGTAAAAAAAAATATGAATGACATGAGTATGGGAATCAAAGGAATAGGCTGTTTAACATGTAATTCACATAAAAATATCTAGCCAGTAAAGAATATCCATAACATATTCCTTTGATTTATATCTGAAAGGGGCCAGGAATTATTTTGAAGTGAAGCCCATGTTTCAGGTAGCTCCAGACAAATTAAAATGTTGCTGGCAGTCAAGTAGCTGTAGAAGGTGATGCTAATGACTCAACTGAAAGCCTGAGTGATGCAGCCCCGGAGTGTGAAATCAGCTCAAGTGTTTGTTCACATAGACAGCATTGACTGAATGTTAAAATAGCATAACATTCACCAGTGATTAAATTCTTCAGCTGTCTTCCTTGAGTCCAATATTTGTCCTGTATATTTACTCAATTCTTACTGTAAATGCACCCTCCTGCTATTTATACTTTTAACTGAACATATTAGTCAGTTAACTTGCATTCTTTTCCTACCACCTCCTGTTAGAGTGACAGAAGGCCTGTGTTTATTCATCTGTCCATTCTTAGTAACAGTTTATCCAGGTATGGTTAGGTCACCCTGAACTTACTCCAGGAAGCACGTGGATCCAAGACGTGGTTTTCCACGGTTAGGAGGCAAGTTTTTTGTGGGACCCCAACTAGATGACTGAGACGGGATGTCTCTGGTCTGTGGGAGGGACAGAGTGTCCAGTTTGCAGCAAGCACAACACCTGCCGCCCAGCTTTCCCAGCCGTTACCTGGCTCTCCCTGAACCTGCTGCCTCTGCTTCCAGTTAGAGCCCCCCCCCGCTCAGGGTCACAGTAGCCAGTCATTGTCTGGATTCATTTATAGCCTCGGTTTATAGGATGAAACCTCTTTTCTTCAGCCTGGGGTCAATTCCTTACATTTCGCCATTGGGATCAAAAACTTTGAAGTGGGAGAGACTATAAAACTTTAGCATCTAAGGATTCTGGGCACTGTTCGAGGATTCTTTTACTATTGGCATGCATGAATGCTATTATAAAACTCAAAACTGACAGAATGGAAGCTGACCTGCCTGCCAAATGGGAAAAATGAAGAGAGGATTTATACTATGCTTTACCAAATTAAGATTCCTTTTTACTTCATGTCAATGTATAGCTGCTCAAACTATATTTGAGAAAAGACACAATTGCAAAGCTCTTTTTATGATAGCATTTTTAAATGGTATTTACTTATTAGTTACTTATTAAGTCAAAGCCGTTAAAATAATCTGCAGGTCAAAGTGTTTTAAAGTTTTAATTTATGCTTAATGGTCTTTAATGTATACCCTAGTAGATCTCAGCTCAGACTCAAAGTTAATGAGGGTTTTGACGGATTATTGTTTTATTTTGTTAATAGAAATTCCAGAGGTAAGAATCGGGTTGAGTGCCTGCCATTATACAGAATATGAAACAGGCACCTTCTGATTGTTTAAACAATATGTATGATATGGTCTGTATTAGCATTTTAAAATAACAGACGTATTAATCTGATTACTTTGTTCCATTTCTTACAAGGTCAAGAACAAATGTCCGCAAAATAACTGCAAGTATGCATGGATTTTTGCTTTAGTCAAATGGGAGAAATCTAAACTTGGTGAGATTAAATTATTATTATTATTTAGTTCATGTCTTAAAGCCTTCTGAAAAATCCAGCCTGCTTTATATGTTTTGACTTGATTGCGACTTGCCTGACTGAGGGTGCCCTGTATTATACAACATAGTCGGTAAATTTGCCTTTAAAATATTTAGCTACTTTACTCGCATCACATTTATGGCATATTTTCACAAGAGAAATGTGGCTAAAAATCATAAACAAGTTACTTTTCCCACCATGTTGCAATATAATTCCGAATGTTCACAAACCAACTAGCGGTGAAAAAAATGATTAAAAAAACCCACCAAACCTCAGGGTTGTGACTAACGCCAAGCATCTGTCTGGACACTTGTTCAGGGAAGCTTCTGTATCTTTGCTGTCTGTCATGGGTTAATTGTTAGGATATTAGAGGTTCTATATGGGCATATATGATCGGTGATAAACAGAATCTTTGTTCAAGGACCTTATAATCCCCTTGGTATAAACTCTTCCTGAATGTTTTGTTTCTAATGAGAGACTACTGTAGAGCACAATGGAAAACAGATGGACCTAAACTTTATGACCGTAATCAACACAACCATTAGATCTCTGTAACGGTTTGGAGGTGCAACAACAGAAGCTGAAAGAGTTCCTGTGACTCATGTTATGAGACTACCGTAAGTGCCAAATGATAAAAACAGGGTGTCTGGGATGTTCCTGCCCCACAGTCAGACTGTGGGGGCAGTAATCTCAGTGTTGCACCTTCTCGGGTAACAACTTTGCTAATCGCAACCAAACAGACTTCCTGTATGAGGGCACAAAGCAAGTTTACCTTTGAAATGTTTTTTTTTAATCAATAACTAGGGGCTGTCATGGCATGTGTGGTAAAAATGGGCTACATATTTTCATAAAGAAGATATTATGATTTCAAAAGTGATTTCAGTCTGTTGCAAGTCAAACTAATAGCATAATACTGCATCTTATCCTATAAAAATAATTGAATGCTTTTTTTCTCTCTTTAGAGGGAACGTGCCCAGCCTTTGTGTAGCGAAAAAGGTAATGGCTAGTGTTACGGTCATGAAATAATCCAAGCGTATCAAAGGCAGACTTGCCTCACCCACTGCAGGTACCTGGCCTTTGCAGCCACAGAGCCATCTGCTGGCCTTATTTAGCCCGTCTCCCTTGGATGGCTGTATCTAAGTGAGTGACATCGCTCCTCTTTCCCTGCCAGCAAATCTTTGGAAGGCGCTTTTTTGCCAGGATCCCTCTACTCTGTCATCTGCGTGGCTCGATCCTGTGTTCGGTGCGCCTTGGTGTGGTGGCTTTGAAAGACCCCAGCAGCAGCTAGGGGATGGGTAAGGGATCTAAGTAATACATTCCCTTAGCTGTGGTAACAGCGCTGGGGACAGGGCTTGGGTCCTGCTAAAGACATTCGGACGCCTTGATTTGGATGTCAGTGCAGGACGACTCTGGCTCTGTATGTTCAAAATCCGATCCCCTATTCATTATTGTACCAAGAATTCAAAGAGTCAAAAAGTGGCCTTACTTTGCAATAAGACAGGACCATCTGGGCCTGCTTTCTGTTACAGTTACAGATTGGGCGATGCGACAACCATAAAGTGACTTTTTTGGAGCGCTGTGGGGGTTCGAATTTTCACATACTGTAACTCTGACTGTGGATTTTGCATGTCCCTCCTATGTCATATGCATTTCCTCCTATAGTCAAAAGACTTGGGTGAAGTGATGTCAGTAAATGACCTGTAGTGTGTATGATTCTGTGTAAGCCTTGTGAAGGACTGGGTTCCCATCCAGGGTGGTCCCATACCTTGTCCCCTATGCTATGCTGGATGGACTCCTGCTCTTCTCCCGTGACCCTGTACTGAGGGACCCACGTAGTTACTTCTTGAATTGTCATAGCTCCATGTTCTGTATGACCGGATTGAACCTGAACCCCCATGTTCTTTAGAATAAGAAACTACTCATTTTTTTTCTTGCAGAAAATTCTGCTAGATTCATGTCGTTTAAGGCTGAAATGGGCGTAGCGTCTGGCAAACTTTACCCTTTCGTTTTCAGACCTTGAACACATGTTTATTCACAGAGCTGGAATGTGGCACGCTGGTGTTTATAAGGTCAGGCAGCCAGGAGGCCAACTGAATCATCCCCTTGTTTCACTGTTGCGCCACTGTGTTGGTGGACGCCATGTCTCAGCTTGAGCGTAAAGGATTCCCTGAAGTATTTTATGGAGCCCCAGTTGGGTCTGTACACTGCAATGTAAGTCACTTCATTAAGCTAAATTATGCTATGACTAATCCTTACATTAGCCACTTAATGTGTATATTTTTCCATACAATTTTAAATAATCACAGAAAAACCTTCCTGTATGGAAGTAGTGAAATGATCCTATATTTGCAGAACCTTCATTGGCTACCCTCATGTTGCACCCCTTGTGACACACATAGCATGCGGGTGACATCAGGCTTGGGGCTCTCACTGCAGGGTTATAGCCAGCATGCAGCACCCCTAGAGCTGGGGGGATCCCAATGGACATGTATCTGATTATTCTGCCAAGGCTTGAACCGGTGACTTTCCGATCACAGGCACAGAGGCTTAGCCCCCTGAGCCACTCACTGCCCCCTCGTGTCACATCGTCTTTTTATATTTTGCACATTGCACAATGTGTACAGTTAGGAGAGAAGACCTCGTTTCATATCACACTGACACTTTTGTGTAAGGATACATTTGAGTGTGGGTCAGAGAGCAGCGCCAGCCAGGGTTCCTGCAGCAGGGTTGACGTTACTTAGCTGATCATGGGATTCAAACAAGCAACCTTTTGGACATAGGGACCCACTGAGCTACACACTGAAGATAAAATCTGAAGCTAAGCAGATCTTCCGATTAAGTGCTATGACAAGAAGTGAAGATCTTTTGATGCTTTTTTCTTAAAGAGGTCATATTCTTCGTAGGTCTTGACCTATGGTGTTAGGAAATACTTGTGTTAAGAATACAATGATTACCAGGAAGTAATTTAAATATACAGTATATGTCAGAAATTACTGTGATGGACTGGCGACCTACGCAGGGTGTACCCTGCGTCTCGCACGATGATTCTGGGATTGGCTCCGGTTTCCCCACGACCCTGATGGATAAAGCGGATGGATGGATGTCAGTAATTAATACAATTGAGTTAACGGTGTTTTCCTTTCTCAGGCCTTCTCCGGTTTTAGTTAGATATGGTGGGTGCTTTGCTCTCAGTTAGTCGTCACAAATGGTTAAATTGAAGTTGCCCAATATTCATGGAATAGTTAACTTTTGTGAAAGAGCTCAAAATGTTCCTAAACAAATATTTATCCTAATTTGATATTTTCCCAGCACTAATCCTTCGCGTTGTACTTCGTAAGACATGCATAAAACAGTTTTGTCTGAAATTGAGGGAATATAAAGTTCTGTAATTGCTTGTGTCATTGACGCATCTGATTGTATTGGGGTGTGGACAGCATCTAAGGTGCGGCAGACTAATTACTGTGCTCCCAGTACGCCGCGGCATGGTGTCACAAGGCCCCAGCTCACGTTAATCAGACAGGGCGTGGTTGCCATTTCACCGGCTAGCTCTCCATCTGCCCCTAATTCTCTGCAAAGGAAGCAGAGACTCTGAAGGACATAGTGGTTCCCTGTCACAGGACGGCTTCTGTTATCCATAGCTGGGGGTGGGCCCCATTTGAAGAACGGTGAAGCAGAGGACTCCCAGATCACGGCCAGGCACTGGGAAAGCTCTGTCCCACCCAGTCCAGGAAATTACCATTTTTCTTAAGCATTCCCAGCCTCTTATGGCATTTGGGATCAAGGTGGCCAGCTCACTGTGAGTGTGACCCTACAGCCCTGTGCTAAATATACCAGTCTGCTCTTCACTTTATCTCTTTTATCTTCATGCCTGTGTCTAATGTAGATCTCACCACCACATTTTTCTGAAAGCCCCCCTAATTCACATAAACGTGGGTATTTTAATCTGGATACGTGGCTTAATAACTTTTTTAAACTGTATTTAAGATGACCATAGATATCATGCATGAGTTGTTCTATTTTACGTTACTGTAATCCTTGTTTTAACACGTTAGTTCTTTAAGTACAATGTGTTCCTAGACAACCTCTCTTTGATTTTCTGAAAACAGAAGAAAATAAATAAAGTATGTTTCTTGTGAGCGTTCTAAATATGCCCATTATGTCATATTTGTTTGAGCTAAAATACAGTCAGTGATACCAGTTGTGAGAGTTATGACAGTAAGGTCAGCATGAGATTTTTTTCAGTATACAAGGTATTCTAAAAGATCAAATGGAGACCAGGAATGTTCTAAAACTACCTCAAAATCCTCTGTTTCAGCATATTGCTTTCTGCTTTGCAGAATTTGAGAATGAACCAGAGTGGTAACTTTCACCGAACATGAGGGGGGGTTTAGCCCAAGCCTGGGCAAATCCATCAATATTCCTTCCCCCAGTTTATCCTGTTTAGGGCAACGGGGCAAATGCCAAGCAATTTTTATTATTGTAAATGAAGAAAGACAGATGACAAGGTCTAAAAGCTATTCTCAAGATAAGTGAAACCCAAATAGCCTCAATATGTGAATGACATCAGTACTAACTACCAAAACAATACGCTCCAGTTTATTTAAATGTCTTATAACTTGATGCTGCATCAAAAGAACTAAATATTTTGCATCACCTGGGGAAACCCTCGAGGAGTTACACTCCATGAACACAAGACGCCAAGCAAACACGTAACCAACACATTTCTGTAATGGGGTTTTTCCATTATTTAGCTATAAATAGTATTAAAAACACCAAATGTACATTATAAAAAAAGGAGAGCATTTTTTTCTTAATGGCTTCCAAAATGATAAAGATCTTATCCCAACATTACCCCTGTACTGCCCCGATCGTCCGCTCCTTCTGTGTGCCACGCCCCCTCGTTAACCTTGTGTGGGATCCCCATGTGATCAGCTTTCGGGTTGTTGTCATTAGTCCTCTGTATTAAATCCGCGTTTCAGTTTGTTTCCCCAGTCTGGTCATTGGGTGCGTTTCACTTGCTTACAGCGCTGGCTTAAAGCAACGCATTCTGATCCTGACGCAATGCATTATGGTTAGATGCATTGCGACCTCTCACCCGGCTGCACAAACTGGAACCGCCTCCCTAACGACATACATGTACCCTTATTGCCTAAAGAGTTTAGTTACACGCATGATGTTTGTATCCCAGGCAGTTCCGGTGCATAATCTGCTATTTCTCCCGAATATCACGTAAAGGAGTGAGAACTGCCTTTCAGTTAATTTAACTGGTAAGATAAAGTTTAAATAAATGACATAAAAGCTCTAATAGTACATGTAAGATAGTGGTTTATTTATTGTTAGTTATTTAATGTGACCATCCACAGCATTCATCTCCATTCTTTTAGCAGTTATGTCATTAGGTTTGCTACTGCTAACACTGAATATTGTGAAAGTTTAAACGTCAGCTGGCAATATCAGTATTGTGCATTTCCGTGTATTGTCTGTACCGTCTTCATATAGATGATATCTAATGTAAATTAATAATGGAGAGAGTAGTAGGGCTACATTGCTCAAGAATTCAATTCTCAGTGAAAAAAAAATGCCCAGAATCTTGCAGCCCTACTTCTCTATTTATGAGAGATATTAACATGTTACATTAGGCAAATAATAGCAAGTGTGAATGCCAGGGCCACGCCGAGTGCTGAGAGGCGTAACGCTGCATTCTAATCCTTTGCCGTGAAGCGCCTGCCATTGTAGATTGCTGCTTTTTGAAGCCTCTTGTATAGCTTGTGTTTCCCCTAATAGTGTTTCCTAATAAAAAATATAACGACAGTGCTCATTTGTGTTGGGTGAGACTTTAGTCATCTGCTTCTACTTGCTAACCGAGAAACGTGCATTGGAAAATTGTATGTTTTAACACTAATTTGTTGTCTGTCCAGACATGAAATTGCATCATTCTTCCTGTTTCTTTTTAAAAGGCGTCCTTTAAAAACTCACCACACTAAAGGGATGAATAAACAAGTTGGGCTTACACAGTCATGCAGGGTTGGGATCTATTTCCTAATGGTTTCCTACGTTTTTTTTTCTTTCTGAGGTGTGACATGCTTCACTTGTGTTTCCCTTCAGGTCTCTACGTCAGCCTTCCCAGTCGTGGTGAAGATGGGACACGCCCACGCTGGCATGGGAAAGGTGAGGCCTGTGACACTGTTCTGTGGCCACGCCCCACTGACATCACTCTCCCACCTCCCATTGGCTAAGAGAGTCGCCCACAGCTTCCAAGGTCAAAGGCAGAGCTAGCAAAGCTAATGAAGGCATAGTGTTAGCGTTACGCTAAATTCCGAATCAGGTTCCAGTTGACACATGTTTCTTGTGCTCAGGGAAGAATCGAGAGACCTACATTTGAAGGACTGCCATCATTCTAGCTATCTCTCCTGTTCCATGCACAATCACTGTTTGTTTTTTTGTCTACATTTGTCATAGATTGGAGAAAGTTGATGATATGTCCTAATAAAACATTTTGCGAATTAAATTTATACAAAGCACATTTATAGTTATACAGAGCATACGGTGCTGTTCAGAAGTCTTAGGCAGTCATAGAAAATGATGTTTAAATAATATTCATGTTGGTGTAAAAGTTTGCTATTATATCTATTAAAATGTGTTAGCCTAACCATTTAAAATGTCTCCTAAATCACCCCAGTATTTGCAGCAACTGTCCAATATATTTTTTTGATGCAACCACTACTTTACTAACTCTTTAAACTGTTTAAATGAATTAAGTGAGCTTGTGGTGAAATTCAACAAATACACAGAATGGCTGAGGTGCCCATGAGGAGAGGCAACTCCCCCAAACTCCTCTAAGAAGGACAAGGGTAAAACCAAACCCTGTGCACCATCAGAACAGCTTGATAGCAGTAGGGCCATTTAGAGTAAAGTATCTCTGAAATACTAGGTCAACCTAAATGAAAAGGTTTAGAAGATCTTGTAAATTTGATCTTTTTTTAAAAAATAGTCTGCTGGTTCTTGCTCTGTGAAAGTTTAATGTTTTAGAATGACATTGCCTGCAATGCACTGCACAAATATGGATTACAAACAGCAGGAGAACTGACCAGGCCCTCAGCTTTTGACTCCACGGCACGTCATGGGAAGGAAGACATCTTAGATTTTATTTCTTAAACAACTGATTATTTCATGGGAAAATTTTAAGTTCCTGGGGAAAGACCCGGACCTGTCCTGAGACCTGAGGTTTATGTGGTGCCGTCAGCAGCCACCATGCATGCAGAAGGACACCTTTCTGATGTCGCATTGCAGCCATCAGAATGCATGACTGGAATGGAGCTCTGAATTCTCCCTTTGACA
>JAODUD010000001.1:28982233-28997532 GCA_026784285.1 Stomatorhinus walkeri | reverse complement strand
GTAAACAACTTTGGTAAGATATATCTTAAGAATCTTCTTAGCGCGCTAAGAGTGTTCGTTATCGAGAAACCGGGCCCAGTTCAATAGTCTAAGTCTGTGACTATTTATACTCAGCTGGTTGGTTGAAACAAAATCTTGGTCTGGATTTTTACTTTCTTAACCTGAGCTATCCACCTCTGGTTATTAATATTAACCCCCTATTTGTTGCCAGGTGTGAGTATTCACCCTCAAAAACTGTGAGCATGCACTGCTACACACTGCTCCTCAATAACCTTAATGTACCTCCTGGTTTCACCATCATACAAACTGGTCTGTTCTTGTGACCTTTGCACCCACACAAGCCCATCTGTAAAAGCGTTGGTTTATTCAGTATTTATTCTGCTTATATCTATCCTTAGTAATACGGTGAATAATAAATTATTTACATAGTTTACCTAATGAAATGGCCTTTCATGCATCTACAATGCACATTTGGACATGGAAACGGTCCTAATTCTCCAGTAAAGCAGCTTGTCGCAGAGGAAATACATTTAGAGCATGCGCACGTTGCGTACTTGCTATGTGACACCAATATGGATATCGATGAGGAAGAGCATATGCATGCACAGTGTGTCCAGAGCTGCACGTACAACATCTGTGCGTACACCAAAATTTGGAGTGCAGTATGTGTTCGTCCAAGGAGACGCACGACGATACAAAATGTGTTGCAAAGGTCCACACGGACACGCCCACATGTACGTATGTGGAGAAGAGGGAACCAGCCTTTAGCCCACTCAGCTCCCACACGATGCCCCCAGTACAAGGCTGTCTATTGTGCCAAGGGGCTCAAGAATGTTTCTATTTTAGAAACATTTTAGCCAACATTTCTAAAGTTTTCCTCACTGAAATGTCCATTAGGTTTGGCTTTCTAGGTCAATGTAATTCAGGGATCATTACTTCTACTGGGATAAGATAAGCAGTTGCAAGCATGAATGCATCAGTTGCCCATAGCTGTTTTTTTGTGGCATAATTGCAGGTGGTGAGATGCCTTCTGTCTTATAAGGTAATGTTTCTGAAACTATATTTTGGAAGACAGTATTTATATATTAGAGTAATTAAGACGTTAATGACATCCTAAATCACTGTCTGGCTGAAGGTGAAAACAGATTCATTTTAGAGAACACCCCACTGATACAAATTCACATATGCACAAGTACAGAGACTTGGGACAGGTTGTGACTGCCAGGACATTAACCTGAAGGAAGGCCAGGTTTCCTGCTAAACTGCCAAGACTCCTTCATGAGACAGATTTACAAGCTGAGCTTCCCCCTCAGAGCAGGTCTGGCATTACTGAGTGCTACCCGAGACAGATAATACAACAACATCAAGGCCAAAGATTATGCTATATATATTTTTTTGTATTCTATGCAATTATTTGACCAATTAAACATTGTAGAGTGACATACCCCAAAGCTGCATTACCATCAACAAACTCCATTCATCCAATTTCTGGTCCTATTCAGAGTCGTGGGGGGCCCGGTCCCCATGGGTACAACCCAGGACTGGACACCAACCCATCGCAGGGCACATTCACACACCATTCACTCACATGTGCACCCCTATGGGAAATTTGGTAACTCCAATTAATGTCATCATGTTTTGGACAGTAGGGGGACACCAGATACCCAGAAGAAACCCCATGATGACATATGGAGAACATGCAAATGCCTCACACATGGAGCCACGATGGAAACTTGAATCCAGGTTCTACTGATGTGGCAACATCACTAACCACAGTGCCACCCCATCAACAAACTAATTTGGTTAATTAATTTGCTTTACGCAAACACATCTCAGCTACTTAGATAAGTAGTTTTGAAGTCAAATAAAGTTGAATATCTTCCTTAATTTAGTCCCCTGATCATAATAGCTCTGCTCTTACTATAGGAACAAACAGCTTTTGATTCTGTCTCCTACCTAAGTAACACCCCCAAAAAAATCTCATTGGCATGAGATTGTAAGTGTAATTGTAGACAGAATTAAAATATCACAAATACAAGGTCGTGCACTGGGCAGTGGTTAGTACTGTCGCCTCACATCCCTGGGACCAGGGTTCAAGGTTCAGCCGTGACTCCATGTGTATGGAATTTGCATGTTCTCCCTGTGGGGTTTCCTCTGGGTACTCTGGTTTCCCCCCACAGTCTGAAAACCATGCTGAAGTTGGACAGAGCTTCCATAGGTGTGAGCTTGCCCTGTCCTGTTATGGGTTGGTGCCCCATCCTGAGATGTTCCCTGCCTTCTGCCCATCGCCTGTAGGATAGGTTCAGGACCCCCAGTGACCCTGGATGGATGGATAAAATGCTATCTGCAAGAATGCATTCAGTCCAAAATGACACAGAAGTGAGCAAAGCACTGTGTCAGAGAACAGTGTGAACCAGTGTTCCTGAAAGAGTTGGGATTTAAGGCATAGGTAGAAGGGCTGTCCTGTGCGTGACCCTCTCCTCTGCAGGTACTTAACATTACCAGACTTAACTATTCCAGTAAAAAAAAAAAACAAGGAAATAAAACCATGACAAAGGTCATTACTGGCAAGGAAAGGATTTATTATGGTGGATTTTCCTTTCCTGGGAAAGAATGTAAATAGGTCAAAATTGAGGATATCTCATAACAAGGACTGATGAAAACAAAATAATCAAAGGCAGGGCTAGAGTTTCGGGGCCCAACATGTAATCAAGGTAAAGTGGGCTACATCTCAGTTCTGGCTGAAACAAAAAGGATCTTTTTCTCAATTTATACACTGAGAAAAGAAGAGCTGGTGAGGCTAATCAATAGGAATAATGCGGCCTCTCCAGAAATGCCAGAGGATCACCTCCCCCACCGACAAGCATGTGTCTTCCCATTTCTCTTTATTAAAATCTCTGATGCTCTTAAAATCACATAAAAGAGAAATAACTTAATCCATAACATGCAATGAGATTTACCCTGTATATCATCATTGCTGTCACAAAACCAACAGCGCGGCAGCTGAATATTGTTTTTGTTGGGTGGATCTCCAGGGATATTAAAATGGTTTTATTCCCTCTACAAGGGCTTACTGAATAAAGGGGAAGATATTCTGTCAATGATTCAAGCCCTTCGAAGACACCCTCCTGCTTCTCCTCTCTATGAAATGGTTTCTCCGTCTATCAAGTCATTTTGCACGAGGGTTTTTGCAAGCAGGGTTGCTCGTTAGACAGGGTCCTTCTAGCCAGTCTAATACAATCACAATTAAACTAAAGGATTCACAAGAAAGGCAAGTGGAGGCAGCAATGTCACTTAGTGGGTACCATTGCTGTGTCACACCTTAAGGACCAAAGAACACACCTTAAGGGTTGTGAGTTCGATTACTGCCATCATTTTGTGTCTGTGTGAAGTTTGCATGTTCTGTTCATGCTGCGTGACTTTCCTTTGAGTACTTAGATTTGTTTCCTCAGTTCAAACACATGTTGTAAGTCTAATTAGCAGCCCTAAATTGCCTGTGGAGATAAACCATATGCCCTGGGATGTATCTGGGACAGGCTCTAGGTGATTACAGCTAGCAGAAACAGTTAAGAAGATGGGTAGATAAGGTACATTTAGGGTTAGGTAATCATACCAGAGAAAACACATGTCTGGGTCAGTTTTTAGTGTCAACAGAAGGTTACATGAATTTCACTTGTTCCACAAAAGACATATTACAGCACATGGAATAATCAGGATTCCACAAGCTCCAGATCTGGACAGCAGAGCAGATTACTTACTACAGTCAGTATATTAGCAATAGAATCAAAGACAGCAAGCCAAAGCAGCTTTAACAGTGGCTGTCATGTTTAAATTTCAGTCAGTTCTACATACCTGCATAAAACTTCAGGGATTCAGATAAGATCATGCAGTTTCTTCACCGTCTGTGAGGCATAAAGGATTTTAACGAGTTCACTACAGGTTAGCTACAGTACACTGAATTTAATTGTTAAAGCGTCATCGATTCTGCGAATGAACCAGTACTCCGATCTCACAGATGCAGGGCCAAGGCTCTCAAGCCTCGTCAAAAGCTTGCAGTGAGATTACATTAGGGGCCAAACGAGGGAGACCTGCTACAGTCAATGGGTGAGACGTGAGAGCCCTGCCTACCGCATTCATCTTTTCTGCACTCCATCTTTGGGTTCAACCATGTAATAAAGTGCTTGCAGCGGGATCACATGTAACTTATTTTGGAATTGCTACTTTCTGATTTGCTGGTAGGTGGCTATTAAATCTGTAATAGTAGACGAAATGCATGCGCCATGAGAGGTCTGAAGGGCTAACCTGGGCTAGACTGGAAATAAAATTTTGCCCTGGGCTTTGGGGACCCATATGTCCATTTTCTAGACTGGGGACATAGAGTTAGCTGTAGTGCTAATGTAGCACCACCTGTAGCACTAACACAGAGCTAGCCTTAGTGCTAACGTAGAACCATCCATAATACTACCATAGAGCCTTTGTCCTAACACAGACCTGGCCAAAAGCTTGACATCTCAGGGGGTAAAGTCACGAGTCGTGGGACACACATTGTTTGCTGTCACAATAGCTATACCTGCTTCCTTTTAGGTCACCCAGGAAAGCAACATTGCCAGATATTTATCAGACTAAAAGCCCTTTCAACTTTTCACGAAGCCATGCTGCAAAAAATTTGAGGGAGCAGTAGCTGACCTTTTCTAGACGAGTTACAGAGAAAGCTTACAATTATTATGTAAATTAGTCTTCAAAACACATTTATTAAAGTCACTTAGCAGATTTTTGTTTCATCCACAGTGAATTACACACTACAGTTTTATACAATTTTTATTTACACAGCTGGAAATTTTAATCGAAGCAATTCATACTTCAGAATGATCTTTAACGGTTAAAACGTGATTAATGCTAGAAAGAAATAATAAATCCCTCTGAAAACGTCATATATTTTCTGAAAATTAGCCCCAGGGCTCTCTCTGACTGGCAAAGCAACGAATATTTCATTACTACATTGTAACATGGCCAATATATGACTAACACTCAGTGTATGTGTGAAATATATTAAAGGCTTATGTGACGCAATTATACTGGATCAAACCACTGCTTCAGACTGAGAGATTGAGCTTAAATTCATGACGGGGACAAGTGCTTTAAAAATGAATTGTTTATATACAAAAAAAGCCTGCTGGAAAAAAGAACATGGTATGTACAGATCTGGCTGGCTCTCTGTAGACCTATACTTTCAAAGGCATACGTATTTTATTTGAGAAAGAAAATCGCTCATTTTTGTGGGTTTCTATGTGAAGGTATTAATGGACCTCAAATTAAGCCCGTTAAAAAAATCTTAAGTAGAGACGACTGCCAGCTTCGTCAGACTCGCCCTGGAAAAATATTAACGGAGGCATTTACCCCAGAGACACTATGGAAAGTTTGTGTCCGAATAAAATACAGTAAAACAGGTTTAATAGGGCCGACATTAAATTGTGAAAAGCCTTGTAAGCACCAGGGACAAGAAAAGTAGGCTGTTAAAGAAAACCGAACGATATGACTCATGCACCGGGGACAGCCAGCAGACAGCTCACGAAACACAGCGGAGGATTGGAAAGCGGTGAGAGCCTAAAAATAAAGGCACTGAAGGGTCTTTTCTCGGGGGGCTGTCGCCAGGCTCCTGCTCTGTCGATGGACCGGTTCAGGTCGGTGAATGCTGATGTCGACCCAGGCATGGGCACGGTGTTGTTCCAGTTACAGGCAGAAGATACACCAGCAGAGGCGGGAAACGCTGATGGAATCCGATCACCCCCCCCCCACACACACGCTTTGGAAAGGTGCCGGACATAATTAGCAAGAACATCATGCTAAGTTTGCAAACTTATCAATGCCTAATGGGGCCTGATTATTCGGTACGGTCTTTCGATAAAAGATTTCAATTTATGTGCTCTACAAGGATATTCCTCTGATATGAGTTTCGACATCTTTAACGAGCACATTTTTTAATGTTCAGAGCTGCAGAAACACTTTAAATATTTTCATCATCCTGTAACACTGCAGTCTCCACATATCACCTTAAGGTCCCTCTGCCGATTCCGTTTATCGGTTCTCTTCCAGCAGCAGATGGATTGGTTCAGCTAATGCTCTTTTTCAAGATCACGATTAGTTGAATCAGGTGTTCCAGAGGAACCAGCATCATACAGGACTGCTCTCAACTACCCAGCAGAGTAAACCTGCTATTGCTTAATATATACAGCTGCAATTCCCAGCAGTCTGATGGTACTCATATCCCATCATACTCCGTTCTTTCATCTATCCACCTTGATGAATAAATTCAGTCATACTTGCCTTATACTTTGTACACTACACCAAATAAACCATTAAAGGCACAAGAATTAGAATTTTTTTTTGCAGTAACACATTATGCTACTCGGAAGACCTTTCCATTGAAGCACATCTTAAGGAAGTATAACAATCATGCAGTTGTTAAATTATGTATGCAGGCCACGATTGTCAGAAGTACTTTTTCAGTGGAGCAGAACATAGGTCTTCATGGCTGGTGACTCACACACTTGAAATTGTTAACCCTTTACTTATTCTCATGGTTTCGTCTAACAGTGGAAACACGGGGAATTTAAAGCACACAGACCTGAATGTGACTTTTAAATGGATTCAAATCTTTATAATTCTGATGGGATCTCACATCATTTTGAAAAAAACAGGTGCTGTCTTAGTTGTGTTGGCTGATGGATAGTACTGTCAACATATAGGTCTCCCTAGACAATGCACCCAGCCATTGAAAAAGGAAAATTGCACCTCTATTACAGCACAGCTCTCTATTTTACTTTTTGCATATTATTGCTACGACCGTCTTCATTCACAACATAATGAATATGTTTCGCGAAAGATTAAACTGAGAAAGTGAAATGCATCAAATCCAATCAGGAATTATATTGCCTATTTAGAATTTCAATTTCCCAAATGTCACAATGAATAAAATCTCACATATTTTCGGAATGTGACTGTGAGTAATTACAGGGTTTTAGAGAGGGCTCCACATCCAAGACCCTGCACTCTGTTTAGCATGGAACATCATGTTTTGGTGGTGCAGAAGATGGTGGCGCAGGAGGTAGCACTATAGTTCGGCAACTGTAGGGTTGCAGGTTCGAGCCCTGGTTCCTCCTGTCCCCATCAAAGTGTGCATGAGCAAGACACTGAACCCCCAATTGCTCCCGGTGTGCAGGTTGGCACCTTGCATGGCAACCTCTGCTACCGGTGTGGGTGAATGGGAGGCATAATGTAAAGCGCTATATAAATGCAGTCCATTTATCTTTGTTCCTACTTAGGTTTTTCTGTGTCATGGTGGGTCCTGTTCCCTTTAACGACTTTTTGAGGATTGTTTCCAGGTTTTGTATTCGTTTTTCTTCCCCACGGAACTGGAATGCCAGTGTACAGACTCGGAGACAGACATGGAGATTCTCATCCTGGACTACCTACCAAAGATCCACCTACCAGGGTCCCTGATTCAGATCTGACCCCTGGAATACAAACGTTAACCCTCAACACTGGCTTATAGTCACATTTTCTATAACCTCACACATCTGATAGTCCACACTTACAAGACAGCTTTTGTGTGTAAGCCTGTATTTCATATTTTACTGTATTTGTATAAATAACTCTAGTATAACCTGTCTTCCCTATATATGCCCTACAACCAGTTTCTTTACGGAAGACTCAAAACTTCTCCAGCATTGTAGAGGCTCTGTTGTCCCTATGGCTCCCATGTGGGTCCTAATTTATGGTTTCATCATACTGAATGTCACGCCCCGATTGCCTCTTTCCCCCATATTCCCTGTTGTGTGGCACTAACGAGCCGCACCTGTTCCTCGTTTAACCCCACCTCTCGTTTCAGTCCTCGTGTGGATGATCCCAGGTGTCTCTCGTTTCAGTCCTCGTGTGGATGACCCCAGGTGCCTCTCCTCTGCTCCCTCATCTGTGGTGTATATAGTGCCTCTTCCTGAGCTCCCCGGTTTGGTCATTGTATTGCTACATGTGTGATCCTGCTGCCTGTCTGTGCCACCCCTCTGTTTACCATGCACCCCTGTGTTTCTCCCCTGCTCTCCCTGCCTTGTTCTGACCCCTTGCGGTCTATTTCCTTTTGCCTTTTGTATTGTGTTTTTGTTAAAATAAAACCCCTTTCGTTTTCCTCGATGCCTGCCTTAGCCTCCATCCTTTCCGAACCGTGACACTATGATTATGGTTATGGTTATGATTAACAGTTTTATCTCATTGCATTTTGCTGAATGCTTTTATCTGGAACATGCCCAACTTTGTTTTAGGATTAATCTCTGCATTTCATATGATGGCCAGTTTTCTTATATTTCAAACAGACATTGGGATAAAAAAAAAAAAAACAGCAGCATTACGGAGTGGCTGAAATTCCAGATAGTTAATCTCTGTTTGTTTGTGAAGCTGGACATTAGTGACGGTAAAGATGGGCATTGATTTACAGCCTTCCTCCTCAGAGTTTATGGCCTGTGCCGTTCAAACTGTTAATCTAGCCTGGCACATAGAGTGAAGAAGCTTCAGGATTTATATGACTGTCAGCTTTCAGGCCAGCCCCATCTGTTAGCTGACACAGGAACATTGCTGACAAAAGAACTCAAACCAAAGCATGCATATCCCCTCTGATTAAACATTGGTACACTCTGCACTACGACTAAACAAAACTACTCCCAGCAGATTTAGACATATCATAAACAGAGATATTGCCTCAACATCCAGATTCCTTTCCCCTGATGACAGCTTTCCAAATATAATTATATGAGATTCCCTTCTATACACTTTGATTATGAATGTGTGTGTATATTTAAAATAAAGTTTTAAGCACTCATGTGACCTAAAAAGATGCTATACCTGTTTTCACTGAGCCAAAAACAGATGGATTCCATTTGCAAGAAGAAAACCGGTTTCTTGTATGAATGGATGAATTACAAAAATGCCTAAAAACCTCACTTTACAAAAAAAAAAAAATACAGCGACAAATGGTCTTTGTAATATCAGTCAGGTACCTCACGTTTGTAAAATTCATTGCATGAATAATATTCTATCTCTTTTTCTTATTTATCTGTCTGATTTATTATGGATTTATATAAAGCAGAATTGCATATATTTGTAAAAAGAGAGAAATGGTGTAAATAATGTAATGATAATAATAAAATATGATAAATGCTCTTCAAAACAGAGAATAAAATAGTCACACCACCTGTTTATGCTAAACTCAGCTTTCAGTCGGAGTCCAAATAACTTGAACAAAATTCTGATGATAAAAAATGCAAATCTGTAATAATCCATGACTAGGCTTTTCTGGGCATCTGCATAATAATTATAATGATGATGTGAATCACACCTTGCTATCTGTTCAGCACTCAGGAATGTGAATCGTCCTGCACATTTAATAATAATTCTGCGTGGGCCTTTCCAGTTTTATCCTCGACATTTCCCATGATGTGGCATGTCCACCACAGCTCTCAAAGTGACCTTTAAACATCTGATCTCTTCTCTGTCAGGCTCTGTACTATCCAACCCAGCTCTTGGTGTATCTTCCTCTTTTAGCCAGTAGGTGTCGCTGGCCATCCTGCCCGCCTCCGTCTTTGAATCCCTAGTGTGTTCATCCCCACTCCTTGACCACTGAGTAGCTCATGGGTTGATTGAGTGGCTTTGAAGCTGACATCCCTCCTGTTGGGTTCAAGCCTGGCTTTTGGCCTGTTTATTTTTGGGTTTTAGTCTATCCTTAGCTTTTGGTTTTCGCTTGTATCTTTTATGGTTTACCCTTGTGTCTTGTGTTATTGTTTGTGTGTTCCTTGGTTCTTAGTTATTCCTAGTGTTGTTAGCTTTCAGTGTTCAGTCTTTGTTGGAGATGCCTTGTTTCGTGATTAGATTATTGTAATCAACCCCTGCTGATTCTAGTTAATCTGTGTCCCCTTTGATTGGTTGAGTTGATTACAAGTTATATCTGTCCTTTGCTTGCCCTGATTCTTTGTGTGTATTTAAGTGCCTGCTCTCAATCTTTGTTAGTTGGTCTTTCTTATGCGACTTTACTGTGTTACAAGTCCAAAACCCTTTTGTTGTTTTGGAGTTATCCATGGATCATCACCTCCTTTTCTGTCAGCATCATGCCCGCTGTCATGACACGCTCTGTATTTAATGAAAGTAGGGTAATTAATAAAGGGGCTCAACCTTAAAACGAAGTGTTGCTCTTGGAGCAACAGAGTAAACATATTCTTTGTAACCAATTTTAATTTCATTAACAGTTTGTGTAGTTTAACTTGTCCTTTTTGCAAATGATCTCATCACTGAGGATGAAAAACAATAAAAAATGGAAAACAATTAAAAAAGGACAGTTTGTTTAATATTGTAGTACTATAGTATATTTTAGTATATAAAGCCCCTTGCCGTATGTCAGGCTGACATAAAAAATGAACTGCTTGAATTTTTTTTCCAATATTTATAACCAATCCTCTGAGGTTGATGCAATAAAAAGACATACACCTTGTTCTCAAGGCTGAGATCCAGTCACCAATCTGAACTGAACCCTTTTACTGTCAAAAGCATCTGATTGCTCATTGCTAGTACATTAAAGTGAAAAAAAGTAAAATGCAAATTACTTTTCCAGATATTACTGACAAATTCAACCTAGTTTCCCGGGACACCATAAGAGTACACTTTATTCTGTTCAGAAAGATGATTACTATGATTACTAGCAAGTGACATTAATCAAAATCGTATTCATCAGAGGCTGTTTGTCCGTTGTACAGATATACTTCTCTGTATAGTACAGGTGCCTTAAATTGAGATTGAGAGTAGTAATCACAGTAGAGCACATATGTGACCCGTACATGCATCATTACAGAGTCAGATGTATTCAGTGTGTGTGTGGTTATCCCTGGGAACATCTCCATCATCAGAAGGTCCTTTGATTGTGCATCTGTCTACAGCAGGGGTGGGGAACCTGATCCATGGAGGGCCAGTGTGGGTGCACGTTTTTGGGATAGCCTCTCAATCAGCCAATAACAGTGGGTCCCCAGGACTGGAATTGAGAACCACTGCTTCCACAATCACACTGTTTGTATGATTGAGAGGTCATCGCACAGACCTGCACTGTCGTTGGCCTGTCATAGAACTGGTTCCACACCACTGGTCTACAATAATGCTTTGGACCTCTCATTCCATGCACCTACAGCAAGCCATCTTCATTCAATCTGAAGATACATCTTTCAGAGCCTTATTCTGCGGGCATGAAACTGGCCAGTGACATTTCTGAGAATTCCTTAGAGGCACTTTTATCATGTAGCATCTTCAGATGGAAGTTATTTTGGGTTTTGATTCAATTAGTGATGAATTAGGTTTCCGTAATAGGCACAGCGCATAAAGGACTCATTTTTGATTTCATTATTCCATTAGCCGCCTGCCTGGCTTTCAGAGTTAAGAGTTTTGTTTTTTTAACTAGTGCAGATGTGAATGAGGGCTTTAATTCTTTGTGAGTCACCAGATGACTCATCACTTTATGGTGAACTGCAGGGACAATGAAGGATTTTGTTTGATCTATGTAGGCAGGTGTGCATTCATAAGCTCCAGTGGAAAGCCCACGTTGCACTATTGCACAGAATTTATCACTTACATGGGTCATTATTTTTAAACTCTAAGTTTTAAAATGGTTTAGCAGCATTGTATGCAAGCATATTGCCAGACCACTATATTCATTATAATCTAGTGTCTGGTTTCTAATTAAGATTGCAAGAGGTGGTTTCTGTTCCACATAGTCATTATGGGCAAATTTAATTTTTATATTTGATTTCTAATTTTTTATACAAATAAAAGATTTAAAAGGTAAGCTGCTGTTTACATTCCAAACCTATTCTCAATAGAATAATGTGTCGTTTTTTTAAAATGAGGGAAAAAAAATCAAACCCTTTCTTGAAATTTTATTACTTACCACTCTCATATTGGCAGATTCCAGCAAGAAATGGAGATTTTGTGGGACATAATGCAATGGAGCTGTGCATGCAAATGGAAGTTTGAGGATTAGGACTGAAACGTGCACTTCCTGCAGCCTGCATGCACAGAAATATTAATTACAATTCCAGAGCAGCATGCAGAAAATGAGACATGCAATACAGTTACATGTAATACAGTAATACGGTCGATTTTAGCCATTTCAACATCAGTCAAATGAATCAGATGATTCATTTAAGAGTAAATGGCCATATGATCTGGCAGTCTGGGCATAACCCTGCACTGAGAGGCACATGTTCCAGGCCCCCCATCCCCTGTTACTGTGACCAGGATAAGTAGTTGGGAGATGGATGGATGGTAAAATGACCAGATGTCTTCCAAGGAGGAGCGGAGTGGCACCAGAGATTTTCTTTTGCTTGTGCTATGGGTTTGCATGACTTTTCAGCGAGGCTGCTCTGAAATTTAGCATTTCCCATTAATGTGCCTGTCCTGAACTGTAGTACAAACTGAATTTGTACTACAACACCCCAACACACATGCACAAATATGCGGGCACACATGAAGTACCCGCTCCATGACAGTTACAGTGACATTCAGTCTTAAACACAAGGTGAGATATTAAATTATAGTATTCATACAATAAAAATAAGGAAAATCTTAATAAACCACAGAAATCCCCATTGTGCTATAGCCATTTTGATATGTGTTGTACATCACCTCATGTATACGGTTTTCAGATTAACACAGAATCAATTGTGCCACAATGGTTGTGACAAACACGCTGTCATGTCTCACACAGATGAATGTCCTTCAACGACAGAAATGTTGGTGTCGGAGGGTAGGGAGAACGTCACCTTTCAGTTATCATTCGGTGACATGTGGAAATCATGTCTACAAGGAAAACGTAAAAGGTTTCTATCCGCTTACCTGATTTCCCCACGCCGGCTCTGCCAAAAACAGCCAGCTTGATCTCCGCGCTCTTTGCCATGGCTGGCAGGCTCTACAGAGTTGACGGAGTCACAGGACCTACGATTCCCCTGGTGGATGTCTGCATGCAGACACGGCGAGGTGTCAGCAATCCCTGGCACCAGGAAATCTGTCAGCTGATAAATAATTATACCTTACATCAATACTTTCCGGCCCACAGTCAGGGCTTTAGTCCAGAGCATTCTTGTTCCAATCAAACATAGCATCGGGCACTTTTTAGAAGTGTTGGTTTGACCAAGAAGGGAAGCCATCTTATGGTCTGTGTGGATCCCAGTGCCTCAATATGGTGATGGGAACACTGTGCTGTCACCATCTTATGGATGAGACATAAAACTGAGCTCCTAATTCTCTGAGGTCATAAAAGATCCCTGGGCATTTTTCGAAAGAGTAGGGGCAGTACCCTGATGTCCTGGCTAAAGCTGCCAACTGTGGCCCTTTCAAATCTGGCCTCCTAATCATCCCCTGTATCTAACTGGTAAATTCTCTCTTGCCCTTTCAGCACTTTAGCTGCTGTGTGGTGAGTGTCCTGGCACAAAATGGCTGCCATTACATAATCCAGGTGGGGGCTACACTGTGGTGGTGGTTTAAATGGCTCCCTATTGGTTTAGTAAAGCGCTTTGTGAGTCATGAAAATTGTATTGTCCGTCTGCGTTTTACCTGCCTTACCTGTAATTAAACCCGTATTCCCCGATACCCAGACGTCTGCGCCTTTGTCAGTCAGTTCCGTCCCCGCTGAGCAAGACAATATTACTATAATTAAATGTGTTAATGGTTTATTATTAATATTAAAATAATGAATAAGAAATCTTTATTTTAAAATATATTTTATATAATAATCATTACTGTTACTGTCTATCATTGTCTAAATGTATTTTTACTGTCTAAATACATGTATTCAGCTAGTGTAAACATGCACGATGCTGTCACAGCAAATGCGAGGCTGAGACTGAAGCTTTACCCTTTGTTTCCGCTGAGAGACATGTCGTGTGACTCATTTCACCACGCTTACAAGTTATCTTGGGTCGGTGTTGACAGTTCAACTTATGAGATTCAGATCAAGTTCTAGGTAATTTTTTTCAAACTGGTTGGTTCAACTTTTAAGAAATTCGAGTTCTAATGTGTTTGAGAACTGAGGTACCACTGTATTTACATGCTTGTGAAGACAAAACCACAATATTCAAGTAGCCCATCCCTGCATTGTGTTTCTAATCACTGATATTTCCATTTAGTAGATAATAAGAATGTACATTTTTTGTATTTCTTATAGATTTTGTGTCATTCAAGTCTCCTCATGACTGAAAATGTAATTCTCTCTGTCAGATTTACAACTGTGTTTGATTTCGGCTACAATTAATTGTGTGACTCCCTCGTGAGCAGGCAATATAAACACAATGCTAAAATATTCATTTAGAAACATCAGTGATTAGATTACCATCTAAACAGCTGAACTCACCATAACTAATTTATAACAAAACAAGCAAACTTAGACTCAGATATTACAAATATTATTGATACCGTAGTAGTAATTAATTAATTTAGTGTTCAAATATAAAAATCTGGCACCAAGAGGAGCTCTTATCGATGTTTTCATAGGGATGCTAAAGAACTTGCAGGGTTGCCCTTCAACTTCCTTTCGTTTGTTCATGATCTGTAACTAAATTTATTCAGGTCAATTTACAGCTATGACAATACAATATGAATTGCATCAGGCCTTATAAACTGAACAATAAGGGTTATAATACGACCGGAGTCTCTGGCAGTGTGCGACTGACGTCACTAAGGTCATTAAATGAGACAACAAGGGCAGTTGCTAAAGGAATTAAATATCACTCTATGTACTTACAGTAGGTAACTGCTGAAAGTGAAATTATTATGCACAGGATTGGAGACCCTTATAGGCCCTCTGTCTGGGATGTCTTCCACCACAATCATTTAACGATTCTATGACCCCCCCGAGCCCTTTTTGGCACTGGAACAAGTCAATGGTGGGTGTCAGATCCAAGCTATTGGCTCACAGCCAAGGAACTAGAAGTTTTCTCCACATTCAGCATCACCAAAAATATGCAAGTACTGCTTTGGAAATATGCTTGGTTTGCTGATGGACAAAGCACTAGCCTAAATGTTAAGGGCAAACGACACTATGGCAGGATTAAATGTGCTTCCTAGCTGCCAGTGTAATCAATCAATAAATAGAACAAATAAACAAACAACACCCAGATGGAGTCTTGTTATATGGGCCAATGGGCCGCAAAGCGAGCGCTCCCTACGCGGCACACCTCTCATTAAGGTCCAACAGAGGAGCCGGGTCTACTCCGCAGGTC
>JAODUD010000001.1:28939111-28950838 GCA_026784285.1 Stomatorhinus walkeri | reverse complement strand
CACTCTGTACCTTGACTATGCCCCACTATGCTCCACTCTGTACCTTGACTATGCCCACTATGCTCCACTCTGTACCTCATAACTTGGTCTTGTCCTGTTAATGTGTGGCTTGTAAGCTGCCAACATGATCAATGAAAGTCAGTCATACTGTCCTAGGTGGGGGCAGGCTAATGCTTCATATGCATTATCGATATTAGCCTAAACACGATCAAATATCTTGCTACCTCTGGTTGAGTATTTAACATTCTGATAAAAATGTACGTAAATAAAAAGGTTTCACTCAAAATAATGTGCTCATGGTGTGTGGAGTGACAGCTGATTTCCTGGGCGTCTATTAAAGCAGACTGTTATTTCAGACCTGCGGGTGTCACTGTTACTGGACATGATGCAGTTCTGCCTGCCAGTTCTAACTTAATTGTGCAAATTACAGGTGGTTGCATACTTGACATCAGTGACTTGAGGACATCATTTCTGCACTATGTACTCCTGTGTTGCACTATTATTTGAGTAGTGTACTACATATACTGTAATTGGCATATTCCTGGAATGAATAGTTAACTGGCATGACGTCATTGAGATATTGCAAGTATTTGCATTAAGCACTGCTGACAAGAATTACGTATTGCAGGTACTTCTAGCTAAAAGACCTGATATCTGTAGCTTGCTTTAGAATGCAGATACCAGTATTTGCTATTTTTTAATAGCATTTGTTAGGATTCCCAGTGCCAGTGCTCTGTTGGCAGGTTCCAGTGGGGAGTGGTTTGAAGAGCCCAAGGAACGACCCCAGGCTGTGGCGGTGAGGATGCTGAACTCCGATACGGCAGCCATTTCCTGGGCTACGCCTTCAACAAACCTTAATGGAAGCCTGGTGTCTGTACTATCCCTTACCTGCTCCAAACCAAGACTCAGTCAGAGGCTCGAGAGTAACTACTGCAATGAGGTGAGCCTGGAAAACTGCACTCTGATACATTTATAACAGCACATTAAACTGAGATTCTGCCAAAAGCTAATGAGTAGCTATTACAGTGAGGTGAGCCTGGAACAGTACACTCTGATACAGATATAACAGCACATTATATCGAGGCTTGGTCAAACACTGGAGAGTAGCTGCTCTAGTGATGTGAGTCTGGACCACTGGACTCTGATACAGGTAGAACAGCACATTAATCCGAGGCTCAGCCAGAGGCTGGAGAGAAGCTATTACAGTGAGGTGAGGCTGGACCACTGTACACTCTGATACAGATATAACAGCACATTATATCGAGGCTTGGTCAAACACTGGAGAGTAGCTGCTGCAGTAATGTGAGTCTGGACCACTGGACTCTGATACAGGTAGAACAGCACATTAATCCGAGGCTCAGCCAGAGGCTGGAGAGAAGCTATTACAGTGAGATGAGGCTGGACCACTGTACACTTATTCAGTTATAGCAGCATGTTAATCTTGTGCTGGACTGACTGACTGTTCGAGCATTCTGGAGAGGAGCTTAAGACCTCTACTATATGATTAACAAAATGTTCTGATCAGTTGTTTATGGCTTCCGAGCCACATAGCATCTACTTCTGTATTTCAGTTCTTGGAAGTAACGTTTTCTGACAGGTCACCACCTAACCTACCAAACAGCAACCCCAACTCAGCAAAACTCTTAGCTATATAAAAGTGTACCCAAGCCATGCAACGAATGCAGTCTATGACCGTCAGTTGCCAATGGTTCATTTGTCAGGCTATGTAACACATGTGTGAGTGGTATGGAATTATCAGTCAGAATTTTTTGCAGCAGAAATCCTCCTCGCTGCAGAGGATCTGCAGGTACCTTTCACATCTGTCATTGGTAGTGTTTTTGCACACAGGGAACCTTTACTTCTTCTGAGATTAATGGTTTCTGGATCATTGTAAATGTCTTGGACAAGGAATGTTTTATCTCCACAGGAAAATACTACCAGTGACATCATCACTGACTTAACCCCCGGTGCACAGTACCGCGTTCTGGTCTTCTTTACAAATGGCCCTCTCATTGGCCCCGCCTCAGACCCCGTCATCATTTCAACGTGTGAGTTCCCCATGGACCAAAAAATCAGCCATTACATCCTGATTGATGGCTTATAGCACGCACTGCTGTAGAGTTGTTTGGTGGCAATCAGTCATCTGAGAGTGAAAGATTGGAAAATAATACAAGAATATAGACCTGTCTCCTGCTATATGCAGAATGTAGGCTATTGGTAACAAAAAAGTGTTTAGTGGAGCATTGTTTGGCTTCATTTTTCATTTAAAAAATTTTAAACAGACATTATTTTCATCCATTCATTATAACACAATAAATAATTTGACATCATTTATCATCTTTTAAGATAATTTTGAAGAAAGCTAGAAACAGATTAATTTTATTATCTGGATGGGGAAATCGTATGACTTTAATGGCACGATAATTCAAAATATATTTGGCGGGTCTTATGAAATGTTGCAGATACATTGTGAAATATTGAGAAAAATCTCCCCAAAATTACAATATCACCCTATAGTGGCAACAAAGGAAAGGGTGACAGCAGATGACATTTGACCTTGTGAATATAATAAGTCAAAAGGTATTTGCTGAATCTCACTACTGCTTCACAAAATCATTATATGGATGAATACCCAAACTTCATTTCATTTTGAGATAAATTGCCCCAATATTGAAGCAACAGTGCTAGGTAGTAGCAAAATAAGGAAAAGGCAACTTGAAATTGCGAACAGCATAACTCTAAAACTATTTTCTTCGTCTTTTTCAAAATTTGCAGTCGTATCGTATCAGTGAAGAGTATATTTAGATATATTGCACCAAAACTGAAGCAGTACCACATAGTGATAGCATAGACAGCCTCACACCGGGAGCGAAGACAAAAATCAATTCGGTTACAAATCGCAGTTCTTCAAGGTGATGATTTTAAGAAATTAAATGAAGATAATTGTTTGAAAAGATGTTTCAACTACATCTTACATACATGCATTGGTTTTAAAATATTCATGCACCACATGTGTTTCTGTGCTTCATGTGTTTTTGTCTTGATTTACTCTAGACTCAGAACAGCTACCACTCAATAGGCTTTGCTGTACTGTGATGGTTGCCACCGTTTTAATGTCCAGCCCCTAGCAGACTCTGATCACGCTGTTTTTATTCCTTACCAGTGCCCCTGGGCGTCCAAAACTTGGCTGTGCATTCTCTGAGTCCCTGGGAGGCCATCCTGACCTGGCAGCGGCCGCACGATGTAGCCTTCCACAAGTACATCGTAGAGACCTTTTTCTTCAACCCGGCCACGCTCACCTCACAGTGGAGCACTTACTATGAGCTCCCCGCCTCGTCTTCGCTGGTGGCCTCTGTGGTAACAGCTGCTGCCCCCTACGTAGATGCACTCTGCCCCATCACACATTAACTCAGCTGGATGGTCACTAATGTTAAGTGCCATCATTTCAGCTACGATCAATATTGTAGTGAAACTAAATGCTTGAACTTCACTTGACAGACTATCAAATACAATACACAGTACAATAAGACTGCTTTTTACCATTTAATGGTACTGATTCATTCATTAAAAACACACAGAATTGTTTACATTTATCAATTAATTTTTTTACAAAGTGGTACAACCTAATTAATATCATGATTTGAAAACATTTTTAAACCCTATACATGGGTATTCTTAATGTAAAGTCAGATTTCAGGATTTCAGGATTTAGACTCAAACCAGTGACCATTTCATTGAAAAAATTTCATTACTTCCTTGGTGCCCATATGTCCAATTGTATATTTGAAGTGTTGGACACTGGACCTCAAAGCAGACAACACTGTGTGATCCCTGCAAGGGTAGACATTAAACATCAATTGCTTTGGGCCCCTGATTGATTTGAGTGGACTTCAGGAGTTAAGAAGGATTTTAGCATAAATCACTGTAGTACAATTTACTATGAGTCTTTGCCAGTTGTGGCCCATTGATGTTAGGTAAAATCACATTCCCCACGGTGTGATGAGAACAGAGCCGATGGCATCCCTTAATTCCACCTCATACCTTTAGTGCGGCCTGCTTCACTTCTGCCACTCTGACTCACGGTACATGACTGTGGGTGAGATTACAGTGTTCCAGAGGGCGGGCATCACACAGAAGGCTGGTAATAGGGCTGAAGATGACTAGGCTGATCTTCATGTGCCTTTCAGAGGGTGACAGACCTACTGCCCGCCTGGTACTACAAATTCCGCGTCACCATGGCGACGTGGGGTGAGCCGGTGCGGAGCTGCTGTGACAGATCCACTGTGAGCTTCATCACAGGTACTCCACATGCCGCAGGACGCAAGGCTCCCATAACAACGTCCAAGCAGCCAGAATCAGAATCGTAGTTCAATTTTTCTTACCTACTACATGAAAACGTTCAGCAATAAATCAATGAATCCTTTCCCTTCAAACTGACTTAGTTACAGTTAATAGATATTCTGTATTCTTATGCCAGATCCTATCGAGCATTTAATTTTAATATTCATAGTGGAGAATAAGTTGATGTTGTGAGTATATGACGCTTTTGCTAAGAAATCTGCAGCAGGGCTATCATTACAATCTAGCAATGTCAGATTGTGACAATTATGTCAGATTGTGACAATGCCTGAAAACCGCAGTGAGATGCTAACATTCTTGCATTTGAACAGAATATATACGGCCTGTATGGTGCACGTCAATGCCGCAATCAGGACAGTGTCCCTCTGTGTCGCCTGTGTTGTTCTCCTAGCTCCGGAAGCGCCCCATATATCCCTAGTGGAATGCGTCAGCAGGGTGCTGCACGTCAGGTGGACCTACGGGGACATCTTCACTGACCTGTCCCATTCCCGCTTGCTGCACTGGCAGGTGGCGGCCGAGGGCATGAGGGGGGCCAGGAGACGAGCGTCCGCCAACGTGAGCCTCCCGCCCTGCCTCCCCCGCACGAGCCAGCTTAGCGCCGCTCAGCTAGCTGCAGCAGATGTGGGTAGCTAATGTGGGCGGCACATAGGGCATCGATCGTGTTGTCAGTGCTCCTTAGGGGGCTAATTAAAGCGGTTCAGGCCTAGGGGTGTCAAGACCTCAACCTCGAGACTCGCGGCTTGCCCCCGTATCACTCTAAGCTCCCACACATGGCAGTTAACAGGCCCAATTACCTTCCATACCGACATCCCTTTACAATCAACAACAGAGCAGATGCTTAATTAAAGAATATTCTGCCAAACAAATATTTTGAAGCATGGGCTGGCCTGAAATTTCCAGCCAATTAGCCTGCCAGCATGTGATGTTCAGCCTACACTGGTGGAGGGTTTTATGACTGTTGGGGGGTGCTGGAGTGACAAATGTAGAAGTGAACCCAACAGCTCACTGGAAGTACTTTACAAAGGGCCATGTGCACGAACTTAAGCATAGTCAATGCTTTAAACAAAATTTAATTTTAAAACTTAAGCATAGTCAAAGGTGGTCTGTGTGACATGGTGTATTGATTACCTGTAACACTGCTTGTCAATAGGACTCGAGTTCATCTCTAAAGGAATGTGTCAGATTGAATGGAGCTCATTCCAAGATAGCTCAGGTCTTTGCAGTGTCTTTTAGCACTGTGTCCTCGAGACAGAAATACAGTTTTGTTATTTAAGCGATGCCAATTGATGAGCATTGTGACGCCTATAATAGTTATCATGCTTATTGCTACTTATTGCATTTAGTCCAGGTGTTAGGAGCCCACATTACTGATTGATACCCCCTTGCTCCTCCAGGTACCCCGCACCGTCATGCAGGCAACGCTGGCTCTGCCCCCAGGGGACATCTACAACCTGACTGTGACAGCATGCACGGAGCGCAGCAACAATACATCCACACCGCACATCATCAAACTGGGTCAGAACCACCGCAGTGTGGAGAGATGGTTACAATGCATTCAGTGTCGGCAGTGTGGAGAGATGGTTAGAGTGCTTAGAGTAAATGCAGTGTGGAGAGATAGTTACACTGCTTACAGTAACTGTAGTGTAGAGAGATGGCTATAGTGGCAACCACTGCTTTAGAGGTTTTACAGTGACATCATAATTAACCTGCCAATTCATTGTTTTCCACAGAAAGTAAAAAACAATAATCAGCACTGCTATGATCTGCCATCCACCTCATCCATGGGTAGCAAGTCATGAATCTGGCTGTTTAGCAGATTAAATGTATATTATTTTTTGTTCAGGCTTTCAGATTTTCATTTTTCAGCAAAAGAATTGAGTGCCCTGCTTGATGTCACAGTGGGGAGGATTTCAGAATTTTTCTCCCAATATTTTTAAGCTAAAATACGGCATTTTATTTTTTAGATATTGCACAGCCCTAATTGGTATTAGTATATATCAGTAAGTACCAGAAAACATGCATCAGTACTTGAACTTGGTCTTAAAAAAGGTATTGGTGCATCACTAGTATATTTGACCTCTCCCCTATAATGACAGGGATACATCCAGATTGACGTCCTCACTTCCGGGATGAAATCTGGACGCATAATGAATGCTGATTTTTACTTACCATTTACATAATAGCAAAACTTCCAGTGAAAATACATATATAGGCTATTGTTTAATTTGTAATATTTCACAGAACCGGCTCGTCCAAAGTCTCTCTATGCCGTCAACACAACACACACGTCGGTGTCTCTTCTCTGGGTCGAGGAAGGAATCGTGGATTTTTACCGGGTTTCCTGCAAGCAAGTGGGCCTCAGCAGGAGCGCGAAAGTGAGCCCCCGACCAGACACATTGACACAGGGATTTCAAGGGCAAGGGATGTTACTGTTGTACATGGGTCACTGGAGGTGGATACATAGCTCAGTATACAACTAAAACAAGTTTTTTCATTTATTGGTGTTTTCATGTATATCTTCATGTACACGGGGTATGTGCATCCTGGTTTACAGAAACCTCAGATGAATTTATTTATCAGACAATTTTATTCAAAGTGACTTTATTTTTTTTTTTTAAATCAGAGTCACACGGCCCCTGTCACAATTGGGGGTTTACATGCATTTGCACAGGAGCCCAACTGTGAAGCGTCAACTTCCTGGTCAGAGACACAGCGCCCTAACACCCTTAGTTTAATAGGAAATGTGCTGAATTCTTAGTCAAGCAGAACAGCTAAAGGTTGTGTTTAACAGATTTTGTAGTTTAGCCAGCTCGTATCAATCTGTGTATATATATATATATCAATCTATATATCAATTTTTGCTTATTACATCAATATTTCAGTTGTAAAACCACAATTGCTTCAGCTAATGTGTTTAAGCTAGGAAAACATTTGGAGCAGAGAGCAGTAAGGTTCTGAGGGTGCACTTAATGATGTGAATGAATCTATTCTTGGCCAAGGGCCAGGTCTGTAAGCAGTAATGGTGGATCAGGGAAGAGGGAAGATTTATATTCCTTAATGACAGGGCCATGCTGCATGCTTCTAGTGTTTATGTCCAAATGGCTGAACAGCACCTTAACATGCTTAAGCTTAAGTGATTTATTAGGGTAACATATTGAGAATGGCTGTAGCCAAGCCAGTCTGTCTTAGCTTCGGGTAAGAGTGCCCAATCTTATCAGCAAAGAGCCGGTGTGTATGCCATTACTAATTAGAGGACTGATTGGCTGAAGAGTCCTCACACCTGGGTTTGAACAGTTGACCTAAAGGTTACTCCAAAAACCTGCACACATTTTGTACACATCTCTTTGGCTGTCCTACACATCTTCACTGCTTTCCAAGACATCCCCTTGGTTTTCCTGGACATCACCTTTGTTTTCCTTGATATTGCCTTGACTTTTCTAGCCAGCTCTTTGGTTTTTCTTGAGATATACTTGGTTTTCCTAGACATCTCCTTTGATTTAGATACTGGCCTGGCTTTGGAATTGAAGTTCTGTTTGGTATAAATGCTCTCTACGTGAATTTCTACTGAGTGCTGCTATCATGATGGGATTGTGTATTACAGGTGGTTGTGTTAAACTGTGGGCCTGTCTTACTTGGATCCTGTTACGCTTTTAGTGCCTGATTTACTGGGACCTCTCATTGTCAGTTACTGCTTTACTGGGCTTTAGTGATGACTATGGTCTTGTGAGCCGCACAGATGGGATCTGCTTACCGTTTGTCCCACGTTGACCAGGGGGAGAGGGAAGTCCAAACTGTCCACTCCCATGTGGCAACAGTCTCCAACCTCCTACCTGCCACCACCTACAACTGCAGCGTCACCAGTTACAGCTACAGCACTCCCAGTGAGCCAGCTTTTGTGGCCATCTCCACCCAAGGTGATTCGCCCCCCCCCCACCATGCAGGGGTACACAGAGGGAACCCTCGATGACAGCTCCTCTGCACATCAGTGGCGTGTGGGACCCAAGTGTGAATGAGGCACCGTGGGGGTTTGCAGCTTTCTGTCACATTAGTTTTACTCATGAAATCTACTGCCTGTTGTAGGTCATAGTGACAGTAATATGTTTCTCACTATTTTCCCAAACTGTCGGGCTCCATTTGGCATCTACCCGGGTTGCTTTCAGGCCCTGTACTGAGAGGCTTTCTGCAGGGGTGTTTCTCAATATGCAGACTTGACCATACTTGTGTTGTCGTGTATCCAATTGACCTCATTTTCCATTGCCGAAAACCAATACTGAAGATCAGAAGTACGGCGGATGGTAAAAATCCCCAGATGTCGTTCTTGCTCCTCCCCAAATATCAAAGATACATCGGACGCATCCTCGCTGAATTGGACCCAATCCCATGATTCATTGCAGCCCAAGCTCGTTCTTGGGAGGTCAGTTATCGAGACCAGTCTTGCCAAGAGCACAAGTGCGATCTTCGCATTCTTGGTATTCAGAAACACCCCGTCTTTAATGAATGCCCCCCTTCCCCTCTTACGGCCATGGTGTCTTGCTCCTCTGTCACACGCATCCCATCTCCTTCCAGCCAGGGAGCTGAACCCCGGTGTGGCAGCCATATCTGCACTCGCAGTCCTCAGCGTCCTCCTCATCAGCCTGCTCCTCTTCATCCTCATCGTGCTCCGCAAGAAGCACATACAGATGTCCAGGTATGATCGTTCCCATCGCGAACCTCTCGCCGCATGTAATCGCCATGCGGTTGTAGTTCGAATGCCCCCTTCCAGCACTATGAAACATAATTAGGATGGACTGAGCAGGAGAATAGCTGATGTAAATACACAGGTGCATTGGTTATCAGACGAAAATGCAGGTGTAAATTTTTGCTGGGTATACACCGGTGACATTTACTTGGCCTTTTCTGTGTCACCGGCATATTCTTTACTCTATGAGACAAATGTGAAATGCAGATTGGATCATTAAACAAAAGGTGTGTGTAAGATTTGGCAAGCAGAAAATTAGGGCAGATCTCTGGGACCTCCAATACTGCAGGAAGGTGATCAGAGACAGTGAAGTCTCCCAGGGGGGTGTCGTGATGGACATCTGTTTTCTTTCAGAGAGTGTGGGGCTGGGACATTCGTCAACTTTGCCTCCTTTGAGCGAGACGGGAAGCTACCCTACAACTGGTAGGACCCCATTACTCTTACACGCCGTCCTCTCAGAACGCCTGTCAGAAAAGAAGGCTCGGACCCAACCTGGTTTTAGGACCCACGTTTACTTGATGGATTATTTTGGGAAGTAGATTTTCCACCCTCGCCAGTTTATCTCAGCTCCTGTGCTCAGCTCTTTAAAAGAAAATAAAACAGCGCCCTGTGGTATCTAATCCAGTAGCTGGCCATAGCTTCCGAAATGTGGAGAGTGAAATTTTATGGAAGATTAGAGCAAGATGAGGGATTTGTCTGTGTAATGCTTTGCTTACATACTGCTTAAGCACGTCCTAAAGCAACCAGATAAAACATACATACAAGGTCCCACCCCAAGCAATCTGATCCTCTTAAGGCAGAATGAAATCTTGACACTTTGCTGTTTGGTCTTTTCAGTGTGGTTATTTAATTATATGGATTTTTCATTTGTTCACTGAAAGGTGTGAATGAAGAAGAAAGTATTGTAACACTTTATTTAAGGCCATGTTTTAGTCATTTTTAGACATATTCATAACACGTTATAATGCATTCGTAAAGCATTATATGCATGGCTATAGAAATATTTATCAAAAGGAATAACACATTATAGTCATATTAATTATGCATTATAATTGCCTTATGAAGCTCTCATATATAATGGACTATAGATACTTTTATAATGCATTACAATGGTCAGTATAAGCATGATGGATGCTTTATGATGGTACCAATAGTATATTATAGATGAGAGCTTCATAAGATAGTCATAATGCATATAAACATGGCTATAATGTGTTATGCCTTTTTATAAATATTTATAGCCATGTTTATAATGCTTTATGAATGCATCATGATGCACTATGAATGTGTTTATAAATTACTGAAAACAGGACCTTAAGGAAAGTGTTAGCGAAGGTCCATAATGTCTGTTCTCATGGTTTTGCTGAAATATTCAATCCAAGATTGAAATAAGCCATGAATTTCAGTTATAACATTCATTCTTTTCATGAAGATCATTGTTTTAATTTTGTTTTTAATTCCCGTTTTGTTGAGTATTTAAAGGCCAAAACAAAAAGTGTGAGGATATTTACAAAATGATAAAAAAAACATTGTGCCACAAATTTAGCTCTGACACAGTAAGCCGTTCAGTTCCATTAGAAAATATTGCGCAGAGCAGGTGATATTGTATATGCCCAGAATACACTTTGCACACACTTCCTGTAAAAATAAAAAACAAAAACACCAGTGATATTCAAATCACCAAAATATGTGCAGTATAATTATATAAAAATAAAGGTAATATAATTATACATATCTGGGTTCTCTGGGATGAAAAGAAGAATGAGTTTTAAAGCCAAACGCTGCATTTTTTTGGCCCAAAAATCATCTAATGAATAACGACATACTTCATTCAATTGCTCTGGCTTTATTTTGAAGCCCCTGAAGTATACTCCTGCTGAAAGAAAAACAAAATGTGCGAGGGATCTATCTTTCCTGGAAATTAACTTCAGCTGTTTCCCAATTGACCCGCATGGTGAATTTCAAGCTAATTCAGCTGATTTAATGGCTATAAAATTATCTTAAGAAAATGCATTGTTGTGATTTAATGCATTTCCCTCGTACCTCATTCAGCCTCAGGTGAACGGTAAATGTGCTTTGTTATCTACCGTCACTGTAATATATTACAAACACTATCTGGGAATTTACTGATAAGTGATATATGATATTTATCCATTTATGCCCAGCTGGATGGTTAGAGGCAGGAGGGTGATGCGACTGGGGCGTATTTAGGCTGCTCCTCGAGCGACGCTCGTTACGGAACAGCCGTCGGTTCCCGGGGAAGCATCGGTCGCCGCGGCGACGCTGCTCTGATGCTGTGTGTGCAGGCTGAGACAAGGCTGCGGCTGCATGATGAATTAACAGCTAATGAGACGCAAATGGAGGACTCTGGTGCTCTCTCTCTCTCTCTCTGTGCCATCTACCGTACTAACCGAGCACCATCTCTTGTCCCTACCTTTACCCCCATCTTTGAACTCCTCAGGCGAAGGACCCTTTTCGCCTTCCTAACTCTCCTGCCATCCTGCCTTTGGACTGATTATCTTTTGGCTTTTTATATTAATCCATGGTAAGTAGCCCTTGACGGCCGACTGCTAGGCTACAGCGTGCCCTCAGCAATCCCCCGGAGCACGGCCCTGTTTGCACGCTGGCGG
>JAODUD010000001.1:28923053-28939011 GCA_026784285.1 Stomatorhinus walkeri | reverse complement strand
GGGAGAGGGGGGGCGGGGCCTCGCTCTGGGAGAGGGGGGCGTGGCCTCACTCTGGGAGAGGGGGGCGGGGCCAGTTCCGGATTCCCGGAGGCATAATGGGACACATATATGACCTGGAGACTAAGAGCCTTTAGTTGACACCACATTCTTGCTCCCACATTATCTCACTGAGGATCAACATTGCGCTTAAATCTTGCGACCAAATCATTCTGCACCAGAGGCTCTAACTGCTTACACCTGCATAGAATTCTGAGTGAATATTGATGGTGCAATCAAACATTCACTGACATAGTAGTGGCTAGTGGCACGGCACTAACAATGGAAGGGCTTTTGCTTCAACCTCAAAATGCTGCTTGCATGTATGTGAAGCATCGCAGTGCAACTTTCAGACCATTCCTGAAGCTCTCAGGTTTAGCGGCTGGCTGCTAAGGGCCTGGTAGGTGGCTCAGTCACATCCTTCCCTTGCTTATTGGCTTAGGGCTTGACATGTCTAGTGCTTTGATTGGCTGGCTGTAGATCAGACGTAGTATAATTGCCGTTTATGACATCCCTGGGTTTCTCAATCGTCTTGAGCACAGAATAACTTTGGACTAAATTTTATCTGAAATCTTTCCCCTTGCAATTTCCTGTAATTATATTTTTTATCCACCTTCATATATAATACTGTGTTATTCTTAAATGATTGTTACGCAGGAATATGTTTAATAACTTAAAGAATACTACAGTTCTGCAAATGACTGTGTTAACAGAACCATAAACCAAAATGCTTTTTTTTTCTCTATGCAAATGAACTGGCTGTGTTGTTAACCCTAATTTTGTGCCGCTTATCATCAAAATCTTTCATTTGTAATTATAGGAGCAAGACTGCCTTAAAGAAGAGGAAGCTAACATGGTAAGTCTGCACAAGAGTGTAGGTTTGCGTTCAACATTGATGGGGGTCAAATCAGCCCCTACGGCCCGCCCGCATAAACTCCCACAGAAATGGTGGGCATGAGCCAATACCATCTGAACATAAATCTACGTCCTTGAGTCTGCACATGTGTGAATGATCACCATGAAACACAGAGCAAAGACACTCACGCACGCTGGGGGTCAGTGAAGCTTCTTGTCCCACTCAGATGGTGTTCACATGGAAACCACACAGCCAGTTTCCTCCGCATGGTGTGTCAGAGGACGGTGGAGAGGACATCACCGTGCGTGTGTCTGTGACAGGTTGCCGCTCATTCAGAGCAGCAAACAGCAGCCAGATGGATGAGTAGGTGTCGTGTTTCAGGCTCTATGCTCGACATCCGGTTGCTTTCAGAGCCATGAGCAGGAATGAACCCCCAGCGCTGAGTATGCCAGCTCACCCCACCATTTTTATGTAACACACAGGCCCGTGGGCTTCACTGCTGTCCTGTTTCTTTGTAGACTTTGCACGTTATTCTCATATTCGCGTGGGTTTCATCCAGGAACTACACCTCCCTGAACACACAGCTTAGACAGATTGACGTCTACAAAGTGCACAGCACTTGCTAATGTGTTCTGTGTTTCCTGTGAGAGGCTCAGTGCTGGTCTGAATAAGTGCTTATTGATTATGTTATTTCTGTTAGATTATTACAAAAAAATGCATGAAACCAGTAGGCTTCACCTGCCATAATTAATGCAAAGAAAGTGAACTGTATGAAATCCAAAATTACTGTATATGATTTGCAAAGTCCTTTGTTTATTAATGTATAACTATCACAGATATTTTCTAAACGGAAGTACAAGGTTGTACAAGGTTTCCCTTCAGCACCTTATCTGTCTTGGTGTTTAAAATCATAGTGAACTAAACCAGTAGGATATTACAGATTACCTTGGGGTGGATGGATTGTGTAATTATTACTAAGGTTTTCTAATTAACCTGATGGAGCAGAATGTCAGTATAGAGTCATAAGGGGCAAGTTGCCCACCACATGTTTTCTGAATGTTTCTGGCCTGTGTGTGGCTCAGTGGTTTAGGAGCCTGTGCCTGTGATCGGAAGGTTGCTGGTTCAAATCCTGTGGCTGTTTGAGTGACTGTATCACCATTAGGCACCAAAGCAAGGTGCTCAACCCCCATTTGCTCCAGGCTCTATCTGACCCAGCCTTCTCATTTAAGCTTTGCTTTGAATAACCTCATCTACTAAATAAATGTAAAGATCACTTTGTTACAGCCTTACGCAGTGAACACAAGTGGTCACGCCTAAGTTGAACTGCATTTGGCCAGTTAGAATGACATTAGTATTATGCTTAGGCTCTGCTGCTGTTATCTGCTGATGTAATATGCAGTTTGGTACACAGTACTGTATTCCAGATATTAGTCATTATTAAAAAATCGACTGCTGACTGTTGTAATATCCCAGCTCATTGTCTTGTAATGTATCAGTTGTACCCTGCTACCAAATCGCTTACGTGGAAAATTGGATAAAGGCCTTTTGCTAGCAGGAAATTAACATTGCACGGGTTGTTTACAGTGAAACGTTATTAGGAATCTTGTAATGCACTCCCATGCAAGCATTAATTTATGACGGGTGTGTCATCTGCCACAAATTTTCGTGTGTCATCTGGAATAAATGGTAGGGCTTGCAAAGACTTGAAGGACTGCTCAAATCACAGGTCTGTAATGTGCTTGTAAAAATCCTTCCTCTACATTTACTGTGGTGCCTGTAAAAAATAATCACTTCGGCGCAGCTGTGACCTTATCGGGAGAAACTGGGGGGTGATAATGAAATGTGATAAAAAGCAGTATGAAAGGGTCCCCCCCCCCGCATCACCATATGTATGAAAATCCTTATCCCTTGCCTCCAGCCCGGTGCAGCTGGATGACTTCGACGCCTACATCAGTGACATGACCAGAGACTCCGCCTACAAGTTCTCTCTGCAGTTCGAGGTAGGAGTCCGTACCTTGTGGATGGCGGCTCCTAGACTGGGATTGAAACCAGAGCTAGGAATACATTAGAGGAAGATGGGGCAAAGTGAAGGGTTTGTCGCTAATACTAACATTTCATCCAGACAGAGAAGCACCAGAAGTAAAGTGAGGTGAGCATTTCATCTATATACACAGTCAGTGGAATCGGGGGGGCAGCACTTCATAGGGCATCCTAAATGTATTGCTAAGGCTCCCCCATGCCTGGCAATATATGGGGGGGGGGGGGCAAGGTTATATACTGTCAGGAGGCCCAGAATTTCTCGCTGTACCCCTGTACAAATCCCATGACATACATACATAGAGATACATATACATAGGCAAACATGGGGTCCAGTACAGTATATGGAGGGTTTGAATCATGTTAGTTAAGTCAGAGTGCAAGGTGGGGGAAGCAGGGTTCGGAGGAGCCTGACGGCCGAGGGGAAGGAGCTGCCATTCAGTCTGGTGGATGCTGTGCTGTGCTTCCTTCTTCCAAATGGTGTGGGATGGTAGGTAGGAGGGGTTTTCTAGTAAGCTGGAGGCCCCATGGATACAGCGTGCATCACCCTCCGGTGATGTTTTCACTATTAGTCTGAGACTTGTCAGATGCCAAACCAGACAGTGTTGCAGCTGGTTAGGACGTTCTCTGTGGCGGGAGTGGGCTCGCTCTCCTCAGTCACCACAGATAATAGGGGTACTGCCAGTAAACTTGGTGTCTAGAAGTGTCTAGGTTCAGTGATCGGTGACGCTTGGTATTTCTGACTGTCTCTGTGGTGGAGTTGTTGATGGAAAGTGTCTCCAGTGTACCAGTCCACAAGCCACTTTAGATCAGCATGTTCATCACTGCTGCTGGCCAGGTTCACCACTGTTGTGTCATCAGCAAACTCGATGACATCATTTGAACTGCAGTGTGCAATAAAGTGTTAGCAGGGTGAACAGCACTGGGCTGAGCACACCACCCTCGGGGGTGCTAGTGCCCATTGTGGTTGTGCTGGACATTCTGCTAAAATGGAATGTCTGAGGTCTTTCACTCAGGAATAACCTGTTGCAGAGGATGATGTCAAAGCCCAACAGGCTCAGTTACCCAATCAGCCACTTGGGGACAATTTTGTTGAATACTAAGTATAGTGGTCATCATTCTTACATCACTGTTTTTCTGGTCTGTGTGGGACTGGGCCAGATGAAGGACTAAGGACATGGCAGTTGATTGGATAGGGTGATGTACAAAACTGGAAGGGGTCTAGTGAGCTGGAGAGTTAGTGTTTCATATGGCCTGTGACTCACTTCTGGAAGCACTTAATGATGGCTGGTATGATGGTAGCGGCCTGGAGCTTGCAGGAACAGCTGCCTGGCTCAGGGAGACGTTAAAGATGGGCATATCTGCCAGCTAGTTCTTCTGCACATTCCTTGAGCACATAACCAGGTATGTTATCTGGTCCAGCGGTCTTGAACCTAGATGAGATTTTCCTGCTGTGCATAGATTGGGTACCTGATAATCAGAAAAAGGCATGATCTTCCTCTATGATGCAATGTCCAGTGTATCAAATTGTGTGTAGAAGTCATTCAGCATGTGTTTTTAGATACTGAATTATCCATAGTACAGGGAACAGCTTTGCGGTTTTTGCACATGGTCAGTGTTGGCAGTTGAGGGTAGTGATGGCTAAATGAAACATCATGAACTATTAGCTGTATTTTCTGACTCCACTAGATGCTGGTCTTTCTTCAGAAAATGACTCAAAGCATGCTGCAAAATAAACAAAGAGCACCATCTAGTGGGGTCATAAAATACAGCAAATGGTTCATGAAGCTTGATTTGGCCATTACTAGTCGAGGGGGAATCATCCACCCTCATGGCTGTTCTTGTTTTCATGTTGTCCCTTTGCTGATACAGGAGCTGAAGAGCGTGGGTTTGGACCTGTCCCATGAAGCTGCTGACCTTGCTGTCAACCGATCCAAAAACAGATACACCAACATCCTGCCATGTGAGTCAGGCAAACACACAAATACACTCGGTTATACATAGGGAGACTTGGCCCAATCTGAGTGCTAAGAGGACAAAATCCCACAAAACACCGAACATGAGAAATATTTTAAATAAGAATTCATCAATAATTCCCTCTCTTTTTCATTGCGTCCCCCCACACAGTGCTAAATTATTAATTTAAGAGATATAAGCTATAGTTACTGTGGGTCTTACTATACTTCTGTGGGGTCCTGGGTGAGAGATGAGGGTCACCCAGCCTTGTTTTCACTACACCACAACCAAAGCGTCATATAGGCACATTGTCTAGGGTGTGTCGTTCCAGAGCACCTACAGCACTATAGAGTTGAAAGCCGTTAGAATGACAGTCAGCCGTCTGCTATGTTCATTAAGTGTCTGTCACCACTATGAGGCATGTGTGACATTCAGACTTCTGTCCCATTCAGATGACTTCAGCCGTGTCAAGCTACTCTCTATGCAAAATGAGGAAGGATTGGACTACATTAATGCTAATTATATTCCCGTAAGTGTTGCTGCTTTTTAAATCTGTAGTCATGTACTTTCTGATCCATCAGCTCTGTTATGTTTGAGTCTTTTTATGCAGAGATCCAATCCTGATAGCCGCTCTGTCACGTCCTTGTCAATCCTTCATACTTTGAACATCAATAACACAACATTTCATGATGTTTCTCTTTTGATACCTGACCTGGGCGAAAACCTTTATTCATAGAATGAATTTCTAAAGTTTTTTCTGGTAGGTCTCATGCGAGTTGTACTGCATGTTGTGAGAATATATAGCTGGGATTTGTATTGTTTCTGTTGATTTGTTGTCGCTAAGAATTTGGTTGATGGCCGACCTTTGAGCCACAGTCCTTGTGGTTGTGTTTGCAGGGCTACAAGGGGCCCCGGGAGTACATCGCCACCCAAGGCCCACTGCCCGAGACCCGTGACGACTTCTGGAGGATGGTGCTGCAGCAGAAGTGTCGCATCATCGTCATGCTGACGCAGTGCAACGAGCGGCGAAGGGTGGGCCTTGGCATATGTCAATCAACCCTGCTGGCCCCTGATTGGCTCTTGGGGGCTGTGAACTTCGCGGAGGGCGGTGTCAGGCACTAAAGCATGGTTTAGCCACGCGGTAGAGAAAAATGGAAAAGGCAGAAAAACACATATATTTCAGCATCGGTTGTGCCATGTTTACAGTGACGCTGCATAACGGACATTCCTGAACATGTTTTTTGTACCGAAGCTTCCCATGCGAATGAAGGAAGGTTAAATGAGCAGATAGCCTTCTTTACCCTGTAAAACACTATTAGCTTCCCTGTATTTCATATCATGTACTGGAATCTTAAGAAGGGATTTACTGGTTATGTCATGCATTAATAATAATAATTGGTGCATTCATATTGTAATGCTTTTTATGATGAAGCTAACTGCTGATGCAATGCAATTGATTGAAGTTTTATTGCAAAATTTATAGTTGCATAGGTTGTAAACAAATGTTTGTCACAAACACATTAAATTACAGACAAATATTTAAAGCCAAAAATATATAAATCACAATTCTTCACTTAGTACAATCAAGACCCTGAAATAACTATTCTTTTGCTTTATGGTCATCAATGCATAGCTCAGATGTACCTATAAATTCTCCACATTAATCTTGAAATCACCAGGGTCAGTCATGGCTGAACTCAGTAACATGAAGGTTGGTTTGATATGTTTACAGGTGAAATGTGACCACTACTGGCCCTACACTGAGGCACCGGTCACATACGGAGAGATCACTGTGGAGATGCTGTCAGAGAAGGAGTCTCCAGAGTGGACTGTCAGGAACTTTAGACTGAGCTACGTGAGTGAGACATTCCCAGCGCTAATGGCGTTAAACCGGGGCATCATCCAGAGTGCTTCTGAAAATGGTGATGTCGCTACCCGTAGGATGGCTCAGTGTCGTAATGAGACGGGCCTCAGCGAAAGACGCCAGAGAGCAGGCGCTACTTTATCTAATCGCATCTCAGATCCATTTCACCGCTAAAGCCTTATTACAGATTCCAGCAACAGGATCCTTGATCACCGGATACAGGAAAGGCATCTATAAATCAATAGCACATAGTCTGGCTGGCTTATCAGACGCAGGCCTGTGTAGAGTGAGGGGGTGGGGGCAGGGTAGGATGCTGCTTGTTCCAAGGTATAATAGGTAAAATTCATTCGGGAGAAATACACCCCCTAGTGGCTCTTCAGTGCGTCATATTAAATGAAATGTTTCATGTCAGGAATACTTCGGCATTCATAACTTTGCTTTATGATGGACATCGCCGCCCCTGGATCACAGCAGTCCTCTCTCAATGTGCTGCAGGCGGATGAGACTCAGGATGTCCTGCACTTGAACTACACGTCCTGGCCAGACCACGGTGTTCCCACCATCAACGCCATCGAGAGCATTTTGCAGTTTGTACACATTGCGAGGCAGCAGGCAGTAAAAGTGAAGGGTCCTATTATCGTACACTGCAGGTAGAGCCACGCTTGCGTTCATCTGCACTCTAATACACTAGTATAAATCGGACATAGTAAATAAAATGCATAAACATTCGAATAGCCTGTGATTGGTTAGCGCCCCATTCCGGATTGTGCCCTGCCTTGCACCTGTAGCCTACGTGACCCTGAATAAGATAAGTAATTACAGAAAGGATGGATTGATGGTTGGATGGATGGGCATTCAAACAATAATAATAATAATAATAATCAATCCTTTATTTATCCCCATGGGGAAATTCCTTTTTATGCCTCCCTCAACTTGCTCTTTGTAGAGCAAGCTGTCCACAAGTCACTACATCAAGGTTGGGCTTGGCAATATGTCAAAATATTTAACTAATATATTTTTTCATATTAATCAATATTGATAATTATCACTAGATAATTTATTATGTCATTATTTCTTTACATCAAGATTTAAAAAAAAATTCCCTTAGAATTCCAATTAATCAAATGCAGATCATGAAAAAAAGACAAATTGAATGTGCTACAAACTGCAATCTAATTTTACTAAATATATCATACAAAAATAGACTATTAATAGTTTTTATATAACCGATATCTCAACTTATCGGCATATGTATTTAAACGACAAAATAATGAGAAACTTCCACAAACTCTTGATAGTGTGCATCAACCTATCAGATCAGAGAAAGGAGTGCAGTTCCTACCAATCATACCACAGTCTTTTAAGAACAGACAACCAACAAACTCACAGCAAGGCTAGGTGACTTAGTGAAGCATGGTACGAGCTACTTTTTTGATCATATATAAGACAGGTGCTCCTTTAGAGGAACCTTCAATTGTCAGCGAAGAGTCGCAACATCTTTTAAAAAGCAGACATTGCAGATAACAGAGTAGTGCTGCGTGCTGTAAACACTGCTGGAAATTCATGCCAACTGAGCAGTGTGAACTGCTAGGCCATGTGCTTGGAATGGTCAAAAAACCCTGATCTCCTATTTCCCTTGCCTGTCCACTTTGCTTCCATGCATTGGCTCATTTCATGGTACACCTCAGGGTAGGATTACAATAACCATTATCATGATATCAAAGCTCTTGTCTCTCTCTAGTCTGGGATGATGTGACGTGGATGCTGACAGTCAGGCTGATGAAACCTTACCTCCCTTCCCTCACAGTGCCGGAGTGGGTCGCACTGGAACCTTCATTGCTCTGGACCGGCTGATGCAGCACATACGGGAGCATGAGTTTGTTGACGTGCTGGGCCTGGTGGCAGACATGCGAGCGCACAGGCTGTGCATGGTGCAGACGGAGGTCAGGACCTATATGTGATATTTGCTATTAGGGTTTTATAAATGGGTAACTGTATGAAAAATGAAGTCAGTCAAAGCTTTGCCAACATGATATGAAACTGCACAGTTGATAAAAAGTATAAGAAGAGTGGTTATTAACAGACCAGGGATCAACCAGAAGGTTTCTAGTTTAATTCCCTTGTGTCAGCTACTTAGTTACCCTAACAAATCCCAGTAAGATATCAAACTGTATGGATGAAAGTGACTCACTTTAGATAAAAGTGTCTGCCAAAAACATACTATTATTGGCATGTGAAAGAATTATTATGACATAGTGTTGTTGTTAGCAGCAAATATAAGCATATTTTTCCATGTACAGTGCCAAAGAAATGCAGAGAACAAACACATTCTGTCGTTAAACATAACTGATGAATATGTTCATCACTAGCAATATAGTGATAAAAGCTCGTTGCTCACCTCTGCCCCCTGCTGGTTCGGCCCAGTCCTAACAACATCTGTCGCCTTTACAGGAGCAGTATGTGTTTATCCATCAGTGCGTCCAACTGATGTGGAGGAAGAAGCAGCAGACAGTCACAGGAGATGTTGTCTACGAAAATGTCATCAAGTCATAATCGTGGAGTCCTTCAGTGTGAGCCGTTCTGAATGCCGCCATTCCTTATGATAAAAATGTGAATAAAAAGCACAAAAACGTACCAGAACTGGTTTGAATAAATTACTTAACTTGTAAATTATTTCTCCCAGAAATGCATTCAGGGGAGTGAATCACTGATGTAATCAGGCAGTGAACTGAGAAAGTGCTATTCAGTCCTTGGAAAAAAATAATAGAATTATGAGCAATAACAATAATTGTTTATGTTTTTCATGTCTTGCCTGACAGGTTGAAGTGATTCATCTGCCCCCCCCCCCTGCTTCAGGCTTTCGTTCTCTGCCCAGAGATTTGTTTAATCATCGATGCCAAAAATGAACACATAAAAGAGAAACAGCGCTTTCGTTTAAAACTGGAGGACGCATGGGAAGTGATCTTGCCTTAACGGAGCATTTATTTGCTGAAAACTTTTGGTTTTTGGGATATTTTTCAAAGTCGCCTTAGTCAGAATATATTTAAGAAAACTTCTGGCCTATCCAGCAAAATGAACTGTCCCCCACAAAGATATTTCACTTTGGTTAACAAGAAGCATCAGAACTGGAACACCTTTGACACCGATCCAGAGAGTCCCTCTAGTGGTACATGAGTGGAACTGAAGGTCAGTCAGCCACATCCTCTAAATATTATGTTTGAATTGGTCAAAAAAAATCACGTATTTCAGAAATGGCATCACCTCACAACAGTGCAATGTTACAGCAAGTTTCATGGGAAGCATTACATGTAATGGCATCTGGTCCACAGTAGGCTGGTTATGAGTGAACACATTTATTTAGCTTTTTCAGCTTTTTTCAGCACCTGAGACCCATCTGTGCAACATTTTAGTTCAAGTCGAACCCCAATATTCAGTCATACTGCCAGTGGTTGACGGTGCTGCGAAGGTAAGAAAGGGTCATCGGAGGGCTTGAGGGAGGGGCCCCTGCGTTGCCCTGATGGAGGGCTCTCTCTGTCATGGTGGCCGGAAAGGTGACGGCCTGGTTCCCAGGAGTCTGTGGCTAAGGGAGGGAGGCTGTAAACAGATATTTTCCTGTGGGACTCAAGAGCTTTGTGAATTAGGGTCTGTTCTACAGGAAGTCCCCCCCGTGCAAACCCTGTCCCTCTGCTGTCACATAGGCTGCAGGGCACCCAGCTCCCAGGTCATGTGAGTAACAGCCCCAAAGGGGGGTGGGGGGGGGGGTATGGGAAGCTTTCCGGAAGCTTCCTGTCATGTCAGGTTACTGAACACAAATATCCGGTTACATCATCCCTAGCTCGCTCCTTACTCCCACGTTTCCGGTCCTGTTGACAAAGCAGGGCCACATATGTGCTCGTCATATACATGCTGAACACGCTGTAACTTCACGCTGATTATTTTTACCTGGGACATGTTGTCTTGCTTCCCTTCAAGACGGTTCTTCCTGTAAAGGAGCTGGAACTCCATTCAGATGGAGTACTTCACCCTAAGCAGTAGCACCCAGGATACGTGGCCTGTGATTATCATGTGGAGCCCTTAGCATCGATCGCCTCGCATGAGGACCTGAGAGCAGAGCCCTTCATACAGAGGATTGGCCAGAAGACTCTCACCGCAGAGAAATAATATCCCTCAGTAAATCTTGGACGAGAAGAGAAGCTTGTCGGCCAAAATGGTCACGGGACCAATGCAAATCTGGCAGTGTGTGAAAACAACGGCTAATGTAGAGTAGGCAACAAGTTAGCCACTGGAGAACCTTTCTGCATGTTCCAACGGGCTGCAGCTCTTCCTGTGTGGTGTGTGTGGTGTGTGTCCAATGTGTTGTGGAGTCTGGGGACAATGCTGAACACCATTTCTCCCCAATTTAACCGAGTGAACAGCAAAAGGCAGCTGCTCGTCCAGTTCTGTGTGTGGCCGGTTCAGTCTGTCACTGGTGCCATTGCTGTGCATTTTTCTGTCATGTCGCTAGAGGGAGGATCCTCTATTACTAGAATAGCTGGGTGATAATTGTCAATAAGTTCAGTGTGTGTGTTGAATAAAGCCTTTCGGTATCTGTTCTTATGAACGGTGGCGCTCAGCATCTTCCTTGAGTCTTTCTCGAAAAGAGGACACCATTCTAACCATTACTACCAGTAGAGAATGGACGTAACTAGCTAAAATATTAACAGTCAAGGTTCTGAATTGGTATCGCAGTTTATAAAACACAAAACACACTATAATTTTTATAATACTGTTTATTGTAGAATTCCATCAAATTATTGTGGAAAAGGCACCATGGAAGCTATACACGTACAATTATGAATTACACTATTAATACATTTCCCCCTGACACATTTCCATATTTTTCCCCAAAGGATCAGTTAATCAATAACCACACAAAAAAGAACAGGGCAAGCCATCAAATGACTTTTTCTAAATGATCTTTCCATTCATTTAGAATAAAAATGCGATAGCAGAGAATGGTCCTTGATTAAATCTAGCACATTACACCATCAACTCCATAGATTTATGAGGAAAAAATCAGCTGTGCAGAGTAAAGCTCAGAGCCAGAATGTTAAGCCACGAATGACTTTATAAATATACATCTTCAGTTATGGATTTTTAAAATGCGCAAGCTTTCATGTTCAGTTAACACAGCGTGAATTCAGCGAGTCCACAGTCTTCGTATGCAGTCTATTTTACAAAGATTCTACACATTCTGATCTCCCAGAACTTGATCTTGGCCAACTACGTGGCTGTTTAAGAACAGCTCCACGCTAAGGTTTAATACCGTGTAATAAACTGCGTGGATTCTCTTTTAAACGGTGAAGCGAGCCAGGTCACGACTAAAAACATTTCATTGAAGGACCTTGGGAGTGTCAGAGTAAATCAGTCTACATCAGCACCAATCAGCCCACTGGCTCTTCAGCTTGTCAAAAGGTCCCCTCATAAAGAACCTGTCACTCAGTTTTCTCCTTGGGGGGGGACTAGCACTCCCACATGTCGAGCATTATCAAATGCCGTGGGGCCTTACAGTGGCAGGATAATGCAGTGAATGTCCATAGTTTTAGGCCACGTTAGAAGACTGGAATCAATTACTTTCATTGGACATTTGAAAAGGCAATGGTACCAAGGAAGACTAATTGTGTAACTAAACTAATCACTCATTTTTGGCTAAGCCTGTATAGCAAACAAATTAGAAGTGCCCATGTTGCGACACAATGGTCAGTTTCCTAACACCAAATTCCCTACCAAAAAAACCTCTTTGCAATAAAATACCTGCATCCAGAACCTTGGTATGAGAGTCAGGCACCACTGTGTACCTGGACGGTGACCCGATCAACCAGGCCACAAGCACACAACAGCCGTGTCAACAAGCTGGTTTCTGTCATATTACATAAAAGTGTGCTTACACCATCATTGAAATCCCTAGCTGTCCATCCAGAGGGCAGTGTTGGATGTGTCCAGAAACTTCCACAGTGTTACAAAAGAATGTGCAATAGGCACCAATTAAATAAATGCTTATCAAACTCAGTGCAGTAGGACAGCGTTTTTAAAATTGAATTTAAAAAAACAACATCTGTATCCTATTATTCAGCTCTGTCATTTTTTAATCGTCCTTGTGCTATTTTGGCATTTCAATGAAATAAATATATTTTCAAAAGAAAAATAATCATGTCACAAAATCAGTTATCCTTTAAATATCTCCCAGTAGAGTTTTCCCCATATTCAACTTTCTCCCACTAGTTCAGTCTAGTACAAACATTCATATTACTTGCTGCACCTATCCTGAATCATTACCGATAGCCGTTAATGTTTCAGACCGAAACACAGCTTCCACCTTGGGGCACACCCTTAGTAATATTACACAGCACCTGTTTCTCAATGCCTATTGGCCTGTACAGATATACAGTATAACATGACTACTACCTCCTGCATTTTCATCTATGGACAACACAGTGTTTCCCTACTAGTAATAACTGAGTACCCATGGACGAGTTACAGGTCCAGGCTAACCTGACTGCTGCAGTCAGCAAACCTGTGGAGTGGGACCCTGGGAAGAGGCGGGGCTAGTCGTGGTGGACGCTCAGTGACCTCCGCCCTCATCGAAGGACTCCACCCCAGAGTCACAGGCGGCGTTCAGCTTCTCCTGCCGCCTTCGCATGATTTCCTGCAGCTCAGAACTTGCTGTCTTCTGGCAGAGGGAGAGACAGGCGATTAGGTTTTCAATAAACGTGCCCTTCGTACAGGGTCTACCAGATGGGCCTGGTGACTGTGATGGAGAGATGCCTTTAGTTCATGTCGCCTAAATACCGAGTTTACCATGTGGGCAGGGAGACCCGGATGGATAAAGGCTGAGAAGTGCGAATGAAAGCCGCAATCAAGCCTGGACCCCTCACACTTTCGAGTAAATAAACTGCGCATTGAGATCGTAAAGAGCAAGAACAATCCAGGGAGGATCACCATCTGTGAACAGCATCATTATTTAAATGAGCATAACCACGCCATAGACGTGTCCGTGCCGCTCGCAACACTGCATGGCTGAGGGGTAGAAGGTATGTGAAACCACGCCTGATAAAACCAGTCTAGTAAAAGGCCATTAAGTCTTATTTTATTCACACTCATTGGTCAGTCACTCAGTGCTGGGCAGTTCGGCATCAGGCATCAGGGCAGCACTGAGTGACTCTATGACATCAGGAAATGTCCGTCATCTCAGCTCGAACAGACCTGAGCAGATCCCCTCCAGACACAACATAAAAATTCATATACCAGAAACGCAAGCCTTCAGTTTTCTGTTATCTCTTCCATCTGCACCTAGCTATTACTGTGCTATTACTGTGCTATTACTGTGTTTATTGAGGATGGAGAGGGGCGAACATAACTGACTTAGCAAGGGGTAACCTAGTAAGGATCAGGTTTGCATACTTAGACCATGCTACAGTGGATGCTAAAGGGAGACGTCAAGCACTAGCACAGCTATGACAATATATACTCCCTGGCCAAAAAAAAGTTTATACTTCTCATTGAACCAGCTTTAGCATTATGGAGGAGAGATTACAGCGTTCATTCACTGAGGCGTTGTTTCGATGAGCTTATGCAATATATCAACATTTACTTTGATCCAGATTTCGGTTCATTTTTCACTAAGATCTTGTATTGATAACGGGAGTGTCTAAGCTCTCCACAGAGTCTTCTCCAGCAGACCCACTTTCAATGGGGTTAAGGTCATGACTCTGTGGTGGTCAAATGATCGGTGGAAATGATTCCTCATTCTCCCTGAACCACCACTTTACAATTCAAGCCTGAAGAATCATTCCATTGTCGTCATGGAATATGTCGGTGCTGTTGGGGAAGAAAAAAAATCCATTGATGGGACAACCTGGTCATTTAGAAGATTCTGGTACTCAGCGGACTTTTATAGCTGCATAAAGTTGCTGAGCTGAGACCAGACCAACTGAAGCAAATAAGCAAATTTGCTAATTTAAATGGTGACTTTTTTTGGCCAGGCAGGGTACCACTTGTTGGACAGTCAACGAAGTCCTTAGGCTGGATTCAATCAGACACATGTGACAATTATCAGCCATGTCTGCATGTAAAAGAATATCTCTTGGTCAGAAGCTTCCAATCGGCTGTCATCTAAAGATTATGGTTATTGTGCTGGGACTTTATTCTGCGTGTGGTATTTTTTTTTGTCTAAATCTAATAATAGGTAGTGATGAAACACTGCAACTGTTTGGAACTTCGTACCACAAATGAATACAGGTTTCATGGGGGAGGGTATTTAGAAGTTACTGCCACAGTGAACTGAAAAAAAGTTTGCAGAATATTCTACTGAAACCACATCATGCCTGTGAACCCAGCCAAACAGAGCAGTCATCCCTGTACACACACAATACCTGCATGCTTCACACCAACAGACCATACGAAGATCATAGAAGATCACAGGAAGTCAGACGAAAATCTGCAGACAGACGGTATGAACTATGGGAATGGGACTCTTCTGGTGATAATTTGTACAGTGATTTGTACAGAATCTAGAAGGACTTCTCGTTCCACAAAGGCAGCCAAACACAACATTCAAGTTATTAGGTGTATGATCACTGTATTTAGTACATCCCACCATTAGAGGCAGTGGACTGGAAATTTTATTAACTTAATCATTTAAAGCTTGTGCACTTTAAACAGTATGGGTTAACCAAAATTGCATTCTTATTTGCTATGTAGTAGGAAAAATGTAGAGTGCAAAGTATATATGAGAGAGTAGATGATCAGTAACCAGATGACATATAACCGTCATGTTTAACCGACGGACTCCGTACTACGCATCAAGGCCACTGGAGCTGCATCCAAAGGGTGAAGAAAGTCACTTGCTCAAATATTTGTGCTAAGATGACAGAGGAAGTACTGTGCAAATATCAGCAGAAAACTACACCCAGTTACAGAATTTTACTCAAATATATATACATATATTATATTTATTCATTTTTTTAATGTATCACCTGCTGGATGATGGAGCTGGTGGACCAGGCCACTCACCTCGAGAGCAGCCTTCTGCACGGTGACCTGACTGTAGACCCGCGCCCCGTCATCTGGACACACCGTCTTCAGCTCCTCCTTACTCACCTCGAGAGCAGCCTTCTGCACGGTGACCTGACTGTAGACCCGCGCCCCGTCATCTGGACACACCGTCTTCA
>JAODUD010000001.1:28905868-28916951 GCA_026784285.1 Stomatorhinus walkeri | reverse complement strand
GGGATTCTTGACCATGAGTGCCTCCTTACCTAACAAGGTTAATTAGTGAAGGAGTGGGATCACTTGTTGATTAGTGATCATCAGACATGTTTTTATTATCATACTGAAAGAGAGCAGCAACAGCCTTAATACATGTAACGAGATGTAATGACACAGTAACTTCATGCAGCTCATGGATTGTGGCAGTGTTTCAGTCCCCAGGGGACCACAGAAAGTCCACATTTTTGCTCCCTCATAGCTCTCTACCCAGCTTCCGGGAGGGAGAAAAATGTGAACTGTCTGGTAGGGGATTGGGTGGGAGCAAAAATGTGAACTGTCTGGTAGGGGATTGGGTGGGAGCAAAAATGTGAATTGTCTGGTAGGGGATTGGGTGGGAGCAAAAACATGGGCTGAATGTGGGTTGCTGAGGAATGGATTGGGAAACAAAAGATTGGGGCCGTCCAGCAGCAGCTCCAGCTCCAGCCACCGAGGACGGGTCCACACTCTATGCTCCCACCTGCTCTTTGTCCAGCCGTCTCCCAATGAGAGCCAGAGACGCCTTTCCTGGGGAGCGGTGGCGGAGTGCAGGAAGTCCACTGCCTCCCGTGTGAGCAGAGGGCTGATCGCACCTTTGGCCAGGTCCACACCACCTGTGGCCTGAACCACCTGCAGGGGGTGACGGAGAGGTACAAAGGACGCGGTAACACCGCTAGTTCTGCACAGGCTGTCCTGGTAAGAGGTGTCATCAACATGGAAATTGTGCAGATATTTCTCACCCTTAATAAGCAAGAATGTGATATAAGATTGAAGAACACAGACTGATATTTATAAGTTTGCTGGATTGAATCCCAGAACTGAAATTGTTCCATAAAATTTAAAAATCAAACATATCTTAACAATTTACTCTTAAATACAAGAAAGAACTCAGCCTAAAAATATGCTTTAAGGCTTTCATAATAGTTGATTCACATAGCATACTGTAGGCATGTTATCCACGATTCAATGTCCAGAGTGCAAAATGCAGCAGCCAACGTAAGGTATAAGGAAACAGAGCTAACAAAATACACTAATTTGTCACTTTGAGTAGGAAACATGACTTTCTAAAAGCTGGGTGGTGCAGCAGGTGGGAGACGACTAATGTTTGAATAGATTTACCTACCATGTTTAATGGTGTAAACAAGAAGTGAATTAAATCCAAAGCACTGGGATTCTGAATGCACGATCGGAGCTTTGCCTGCAAAAAGATGGATGTTCAGTGCATGCAGCACGTGGCTGCTAATTCTGCTGCTGTACCTTCTATCTGAAATACTGTACCGGTATCTGAAATTAACTGCCTGAATGTCATCAACAGAGGAAACTCTTCATCCATAAAATGAGGAATGGCATTATGGCAGAAACTTCCAATCAATTTAATAACTTCCTGTAATTTAATAGTCTGCCTGTTTGTTTAGGTAAATTAAGGACAAACATTTCAACAAGTTTTGAGACTGGAAAACTTCCGGCCAAAAAAAAAAAAAACAATGTGCAGAATTATTCCAGTCAAATCACATTGAAATTTATTTAGCAGATCCCTTCTGCTAGGATAACTTCTATTTGCCAGGAACAATGATAGGGATCGGCATACAGTCTGTAACTCTTTGAGTTTGGTTTAGCTGAGCAGTGTACAAGTGAATAGATAGAAAGGTACAAATGTCACACACCTTACAGAGGATGTAAGACTCTGCAAATTCCTTATTATCCCCAAATCTTACCAAAAGGTTGAAGGCAAGCTTAAATTTTTGTAAGCAGTCAATGAACTCCTCTTGCGCAGGCAACTTTGCTCGTAGGGTGAGTACTCCCTCTAGTGGAGAAAACAAGTATGTCAAGCCTGTACTCTAAAATGGCATTATCAAGATAATTTAAGCAATCAGTAGTTTATTTCGTTGTGAATCAGCCCACTATAAACTTTGATAAGAGTACCCTTACTGAAGACATGATACCTTCCCTAGGTCACTGAGGGTTTTATCAAACAACATTAACATGTTTGGAGTACAGAGCTATCGACCCTGTCTGATGTTGCATGTAGATGTCATCTGGTACGTGAAAACCCAGCATGCCTGGTGTAAAGCAGGCCAGTGGCTAGTGCAGTCTGGCAGGGCTATAACCTGGACCATTTTTGAAGATCACTGCTTTCTGTCCATGAAACATATTTAAGCTGGTTCACAAAATAATAGCTTCCTCACCTCCTGGGCCCTTCTTCTTGTTCTTTGACTTCTTCCTCTTTGAAAGCTCACTGAATGCCTCAGCTGCCTTCTGCAGTTTAGTCACGAAATACTCAATGTCGTCTAAGATGTGGTTGAGAATTTGCTGCAATGGAAAGTGAATCGTTTGTCGTGAAAACACACCCATAGCCATGCACCTTAAGGATTTAAATCAGAAAATAACAAATCATCATCTTTAACTTCAGGGTATATACATCTACATGAGGAGGGTGGAACTGAAGATGGGGTATACATGGAAATGAGGAGGGTATGATTAAAGACGGAATATATCTGAATGAGGGTATAATTAAAGGCAAAATATATCTGAATGAGGAGGGTATGATTAAAGATGGAATATATCTGAATGAGGAGGGTCATGGTCTGTGTTGGAGTGACCATCACCCGACAATAGCCCGCCCTAACAGGAATCGCACAGGGAAATCACCCACAACGTCCAGCATTCTGCAGAGGAGTTGCGGTACCACTTACCACGTCACGGTCGATCCTGGCTGCGGTCATCTCCGGTGGCTCCTCCTGGCCAGAGTACAGCCTCTGCTTGCCATCTGCCACGAGAGACACAGCAGCGGCCTTAAGTTGGGGGGGTGAGACCAAGGTGCTGCGTACAGTTAGCTGGAACTACCCTACGCACACAGAGTGTGAGCGCTGATGTTTAACTGATGTTATCTGCGGCCCTCTTCCACAAACAGGGCAGAAATGTCTTCATGAAGGATATCCCTCAAAGCTGGCATTTCTCCCTGGGGGGCAACTTTAACGGTAAGGTGCGTGACATCACTGCACCCCCAAGGCGTATCGGCACCCTCACAGTCAGGCAGCTCGCCGGCTGTCCGCGTCGACCAAGCTGCCACCCGGCTCTTGACATCCCCGTGCGTGGTGGGGGTCGGGAAGCCCGGGGCGGGGGCTGTTGGGGGTGGTGGAATGGCCCCATCGCTGCTCAGGATCATCCTGGACATACAAAGACACATGACGAGAACAGGGGAACTGGCTGAACAATCAGAGGCAGCAATATGAAACAGAAGCAAGATTCAAGGAGTCAGGGGTCCATAATTGGAGCCTTTTGGAAGGTAACCATGGCAACAGAATGGCGAGTGATCACTGCTCAACAATTTACATGTTACCAGCCACAATTCTTCACCACAACATTATCATCATCATTATTATTATTTTGTTCTTATTGTTACATTATTATTGTCATTGTTATTACTATTTTAATGTTGGCGTTGTTGCTGTTATTGTTCTTGTTGCTGCTGCCGCCGTTATTATCAAAGTATCAAGTGATGAATGAATTACGATCATTATTAGTTTGCCACAACATTTGTTGTGGCAAGGAAAATGGCCACACGGCTGCAGGGCACAGACCCCAATGTGGTGTGAGTACAGACACACACTAAAGCCGATGTCTCTCAGACACAGTAGAATGTGTTAATGGTTCAGAATGGCCTCGTACCTGAGCACCTCTGGCCTTCTCTTTACTTTACCAGCCTTGTGGTCACCGATGGCACTTTCAATATCGGCATGGATCACGTCAGCCTGACGGAAGACAAGATGTGCTTTCTTATTGGGATTAGCCACAGCCTTCGAGTTTGAGAAATTACTTTTGATTAATCTCAAGACTATTCTCAGCGGAATAAAACTCCCATGCTAAAACAGCCAGTTTGCATTGCCGTGAATTGTTTTGGTGATTTATTACCTATAAATAGCATGATAAGAAAGTTGATTTATAATACGATTTTTGTGAAATTCCAAGATTCTGCAGTGAATGAATGTAGACATGGTTGTCCTACTCAATATTCTGAGAATCGACAATCCAGCATGATACAAGGTACTAGAATGTAGAGGATCAGTGGTCATAGAGGACAGGATCCATGTGTAAGTAAAGTCAATTCAAGTCAAAGTCAATTCAAGTCAAAGTCAATTCAAGTCAAAGTCAATTCAGGTCAAAGTCAATTCAAGTCAAAGTCAATTCAAGTCAAAGTCAATTCAGGTCAAAGTCAATTCAAGTCAAAGTCAATTCAAGTCAAAGTCAATTCAAGTATCGTCTTCTCCACTGCGCTGCCGCTCCTGAGGCCTGTCATTACATAACCTCAAACGGCTGTGACTCTGCCCCCGTTTCCTACCGGTCCCACGCACTGGCCAGGCTGCGGCTGACCTTGATATGGTCACACTGGAAGAGGTGGAGGTCTGGCTTGCTCTGGCCTGGCTCCTTGCAGACCAGGGCCAGGATGGAGTCGTAGCTGCAGGCCTTGAGCAGTGCCTGGCAGTGCTGGACGGTGCCCAGGGGGAAATTCTCCAGCTCATTCTGGAACCCAACAGCAAGACGGGCGTAAGAGCTGCTTCCCAATGAGAGTAAAATCTACATCCATTAGCAGCAGCACCCTTAAAACGCTGTAATAAAAGTGCCAATAATTATACTGACTTTACTAAAGTTTTACAGAGCTACAATCACCTGAATTGATGGAGTCAATATAACTTCATAAAAGCAACTATAAACATAAACTCAAAGAAAGAGGCAACAGGGAAACTTCCAGATGTTACTGTTCCCTTAAATCAGTGGTTCTCAATTGTATTCCTGGTTCTCCCCATGCCAGAATAATTTCATTCCAACCCTAACTTAATCAGGTTCAGGTGGTCTTTAATAGGCAGTGTGGCTGGAATAAAAACATTTTCGTGGGGGGGGGGGGGGCAGGAACAGAACTGAGAATGACTGCCTTAAATTAAGCAGTTCCACTTTACAATAAAGCCTCCTTTTGCCACTTGCAAATAGTAGTAACTAATTAAATAAAAGAAAATGGTGTAAACTTGTTTAATATTGTCTATTAATAATTTACAAAGTGTTACAACCTAATTAATAACCAGATTATAAACCATTCATAAACCCTTTATATGGGTAGCCTTATTGTACAGTGGCACCAGTTAAGCTAATGCAGAGACAGCTATAAAGTAAAGTAAAAGCGTTTCCATTGGCTCAGTAGGCAAACTGAACATTGGCTGCCTCATTAGCTACAAGGACGGCAACCAGAACCCTGAAAGAAAGTCGGCAGCCCCTGAGGAAAATCAAGCCCTAGATGAACCTCCAACCCAGTAAGGAGCTGAGCTGGATGTTTTACTGGAGAAAACAACCCGTGGCCAATGATTAAACGGGCTAAGGGAAGGCAGATGTCATCTTACAAGGGCATTCAATCTAAAGCAGCTTGCAGAACAGCAAAATGTCAGATCTGCAATTCAAATGTCAAACTGTCTTCTGCTTTGCCTAAATCACACGTCTGTGCCTGTTCTGCTTAAATGATAAACAGAAGGAGATATAATCTTAGCATTGGGCTAATGTTTCCTCATTTGTACAGTTTGGGTGGATATCTAATGAATACTGTACCTGAATTGAAACAACATACATTTAGAAGCCAGCAGGACTGGCTTCAGTTGATTAGTTTAATTTCAGGGGTGGTAGTTTGTGAGCCATGGGCCAGCATGACGGCTACCTTGGTGTCGGCATCGACGAGGCTCACGGCCTTGTCGTCCACCTGCAGCACCATGTCCTGGGTCCACACCTTGCCCTTGGCATCCAGCAGCTTCAGCTTGCGCAGCCCGTCCTCCACGCTCATGATGGCCTCCTTGCGGTCCATTACGAAGGTGGTCAAATGCTGGAGGAGGGAAGGGTGGACATGGGGAGCCGGCATGAGCACTGAGGGTGTCTTCTGTCCGTACTGTGATAACGTAATTCAACCAGCCACCTCCTCCAACGACGTTTCCCAATCTGGTCCTCGGGGACCCACAGACAGTCCACATTTTTGCTCCCTCTCAGCTCCCAGTGGGAGCAAAAATGTGGACGTCTGGTAGAGAGCTCGCAGGGATCAAAAACATGGACTGATTGAGAAAAATTGTCCTAGATGATTATACTGGTCTGGGTCACAGGAGGGACAGGGGCCTGGAATCTGGACCAAAGAGCATAAAGCTGGGGTTCACCTAGGACAAGATGTCAGTCCATCACAGTACACTTATACTCACAATCATACACTACTGGCATATGGGGAAAAACCCATATACCAGGAAGAATTACATGCAACTTGAGGAGAATAAGCCAACGGCAAACTTTCAAATCCCTACTGCTGGGCTTGATATCCAATGAAGCACCAATCTGCCCTGGAATGACCCAAAAATCACTTCTGATCTTCCAGAATCAATTGGCAGACATGACAGATCAAACAGATATCTATTAAACAAAATTAAAATCCAAAATGACATGAAAATGACCTGCTTGTTCTTACCTCCACATGGTACTGCGTGGTCTCAGTCATACTGCAGGGATTATTTTTGCTGTAATTCTTCCTTTGCTCTTTTGGGGTAGAGGACAATAAGTCAGAACCACATTGAGCAAAAGGACCCCCACCTCAAAACTCAAGAATAAAGAAAAAAAAAAAGTTGATAAACAACAGCATGACACGAGCAAACAATTCCAACTGCAAACAGTGGCAATTATACAAATTACTGCCAGAGCCTCCTGAATCACCACGATTACTATTAACGTGGAAAGTGCGAGTTGCAAAGAGCATGCAGAATGGAACTCTCACAGCATTGTGTCAGACACGGCAGAGCACAGAGGCAGACAGGCAGCGGATGCCGCTCCGCACAGCTGGCTCAGCGCAGAGCCGCTAATCCCTATTTCGTTTGTCGTTTCTCATTTATTTATCCAGCCAAAAAAAAAAGATTCACCGCCAATAACGTAGAAATCCATCACGTATGAACAAAAGGTCCCAAATAGCTCCGCATTTCTGGTGACATTTAAAAGGTTAATTCTACCTAAGAGTTGTTTTTGTTCTTGGTCAGATCACATGCAGCTGATCCTAAGGAAAATGTATTTTGTGCAAAATTCGTGTTCTTAGCAAATGTATTTGTTTCTGATTGCGGAAATTTCCGTTTTGCCAAAAACAGCTAAGTAGTGAGTGACCCACATGCCAAAGAGGCAACAGAAAAAAATGCATTTTACTAACTAAATAACCTGTATATGGTGTCTATGTATAGTAGCAAATATGCTAATTTCTGTGCTATTTCCAGTTAAGTGATGAGTAAATGGGAAGGTAATAACAGCGGGTTACTAAAAATGCTCACACTGCACCACAACTGCAGACAGGCAGGGGCCTGCTTGCTTGTACCTTTCTTTTTATGTTTGGAGGATGTTTGGAAGAAGTACAAGCCATCTGTTCCTGCGAGCACATGGGACAGAAGAGAGCGTTTGACAGGCACACAAATGACAGCAGGACACACTATATGCCACTGCCGGGCAACAGGCAATACCCTACAAAGATCCGGTCGGTAACCCAAGGTACTGAAATTAGAGAAACCCGCATGCAAAAGAAAATATACCAAATGAACTGAACCTAATAACCTGATCAGATGTTAAGTGGTGGATAAATAGACTGTCAGCTGTCCCCTGTGCTTCACAAAGCTGGCTCCGGATCACCGGTTCAGGGTGGAGGACATGACCAGGAGGAAAGATGTTCATTCCTATAACAGCACTGGCCCCTTCTAAGGGGAATAATTACTTTAGCCTCTGGGTGGCGCTTAATGAATATCAGTCACTCTTTAGAAATACAGCAGATATGGATCAAACTCGTTTGAAAAAGGGTGCTAGCACATCTGCATTTGTGGAACTATTGCCAAGTGTGTAATACACTAGGATGTCTTTTTTACAGAAATCAGAAACAAGAAGCACATTTCTATTTCCTATTTTGCCAAACAATGGGTGAATTTCCAATACCACAGTCTCTGCACATGTAACGTACCAGCTATCACACCACAGTCCATTAACACTGTATCTCATCTCATTTACTGTAATGATTTAGGCAGAGGCTCCTTTGTGACTTATTTCATCTTGTAGAGATACGATTGTTCTTCAGTTTTGTTTTCAACCATCCTACCTGTCAATCAATATAACAAAATGCAGTAACCAGGGCATCCGGAACACAACATGCCCTAGGTTGCAGTGGTGATATTCAAATTAACAATTTGCACCTGTGCTGATTTACATAATCATACTTAGTAAACATTGTACTATGTATAATTATCGAATGGGGTCTATTAAACTCCAGTCTATCAAATAAATGTGTCACAGAGGCTCAATAAGCATGCCAAGTTGGCTTTGCTGACAAAATGCCAGAGACATTCATCTCAGAGCAGGTGAAACCTGTGTCCCGTGGGCTGAACGCCCAGCGGCTTCCCTGATTAGCCGTCACGAGGAGGAAGCTGCCCCGCATACAGGCACATAGCGGGACGCCTACAGCACATAGCTGGGTCCTTCTGCTACGTGAAATCACAGTTAGTGTATTTGTCAGGACTAGGCCCACAGAATCCTCCCTTGCAGAGGAGCACGCCCTCTTAGCCTGGTCTGGTCTGGCCTGATACATACTATAGATCCCACAGACTGCTCTAAGGAGGAATATTATCATTTGCACGCAAAAGTAAATGAAATGTCTGAACATGTCAACATTTAAAGAGAGTAGCTTTTATAACCGAAAAGAAATCGCAAGGCTAGACAAATTGGGTTAGGTTGCAGTCTGGGGGAAGCAGCTAGTGTGTGATACACTGATTAAAGAGCAGCTGAGTAAACAGAGGCCTCCTCAATTCCCGAAAGGCCATTGGTGTCTCATAGAAGTTCCTCTTTACTGCTGTGACACTGAGCCTAATATTGTTCTGTATTACAGCAGAGCATGTCTCTGTGTGTTGGATGAGGGCACTGGAAGCTATGCCCCATAATGTCCCATAACATCATGGATAACGTATTCAAACCCAGGGGCAGAGTCTTCGAAAGCTGTGATACGCACCATACAGAGCCTTAGCATTGTTCTTTGGGCCTGGTTTGCGGCCTGGTTGCTCAGAAGCCTGTGAGCCGTGTCCCCTACATAGGAGACAAGGGTTTGAAAATGCTTAATGAGTGAAACACACTGTGCATGGAGAGGATCTCAGATACCAAGAGCCTTTTGCTCAGTGAGGTCTTTGACGTCAGATATTTTCATGATTCCTTTTTTTACAGTGGTAAATAATAAATGGCTTTAATGGTGACATTGCACACTTTCATTTCAAAATGGACTTCTGATTGCTGCATAGTAATATAGGACACTATTGCTACTGGCAGTAATCACCCAGATACCTCATTTTGGTTAACATGCAATTTTACCCATTTATATAGCTGGAAATTATATTGCTGCAACTCATGATAAATACATGCAGAAGTGTATAACAGCAGGATTTTTTTCCAGGATACGATCCTTAAACTTAAGTGTATCCTTACCCAACAACTAACACGTTTGTCACAGTACACATTTAGTTAAAGGGAATCAAATTCATGAGGATTTATTGTACCATTCTGTGCTTGTGCTATAATACTATAAGTTGATTGTTTAAATACAATTGTAAATAAGTATACCATTCCTGAAAGTAATTAGTAGTGATTAATGCAATACTGCAGCAATAAGGGAAGATGAAAATGGGGTGACATTTATTTTGACTGATTCTATGAACAGGATTGATAGACTAAAAATGTCAGTCATACTGGGACTGTCTGACCGTTCCTAATTTTTAGAAGGTGATTTTAAAATTCTAAAATGAGAAGCATTCCGGTCTACCTGTACTCATACCTGTGCAAAATAGCAAATAAAAGATCGTTTCGTTTCATTTAAAGCCAAGATGGCAAACCAAGTTCCTTTCAGCGGTGAACTGGGAAACAATGTACACTTACTTTAGTGGGGAGCTGTAGGAATCAAACCCCCCAGAGGGGTAGACTGGGGGGGTGTAGCCATTCATTCTGGGATTCCCAGAGGAGGGTCACCTTCAAGGGTGAGGGGCAGAGAGGAAGAGAGAGAGGGAGGGAGAGCACACCATGGATTGAACATCAGGCAACCAAAACGTCTGTGAGACATGATCTACCTAAAGATCCTGCAACAGAATATACAGAATAAAGTATCACACAGAAACCAGACACCATGGGACAGACTAGTTTCAGCACGAGGCAGGTTTATTATTCTTAATGAAAAGTACTATAAGGAAACATTTTCATAAGATACAAGTATAAAAGTTAGCCTCGTCCATTAATAGAGCAAATAAAATAAAAACCACCTAAGGCCTCAAAGCTGAGCAAAGACCACAACACCCTGGTCCTGGACCTAGAGAAGAGCACCCAGACACTGAAGACAGAAAAACAAGCGGCCTTCCCATTCTGTGTGACACTACAGGGTTGTCATTTATCACATGACCTGGCATGCATTCTAGTACCTTAGTACCATGCTGGATCGTCGATTCTCAAAATATTGAGTAGGACATAAAATGAAGCTGTTGGCGCGTCACCAACACATGTTATAAAGGATAAAGTAATAGGGAGGAAGGGAGGTTCAGAGCTTAGAGCAGCATCATGAAGATAGCAGGTGGCCCTGTAAGAATTACAACTTAATGTAAACTGCTACTGATCAATCTTAACCTAAACTGTCTCAGTAAAACATTCAGCTTAATCAAGTCTGAGGCTGCAATTAAGTCAATTGCTAAAAAATTAACTAATGTTAAATTATAGCAGAAGAACTACTCAAACATAAAAACATAAGAAATTTACAACCGAGAGAAGGGCAATCAGCCCGGCAAGCTCGTTTGGAGAGAACTCAACTAATAGCTCAGAGCTGTTAAAATCTTTTCTAGCTCTGAATTAAAGGCACCCAGGGTTTTAGCTTGCACTACACTAACAGGAAGACTATGCCATACATGTTCTCCCACTAATTTCCACCTGTGGCCACGAGTTCTAGTATTTAAACTAATATTGAAATAGCCATTTGGCTGAACAGCATCCAGAACTGTTAGAATCTTATATA
>JAODUD010000001.1:28869987-28890106 GCA_026784285.1 Stomatorhinus walkeri | reverse complement strand
TCTATTACAGATTACAAAGTGTAACCCTTATATCCTCAAATGAGAGCACTTTCTGCTGCTGGAAACCAACGCTCTTGAAAGTACTAACCTACCTAACCCCACATAGCAAAAACCATAAAGCAACAAGTCTATTGATGAAAGACACTCATAGCTTTATGATCAACTCAAAGGCATGTATGGATCAAACAGGATTTCCTTAACAAATGTGTAGAAAGTTTTTCATGCAAACGGGTTAGCCTGTTGAAAAGATTTGCGCAATCAGCACTGAAAATTGGTAGAAAGCAAACTTATACACCAAACCAAAAAAGTCATGTAGGTAACATTAGGAACAAGGAAAATGTCTAAATCCATTGACTGATAACTTAGTAAGAAAAAAAACATTCTATAAAATGTTTTTTTTCCCAAGTTATCAATCATGACACTTTGCCGGTAGACCAATCCAGATATAGGAAAAAGGTTATTAGAGCCATTGCATTAAAGCTATACTTGATTTTATCTACTAAGACTTTTAACACAGATATTTAACACAGATCGGCGCATGGTTTTGCATGGAAAAAAAAAACAACCAAGATTACATACAGCAAAAAATAAGATGATTAGCTGATCCTTTTGTGAAACATTTCTGAAGTATTGTGGTGACAGACTTATTATCCTTGGGCAAGACATTTCAATAGGCATGGACACAGCACAGATGACATCACTGTTGCTATGGAACCAATGGCCAGAACAAAAACACACTGAAAACTACATGGCTGACTCTCCAACACGCTCAACATCTGCCACGCTACACGAGGGAGACTACACCACTTCATTTAACACATTTGATGGAAGAAACGTATTACTGCATTTCATCATTTAACAATCATTTTTCCCTTTTAACATTTATGATTTTCTAATAGTACAAATAGTATATAATAAATGCAAAGTATTCTGGCGTTTTTCCAAAAGCCAGCTTTATTCAAGAGCAGAATTTTCTCCAGAAACCATAACTAAAGTATTTCTCAGATGTGTGTCATCCATCTCCCGTTCATGTATCCATTATTCCAAGACATTTTTTTCCTGGGACAGGCATTAAGTTATGCACTAAGTCCGCAATATGTATAGCTTCAGTAACTCACTGGTTATGTTCAAATTGCGCAGTGCATATGGCAGGCCGCTGCAGCGTATTTCATCTGTTCTTTCTCTCCATCTTCGGGGAAAATGGCATGGAGTAAAGATCTCAGGAAGCCGTAGGTGAGAGCAGCAGCTGCTAGCCGGCAGCGGGATCACGTGTCACACTGAGCTCTCGCACAATTTGGTCCCAGAAATTCAAGACACATGAACAAAACTCTTAAGGCTCAAAAACGAATAATAATATTAAAAAAAACATGAACACTAGAGGAGTCAAATGAACCAAAACTATAACACGTCAAACAAGATCAGAAAAAGTGTCGCCAACTAATTACAATAATACTGTCGGTCTATATTGCGCAAAATGAGTCCAAAGACACCAATGACTTATGAATAAACTTCAACAAGTTACAACATGGGCTGATGGTTCACATCAGATATTTTTTTACAAAAATCAAACAAGGATTATCCCGCAAGCCACGAATAAACAATGACCGGCAAGGGAAATACAATTAATATTAATTGTCCATTCAAGTGTGTTTAAACAGTATCAATTATATATTCATGGTTGGCACACAAACCAAACCGCATACAATTCATCACATTCGGCTACATTTTATGGGATGGATGCGTTTTTATTTTTATTGTTTTTTGTGTAAACAAAAACAGCCTTTACAGGCTACATGAACCTATTTTATTCTAAACAGACATTAATCTTAATCATACCTTAATCCCACCCCTCAACTGGCTTGTAATACTACCTAATTTCAATACACGTACACACACACACACACACAATAAATCCTGATAGCAATGCGCTTTTCGGTTACGTAAAATCAAGGTGTTTTATAATTACTGTTGCAGTTATTTATTCTGTTGTTATGATCTGCGTGTTGCATTCCGCTATTTGTCGGCTATCCCTGGTCGTTTCGTAGGCGCGGGAAGACGCAGCAGAGCCGCCGGTCCTCTTCGTTACGGTACCCGACGCGGGCACAGGTGCGGTGTTATCCGCACGGCTCTGCCATGAAACCCAACTCGTTTACCGTAAATATCTGTCTCTGATCTGCCTGTTGATGATACATTCGAATACTGCAGGACCTTCAATCTTTGACATTAAACTGTGAAGGGTTTACATTAACCGTAAGCTTAAGCCTGAACAATACGCTTCGTAGAATACTAATATCACACGGGCTACATCTATGTAATCTAGTGTGAACCAAGCAATTATATACAAATGGTTCATTCGCCTCCCGGCACGTACTAGATTTTTTATTATATATATATATTCTTTTACCGTATGTAATATTAAAGGCATCCAAAAGTTATAGAATTATGTTAGCATAAATAAATGCTATGTAAAAATAGTTGTGAAAAATGCACTCAGTAAAGATGTAAAAAGAAAAATAAAAGAAAGCACTTACCGGTGAATACGAATAGACTTTAGAGCTATGCTTGGCAGGTGCTATAGCATAGTACGGGTTTAATTTCGCATGAAGGTGCTCCTATTATAACGTGAAAACCCAGGTGTAATCTACATAATCCACAGGGGACTGTAGCCGGGAGGTGCACTAAGTGTGCATGAGTTGGATGCGGTGTAACAACCCGACGCGCCTCTGCAGATAGTATTTTGTGACGCTTTTTCCTTCCAAAGGGCCGCCTCACCTCACCCATTAACTGCAATGAAATGCACACGCCCCCTGGCGTTCATCATTTAACCGCATCGATGTTGCCTGAGGAGTAAACTATTAAGACCTAACTTGGATCAGTTACGAATGATAACATGTTCGATATGATTTTTATGAGTCATACGCATTAGTGGCTGATATTATGGAAATATTTATCCAAAAAGGGCAGTATGGTGATGCAGTGGTTAGCACTGTTGCTTCAAACTTCTGGGACCTGGGTTCAAATCCCGGCTGTGGTTCCATGTATTTGCTTGCATGTTATCCCCATGTCATTATGGGGTTTCCTCTGGTTTCCCATGTTTTTCCAATATAGTCACTGCATAAAAGCTTGCAATTAGTTTAATCGAAAAATAAATTTAAATCTTATTTTATTAGTCAATTCAGCCATGCATTTTGTGTAAGTGTACAGGCCACACTTTCTTGTTTACGCTTTGTTGAGGGAGCAGTATAGGTGTTCCTGAAACCACAAACAGCCACACAGTGTGAAAAAGTGTCATTGCAATGCCCTGGAACACTGATCACTGATCCTGTTGAATTTAGGGTGATGGGTCTGTAGCACCTGAAGCATCATATCTACCTCGATTCTCTCTTCTGAGGTCCACTCCTGGTTCTTCATAATTCTCAGGTAAGATCTCTATTTCTCAGTCTTACTGGCCTGACCTGCTCAATAGGGTAGGAGGACAAGGTCGAGGTCTCGAACACGTGTGCAAACTATGTAATTTATAACAGAAAAATGACTGCATTTATTCAGTTGCATATTTTTTTGGTGTGCAAAATTCTTTGTACAATATATTAGTAACCAACCTTGACCCATTTTGCCTCTGGAACTGATTTTTCACTTAGGGTTAGGGTTACCATAGGCTAGAATATTTGCTTGATTGCGTAGGTACATGTAGGCTCATAGAATTTCATAGATTCTTGCTGTAAACTACCACAGGTTTTTCTGAAACAGCAGATTTCTTGATTAGCAGACTTTAAATCTGCAAACTACTACTTTAATTATTTTCTGAGGAAATTGGAAATGCAATCTCTATGAAATTCTACCATAATTCTACCAACCATAAAGGGTTTACTACATTTTCACTGATTCAATATGAAAATCTTTTTAAGAGTAATAGTGCTGGAATTTACAAAGATAACATATTTAACGTTTGTTTAAAATAATAATAGCAGCAGAAGGCGGGCCACTGTAGAAATGTAAAAGCACGAAAAAGAGGTTTTAGAATTTTGCTCAAAATAGCCTGAAAGACCTACACAGTATGAGGTATCTGATGCTATGTTTCTTAAGTGTGGGAATTGGCATCCATCCAGCACAGGGACCCTATATAGAAAGAATGCCTCAAATTTCCTCTGCTACAGGTTACTTTGTTGAAATATGACATTTTCTTGCTAAAAGTACACAAATGGTGAACATACTGTAAATTTATTTGTTAGCGAACAGTATGTGTGTATTTTTGGCGAAGGTTAAGAGAGAACATGCAAATGTAGAAAATTTAAGCGTGTGCAAATACTTTTGACTGGTAGTGTAGACGCACAGAAGGTTATATTGTAGTGATACGAAGAGGGCTGCCAGCTGCAGGACACAATATACAACTTAATATTACATTCATTTACTTTGCGGACGCTTTAATCAAAGTCACATACATTTGAGAAAGTGTCAGGGTCAGACAGTCTCTAGAGCGACTGGGAGGTTAAAGGCCTTACTCGAGGACACAACGATGACACCACTGTGATAAATCAAAGGAGTCATACATCAGATTTATTGATAAATAGTGACAGAATGTATTTTGCATGTGGATAGATCTTCACAAGACATTTAACTGACCTGTGGCACTTTGACATAAACAAGAATACTGAAAAAATACTCTCCTGAGAGTATTCGGTGCTGACCCTATCTGACCTTTGCTACGTGAAGGCAGGATGTGGCGGTTAAGCAAGAGCTGGTGATTAAGTGACAAAAAACATTTCCTGCATGAGGTTCTACACACCAGAGTCGGTGTACATGCGCGCACTCAGCTGGGGACCCGTGACAGCAACTTATGTTAATGGGGTTCCAGGATGGCCAAACAGCAAGGGGTCATTGTGCTTAAGGCTAAGCGCTGTAGCCAGAGCTCTCCAGTATACTTCTGTAGCTCCATGAACACCAAGAAGTTACTGTCATATCCATATTATACAAAATTTCCAGAAAAATGTAGAGGAATCATCAATCACAAGAACTTAACTGCAGATTTTCTAGCATACTTTTAAGTACCACATATACTGTATTTTGAATACTTCATTCGCATAATGAAATAAATCAGTAATAGCAATCTTTCTATTGTGCAAATTAATTGGCTTAAAATGTCACAACTGACATTCAGTGCTTCGCTATTAATATTTATTCCTGAGGGTATCTGGGGGATTTCTCACATTATATATAGATTGGTTAGTTCCTTTGGACTAGGATGCTCGCTGACTGGTAATGAACACAATCTGTCTGGTTATGTTTATTGGACATTATTATGCTGGCCACTTGCTTTAATAAAAACAGATAGTAGCAAATGAGGCAGGAATACAATGCAACAAAACCCAGGACATGTATCCACCAGCAGGAGAAGCTCATTCACTTGGACCTTTCAGAGTCCAGTAGCATCAGACTGTGGTCCAAGTTGACTATGAATGATACATTCAGCAAGAGCACCAACTTTAAATTTTTATTTTAGATCCACTCATTTCATTCTTGTACACTTAATTTATTCATTTAGCAGATGCTTTTATCCGAAGTGACAATTGAGAAAGCAGGCAAACTCATTCCAAATGGGCCAATTGTGACATCACTTTCAGCTACAGGATGTGAAATGGCGACCTTCAAATCATGGGCATAGAGTGCTCTGCCGCTGAGGTACACCCCCATCAACATCATTATAACTCAGGGTGTGCATAAATTTAGCCCAACCACGAGCAATTATTTTTGCATGATTCTGTCTGCGTTAAGATCGGGGTGAAAATTTTAGGATGAACATTTTAAATCACATATTTAAATTTATGCATATATATTTTGAACAATTATAAACCCAATATGATCACACTCCTCTCCAGTAGGTGGCAGAAAAACACTTATTTTAGTTGTCAAAGTATGACTCAAGATTATGGTATTATTATTATTATTATCTCCAGATAAATTTAATCACTTGCTCAAGTATTCCAAAATATAATACTAAGAGTTCATACACAAGGCTAAACTCTTCTATTTGTGTTACTTAACATTATATTTTTACATTAATTGAAAGCCACGTGATCAGGCCAACAGTCTCACTTAAATAATATCAAAATTTACAGCTGGACGAACAAATTAGAGGTATGGTGAATGGAATTAATATTCCAATTGCATCTATAATAAACACTATCATATTTGAATATATTTCTGCCCAGGTTGTACAACTACTTTCTTGCCAGTAGATTGATATATATCCGAAAATGGACTACGCAAAACGACTTAGACCTTAATTGCCTCGAGATTGAGCAAACTTTCTGTAATGATATTCAAATCCACGACCTGCTATTTATCAGTCATAAATGATAAACTTCCTTTCTTGGCATAATAAAGGAATCAAGTGCCTCAAACATATAATCCAAGACAATCGCATGATATCAATTGACAAAATAGCAGAAACTTATGGCATTGAGAAAAACAAATACTTAGAATATCTTCAACTTAAATCAATAATACATAATAGATGGTGCCGTAAGCAATTAGATCTGGAGCTTTCACCTAAAATAGCAAATTTCTTAATAACTCCAGCTAAAAAAGTACTGTCTAGGATTTACGTGCATCTTGCAGAATCTGATAGAACGCTCTCACTCCCTACCCACAAATGAGAAAGGGATTTACTCATCAACCCAGACACTAACTTCTGGAGGCACATTTGCTTGAATGCTTTTCGAATGAATCAGAACTCTAACCTGCAGCTATTACAATACAATATTTTACACAGAACACACTACACAGGGAAGAGGATGTTCCAGATGGGTATCAGAGATACTGACATATGTGTTACTTGTAAGAAGGACGCACCAAATAATTACCTGCATGCTTTCTGGTACTGCACACCGGTCAACGAATTCTGCCAAACGATTTGTGAAGACTTATCGACACATATAGGGCATCCCATCCCACCTTCCCCCTCACTCTGCCTGCTTGGGGACCTCACTAATACTAATACTGATACGAATAAATCTTGCATGCTTCTCACAGTACTAACCATTGCCAAGAAATAAATCCTTCTGAACTGGTAGTCAAAAGAGAAAAGGGGGAGCCTCTGCCTTGCTTGGGTGGGGGCCACCCCCCGGTCGCCCCGCCTGGCCAGACCGGCTACCCGTTTGCCGGGGGCCTGGGGTTGTCTCTTCCTTGGCTGCTAGCGGGGGTCTCATCGGGTGTGGTGGGGCAGGACTCTCCTGGTCTGTGCCTGGGGAGGGAGGTTCCCTGCTGCCAGGTTGCCTGTGGCGCCGCACCCCTGACGGCTGTGTGGGATCGGGATTAATTGGGGCCATTTGGGGATCTGGCCCCGGTGCTGGAGGGGCCCACTTCTGGCATATTGGTCCCCTGGGCCTGACACTAAATTTCACACGACACTAGGGCCTTGCGGAGCAGTGGGGGGGTGCGCCCAGATACTGCCCCTCAATTTTTACTTGCTTATTAGACACCACATGACACCAGGGCAGAGCAGGTGGGCTGAGGCGGGTGGTGCTCTGCCGTCTGCCAGTGGGGGGGTGCCCGTGCCTCGACTGCTCGCCCACTTTTTCCATATTACATTAGGGCCCTGGGGGTGCGGGGAGGGGGGTGAGAGACTCTCATACCTGAACTGCACCCACTAATTTTATTGCATTGTAGACATAAACACACAACCCTCTCACACATATACATGGGGCCCCCCTAACTCTCTGTCTCTGGCCCTGCATGGGTGGGGTGGCCCGCCGGGTGGAAGATCCATCATGGGGGAATGCAGGCGCCCCTGGCCGTTGTGGGCAGTGGGCCAGCTGCTCCTTGGCTCTGCTGCGCCGTGGTGGGGCCCTGGCCGGCAGTCCGGGAATCTTGGGACGCTCTGGGCCCTGCTGGGCGGATTGGGGTTGTCCGGTTTGGGCCGACCCCACCTCTCCACCGGCGCATGATGTTTTTACTTGTTCGTCTGCCATGGGGGGGAGCACTTCACACAGCGAGACACAGCAATTGAAGTACAGTGGTACCTCAGAACTCAGCATTAATACTTTAATCCGTTGAGTACTCCGCATTGAATCCTAAAAAGTTGTGATCGAATTTTCCCCATAAGAAGTAATGAAAAATCAATTAATTGGTTCCCGGCCCCAAAAAATTACACCTAAATATGTTTTTTTTTTTAGCATTTAAACACAAAATGAACAGGATAAAACAAGAAGAGCATATACTGTACTAAACACATCTAAGCACATTTATCAAAACAGTAATTTGTAAAGTGAGAAAATAAATGTATCCAAACAATGTGTAAAGTTAAAAAAAAACAATGTGTCCTGTCCCAATCGTCCACTCCTTCCGTGTGCCACGCCCCCTCGTTAACCCCGTGTGGAATCCCCGTGCGATCAGCTGTTTCTGGTTGTTGTCATTAGTCCTCTGTATTTAGTTCGCATTTCAGTTTCCCCAGTCCAGTCATTGTATTGTCCGTCTGTGTTTTGCCTGCCTTACCTGTAATTAAACCCGTATTCCCCGATACCCTGACGGCTGTGCCTTTGTCTCCATTCCATACCTGCTTAGCATGATATTATTAAAATTAAATATATTAATGGTTATTATTAAAATTAAAATAATTAAAAATAAATCTTTATTTTAAAATGTATTTTATTATGTAATAATTACGGTTACTGTCTATCATTGTCTAAATGTATTTTTACTGTATTCAGCTAGTGTAAACATGCATGGTCCTATCACAGCGCATGCGAGGTTTAGACTGAAGCGTTACCCTGTTTCAGCTGAGAGACACGCCGCGTAACTCATTTACCTGTGCGTACAAGTTATCTTAGGTCGGCGTTCATGGTTTGACTTCTGAGATTCAGATCGAGTTCTAGGTAATTTGTTTTCAAACTGGTTGGTTCAACTTTTAAGAAATTTGAGTCATAATGAGTTTGATAACTGAGGTACCACTGTACTAGTAATGTCTTCGTTTTGTTTTTTGGTCGTATTAAACAACATTTATTTTAAGTATGCTAAAAGGACGGGACCGAGAGAAATGCCCATACTGAGAAAACTTACAAACAAGTGGGAACTCGCTATGAGGAGAAAATATCTCTTGTTAATCACCTACACCCCCACAAGCTGCCCAGTCACGCATGGAGCTCCGACCTGGACGCATTTCCTCCAGTTACCATTGTGGATATCGGTGCTTACCTTTTGTTTGGATTAAGCAGATATACTTTTTTTTATATATATATTTTTAAAGTGTCTGGAATCCTACAAACAGTTTACAAACGGCTGGGTGCACAACCTGCAATTACACAAACCAGCTGCCTAAGACAGCTCCATGATCAGATCCAAGGTTACGTTTGATTCTCAGTACATACTATGTCATGTGGCGTTTGTGTGTTATCTTTATTACGAAGATTTTAAAACATTCAGGATCTAATTCATGCTTTGGTACTGGCTAATAATCCTCCTGCCTTTACCCTACTGAGGTTATGTTAAGGCAATGGTAAGGTCTGGGGCTATGTGGGACATGGCAACACATCAGGTTAAATGTGATGGCAGCATACTGGATGTGGCCAAGCACAACAAACAAGGTATCTTCCCAAGTGGAGTTTGACGTTGATTATACAACTGCTGCTCTCAAAAGGAAAGCCATTGACAGACACATCAGTTGTGACCACCCCACTTACCAAACGTGTGCGTACACCTTACCCCTCCAGTTGCTACACTACCGGACCTGAACCCGCTGCTTGAAGACATCTGCAAGTATGGCAGGGGTGCAAATATTTCTATGATGAAAGACTTCTGTCACCATTACAAAGACGCTTGAATGATGCCTTTCTGATCCTTCTAAACATGGGTTTGAACTAGAGCTTTCATTCTTTGTCAAGACAGACTGATGCAGTGCCCGTATCACTGCTGATGCCGCACTGACCCGCCTGTCAATCTCCAGCTCCATCCTTCCCATCCTAATTTGAAAATGGTAGAAAGTACAGATATTCATGCTAAAATGTACGTTGTTGTGTGTGTGCGTGCAAATGAAGTACACATTTCGCCCTAAACGGCTTCTCCTAAGACTAAAGTGACGATCTCCGTGGCGTGATGAGGTTGTGCAAGTGATGTGGTTCTTTGAAGAAGCAAAAAAAAAGTTACGAGTGTTTTTCTCGTAAATGTTCTACTTTACAATCTCAGACAATATCCGAGTTTTTTTCTCATAAATTTCCTACTTTAATCGACTGTACAATCTCAGGTAATATCCAAGTATTTTCCTCATAAATTTACTACTTTAATCGACTGTACAATCTCAGGTAATATCCAAGTATTTTCCTCGTAAATTTACAACTTTCGTTTCGGAAATTCTGGAGTTTTTCTCTCGGAATTTTACCCCATTCCTACATGCAGCTATTTTTTTCTTGAAACGGCCGTAATTCGGCGTTGTAGAAAATACCTAGTAATCAGATATCTATTGTTTTTTATATGTAGAAATGTATATTTTTCTAAAATTTTTCTAAGTGTGCATAACAGTGACATCTAATCATATATTACAAATATTATCATACACTTGGTTAACCGCCTACAGTACAGAATGAAAACAGTATAGTATATACGGTGTAACATGATATTATGGCATAATAATAGGCTTTCGTTTAGTTATGTAACATGGGACTTTAAGATTGCTACACAGTATTTCAAATTGAAATCAGTGATATGGTATTAAAATAACAATTATTTTTCAAAATATATCAGTTCCCGTATTCCATGCCATTCTATCCTCAATCATCTCTTCGGGGGTTTCCACCTCTATATTCTATTGATTACGGTAGGAATGACGTCTCAGTTCTGTTGATGCCTTTCCGGTCACGTGTGTGGCCCCATGACCGCATGATGTCATAGCAGGAAAGGGAAGAGGGTCAGCTTTGGGCACTTTCGGGTAAGGATATAAACATCATAAAACTACATTGCTAATCAGCTTATTGTATAAATATTTGGCACGAATCACTTATAACTGCTGAAATATTAGCGAGCTAGTGTGCCCGGCTTGGTGTGGCGGCAATGCATGAAGACTATGGAAATTAGCTCCGCATTCTTCCACAGTAATGTTTCGTTTCGATTCCTGCTCACTCGGAATAACCTACCCTGGAAAAGGCACTGCCGGTTTACCCGATCACTCTGGCTGGTGTAATATCATTATTTCTTTCCTACCCGTAGGCAGCAGAAAATCAGAGGGTACTTAGAGGCAGCGCAAGACGGGAAAAACCGACGACTCTCCTCCATCTAATAGGGGTGTGAGATGTACATTACCATCTGGAGTTGCTTCTGGCCGTCGCTGCTGGCGCCCTATTTAAGTGCCTTATGCTTGTACCCCCGCGGTTAATCGGGATCGGGCCCTGGCGCGGGTCCTGCTGCGGGAATTTCCCAGGACGTGATGAGCGTCTACAGCCGCCCATCGTCACTGATGTAAAAGTAGCCTTGCGGCTTAGCCTAGGGCCAGGTTACTGTAAAACAGGTAGCGACCTGACGGTCCCCGTAGGATACCTGGCATCCAGTATTTTACTGATGTAACAGGTTGGGGGTAAGTTGTAGAATTACAAGAAGCAATGTCTTCCTTTAGCCATATAAACATGTGCATGACATGCCTATATATGTGGAGAAATGCTAGCCGAGCGTTGAATTTTTATTATAACACACGCTAGTGTTTGAGTTAAGAGTGGATATTTACTGGAATGAATCGAGTGGTTCTGTTTGACATTTTGTTCTCATTTGTCTTTAACGTGGACCTATTATTTCAATACGCATAAAAATGTTCTTTTCTTTCTTTCATAATAAGGCTGAATTCCCACTGCCCAGCGACTTAAAACTCAACAAAAACAGTGAACGCTGTTTGCAACGCAGGTAGAGCAATCATGCAGAGCACAAACAACTACCTGTGGCTCATCTCGGACCTGCTGGGCCAGGGAGCGACTGCCAACGTGTACCGGGGGAGGCATAAGGTCAGCAGGAGTCTGTACTAAAAAGCCACCTTCATTTCAAAAACCACCCATTTACCAACACACAATTTACCAGAAAAAAAGCTTGTCTGGATATGAGATTTTACAGTCATTAGAGAATCTGGGTTGTGAGTCATTCTGAATTATTTCGTGGATGTTTATTCTAGTGCTCTTTTAGGGTGGTATAGGACCTTTTTACTTGTTTTTTGTGGAATTTATAAGGAGGTCGGCCAGGTGCAAGGTCTAGCAGGTAGTATAGTAGATAAGTAAACAGGTATGTAACCTTAAGGTTGTTGGTTTATGTCCCAGAAGTCGTCCATCTGTTGTACTCTGGAGCAAAGCAATTAAGCTGATTTAGTTCCAGTGAAATATTTAAATATAAAAATGACTGAACATGCGTGTTTCAGGGCGCTTTCCACCAGGTATTGTACTTTTGGTACAGAACTTTCGGTATTTTCCCCAGAGGTTCCAGTACCTAAAGTATCAGACCAGCTGGGGTACTTTTTTGTTACTTCAGTACACTGGGGTGGGACTTGCAAATGTTTTTCTGCCAGTTGGTTATGCAAATAGCCTCCTCTAAACACAATACAACCGCTGCCTTGAAAAAACGTTATGGACTCAGAATACAACAAGAAATGAAGTCAATGAGTTTAGTAATAATGGATGCAGGGACCAATGAAGAGACCCAAGCTTAAATTGTGATCGGATCGGAAGAACACATAGAACAGGTTCAGTATGGCATGACAGGTTTTTTAAAAATTATTTTTATAAATGATTTTATATAATATCCTAGAACAGCACGGTATTGGAAAATGTCCAAATATCTCAGCGAGATTTTGTTAAAATTAATACTGGGGTATTTATAAAGCAAAAAATTAGTTCAGCATAATTTTTTTCAGAAATCTGTCTAGGAGTGATTTAAACAGTTAGGATGAAAATGACTGTCTCAGAGAGCACATCCAGTGCTCATGCAAAAGCAGCAGAGGTAAACTTTAAACTGATTTTTAAACGTATTTTAGATTATTTATAAAATGAATTTAAAAAGAGTAAAGCTTGCTAAAGTTGTTTTCTGTGGCTGTAAAAATGTTATATATTGTTCGTATAGAACCGGAAGTAAGAAAGAGCTTGATCTTAATCCATCTGACTAGTGATATGTGCATTACATGCAATGTTGGTGTTAATATACCACATCATCTAGCCATATAATATGCTACAGCCATTTTTCAAACTCCTTACAAAATACCTTTTCTTGTGCTGTGACATCATTCAGCACTAGTACCAGTATTTACTCTAGTGGAAGAAAAAATCAAAACTTTCCTGTAGTACCAAAAGTACGGTACCTGGTGTGGTTGAAAGGTTCCCGTAATCATAGAGAAGCTGGACATGTATGGATAAGGAACACCTAGGCCTGCTCCTGACACTAAGCTAGGTTAGTCATGGTTAGCTTGGCTTGAAAGTTTACACTGTACTGCATTTCAGAAAAACTGGTTTTATTGTCTTGGAATGGCTGTGGAATGAGATGTCTGAGTAGCTGTAAATATGAGTAGTGGAGTGCAGGTTTTAGTTTCTTTCTCCCTGACTTCAGGAAACCATGTGAAGCATGTTGTAACTTTTTCATTGTGGAGCTTCAGCATGAGTACCATTGTTTTTCAACAGCTTGGGTTAAAACATACCAACACATTCAGTGTCCTGACTTGCCGTAGTTAATGTGAAAATAGGTTCATCCTATGTGGGTGCTGACGTCTTTTTAACCGTGCCAGACGTCCTAGCATCACGTGAATGCTGATGTGTGCTAAGATCCTCTATAGCTTTCGTTCACCCTGTTTATCGCTTTTCATCCCCATAGCTGCGTCATTGTTTTGACTTGTTGGTTTTAGGGGTTTATTTTCATGCGAATGTGGAAGATAAGGCTCTTTTGGTGAGGAGATGGTTGAAACAGATATATGTCATTTACAAGTGATTAAACAACTGGATATGTGACTGTGGTGAGCTGTCTAAGTGTCCTTGACTGAGGCCCAGGTATGGATGATGGAAATTCAGCACCATTTTTACCTTCTGGAGGCTGAAACATATCAAGGAATAGAAGCTGCCGTATGGGCATGACAATAAGCAGTTAAGACATGCATACAATTTTTCTTCCTCATATGTGATGTGATGAAATGTCCTTGTCTAGAAAACAGGAGATCTGTATGCCGTGAAGGTGTTCAACAATCTGAGCTTCCTACGCCCCCTGGACGTGCAGATGAGGGAGTTTGAGGTGCTGAAGAAGCTTAACCACAAGAACATCGTCAAGCTGTTTGCTGTAGAAGAGGAGGTGGGCCCTTAGCTCATCCGATGACCCATGTGTTCCCTCCTGCATTAAGTGTTCCTGTTTTATTTGATTAGCTCCAGAGTGACAGACTTGGCCTTTTCAAGGTGCTATAGGCACAAGTAAAATTAACTTTTTATGGCTGTTAGCGAAATGTCTCTGTTAGGTACACAGTGGTGAGAGTATTCATTTAACTGCCAATGATGGCTCAGAAGATCTTGAGAACAAATGTAGAGGCTTACAGGAGGATTTGGAGCCTTTCAGTCGTGTCCTGTTTCAGGACATCACAGTGCAGATTAGGGATTCTCATTTCGATTATTTTTCCCAACCGACAACCGCCGTTCGTTATCCGAACATTAATCGTTAACTGATCAGATTAGAATATTAAATTAGAATTGAATGAAAATAGAACTGAGGAGTGTCTGATTAAATATACGAACATTTTTTTTCAGTTATATTTTAACGTGTGTGAAGAACACAACACAGAACATATCAAGAACAGAATCTGGATTCACACATCGTCAAATTTTCACGCACCTGCAGCGTTTCCGACAACAGAGAAAAACAAATTAATATAAATAAAAAGAATAAAAGAAATAGACCTGCACTAAATATTTTTTACTTAAATAACAAATTAAGATTGCAAAATGAAGACACGCTGAAATCCCTTTGAAGCTTTGAAGATCAGGCATAAGCTACTTTTTTCAGACATGGGCTACTAAGTTTTTTCGGTTAAAAATAGCAAGCCTGCCTCAAACCGCAAATTGTCTAGTTTTTATTTTTTTAAAAAAGTAACGTCGAAACGCTGTGGGGATAGTCTGGAGCGCAACCTATTGACAGTTAATCCCACTGCAGAAAACACCCTCTCAGATGACACAGATGTCCCAGGAATGCAGAGATAACGCTGCGCTAGAATGGCCAATCTCGGGAAGCACCGTTCATTTGCTTTCCACCAGTCAAAAGGATTAATCTAAAGAGGGCGGATTGTCTCTCATATGAATGTCCACCTCTGCTCCATAATCTGCGGCTTGTTGAGGAGTGGTGTAGTCATCTCCCAGGAGCAACATCACGGCATTGCTTCAACTTGGGCAGCAGACACCACTTTCTCATCACCTTCCGTAGTGGCCATTTCCACATTTCAGTTTCACTTTTACGGCTTCTTTCTCCGCTTGTGCAAAAAAGGTGTGTGTCCAGGAGGCTGAATGTGATGTGGGGTAAATGTTGGAAATCGACACGTTCTTTTCTGTTGACATTACGGTGGTCGCACATTTTAAAGTTTACAGCACTGGCGTAATCTCAGCCATTATCCGCCAGTATTCCTCTCGCATCACGAGGGTTCTGGCATCTTGCGGCTTTGTTACCGTTCTGTCAGACAGAACAGCTGTAACAGCCCATCTTCGTTCAAGAAGTCTCCCGAACATGTCACACACAGAGTTCCGTCGTGTTTTACACGATTGAAGGAGCTGGTGTTTCGGAAGCTTCATCTGTTGTTGTTTAGCTTCCAGTGCTTTGCAAGCAGGTGTGCTGCGGTAGAAGTGGCTGACTAGCCACCCAGCTGCAATAATCGCACGATGCACAAACACATAAAATCCATCATTTGTGCAACTGAGTTGTTTTAAATGATTTTTTTCCTCTCAAAACAGGCTTCAATTCTACAGGTAATAGTAGTTCTTGATGGGATATCGTTATTAGGCTCAATATAGCTCAGCAGCTCTGGAAAACCTTCACCACAGACGACACTGATGGGCATAATGTCCCAATTATCATTGAGCAGATTCTCTGAGTTATCTCTTCAGATCACCGTGCATCACATCTTCTCCCAGATGACATTGAGGGCAGTGTTTGTTGTCCTTCATTGCACAATGCTTGTGGATGTTTGCTTTGCGAGTGATATTGCATCATCTCTGTACTACTGGTGTATTTTAATACCGCGTAGCATATTTTGTAAGTCACTTTGTCGGCCTTTCTGACGAAGTGGTCCCACACAGTACTTCTTTTCGCTCGCTTCATTTTGCTTGCCTGATAAAATGCGTCTGAAGGCACGTGTGGTTGCCCATGATAACGCCCCATGAGTTAATAGCGTATGTGTAGCACATTTATGCTGAAAAACTTTATACTATTACTACTACTAATAATAATAATAATTCAATATATATAAACATTTTGAACCGTTTAACTGATAGTAATAATCGGTCAAAATTCATTCTTTCAGTTAACCATTAAGCGGTCAATATGAGGACCCCTAGTACAGATTTTTCAGTGGTAGATTGTAGGATTGACTCAATACTACAGTTTCGAACTATACTGATACCCAGGAAAATTCTCAATACTCAATCCAATTTTTGATACTATGGGTACTGTTTCTGTCTAGTTTCCAGTTCAACTTCTCTCAGCTTCAATCTGAGACTTTAAGAAAAACATAAATAAATGTGCTATCCTGTAAAATAAGCACTCTCTTAACGTTACAGATGGGCAAGAGTGATAACATGTGCTGCCTACCACCTATATTAACGTTATTTTTCTATTAGCCATAGTCGCTACCTTAATATCATTAACAAACAGTTAGCGTAGCAATCATAATACTATAGTAATTTTGTAATAATTAAATGGCTACTATTAAAGTGTTAACATTAATGATAACTGTTTAATACTTCATTGTTGTTGAAACGGGAGCTTTACCGAACTCTTGAAATTCCTTATAAAGACTGGGGTGTTGGTCTGTAAGATGCTACACCAAGGTTGCTGAGCTACTAGACTTTGTCGCCCCCACTTTGTAGCGTCGTTTGCATATATGCTTACTGACATCCTTAGCCTTTCCCTGGTCGTTTGCCTCATATGCAAAATACTTCCAAAAGGCACTTTTGCTTTTTTCATCCTCAACTAAAACTGGCCGTGAAGTTCCTTCAGCAGCAGTGCTCGCCACGTTCATCCAGCTCAGTGTTGTTAATGTCAGCTAGCATTCATGTGTTCAGGGTAGACGGTGTGAAGCTGAGTGTCAACTGGAGGAGGCGAAGATGGCACTGCTGGTATCAGTACTGTTGCAAATGAGTATCTAATCCGACAGTATTTTTTTTGTATTGATTAGTACCTGAGTATTGATTTCTTTGACAATCCTAGTAGATTGTAAAATGAAGTTGTTCTTGAGTAAAATATCCAGGTTTATATAAATAGATTAAAATGGTCTGTCACTCAAGTGCCATTTGAATCACTAAACATAATGTAAAGGTGAGAGTCACCATTCCCCTGGCACTGTCAAATGGCGGTGGGTAATGCATGTGTACCTTTCAGACCAACACGCGCCACAAGGTGCTGGTCATGGAGTATTGTCCATGTGGCAGCCTGTACACCGTGTTGGAGGAGTCATCCAATGCGTACGGCCTCCCAGAAGACGAGTTCCTCATCGTCCTGCATGACGTGGGTGAGTGTCACATTTCCCGCTGCCACAGTAACACCCTTCTGCTGGCTGTACAAATAAAGTGATAATTTATTAAATGTTCATGTGTTTCGCACTTAGCTTTAGGGTTGGGTACTTCCATGTAAGAACCTGAAATGAACGTGTGTAGAGTAAGGATGCACTGGTGCACAAAATTCAGGTTTTGGTACAAACCTCTATTTTGGGTTCATGATTTGGTGGAGCTTTGGTACAGCAGGGAAAACTGAATTAATTTTGAATTTTTTTATTACTAAAACTACTAAAATTGCAAATGCAATCAAAGACAGTTCTAAACCAAAGGCAAAGTATCTGTTGATGTGTCTGAATAACAACACCTAAGAGATTCTTATTTTCAAATCAGAAAAGTAAATATGTAAAATGAATAGAAAATCAAAAATGAGACACCATAACAATCATAATCAACTAAATTTATCAGGAAACCAAAATGTTCCCAAACCAACAATTATGCCTGACTGTAACCAGCATTTAGCCATTACCAGCTCACAGCATCAATGAGTATAATGATTTCCCTGAACATTTACTTTTGAATTTGGCCTTTACCTATGTCAAGAAATGTATTTGTTTCATTGTGCGTACTGGGCCTAAAATGATGTTACTGAATAGCAGACGACGAATACATGTACCGTGACAGCTGTAGCGTAGGGTCTTCACATGAGGATGAAGTTCGGGTCTTTTTGAGGCTGAAGGTACGTGGTTTTTGTGGAGAGCACGTCAGCCGCAGACGGTAACTCTGTGCTGGCATTTCAGTGGCGGGCATGAACCACCTTCGGGAGTACGGGATCGTTCACCGGGACATCAAGCCAGGCAACATCATGCGGATGATCGGAGAGGACGGTCGTTCCGTTTACAAGCTGACGGACTTCGGGGCGGCCCGCGAGCTTGATGATGATGAGCAGTTTGTCTCCCTCTATGGGACAGAGGAGTACTTGGTGAGCAGTCGGGGAACCCGGGGAACTTCCAAGAGAAGCTTGGTCAGATGTTCCAAGGAGTTTCTGGGTGACATCCTCCTGAGACCTGAGGAAGAAGTGTCCTTCAATTTTAGGTTATTTGTCTTTGGAGGAAATAAGACACCTTACAATTTAGATTTTTTCAAATTTAATTTTATTTTTAAGTTCACAGCATGTCCTCTTTAGTGTACAACAGGAATAAATACGTTTCCTAACATCAGTGAAAAGATAAATGCGAAAATAAAATGTCCACTACAATGGACATAAATGAATGTGTGGGGTCTCAGGAGGTTATGTTAGCCTTTAACTCCTCATGGCCCAAACACGTTGTCTGCTGAGATGTGGGTGGCCCCAGAACTTTCCTGACCAGGTTATCCCCTCATGTCTTCCAGCATCCGGATATGTACGAGCGGGCCGTACTCAGGAAGGACCACCAGAAGAAATATGGTGCCACCGTGGACCTGTGGAGCATTGGAGTCACCTTCTACCATGCCGCCACAGGCAGCCTACCCTTCAGGCCCTTCGAGGGGCCGCGCAGGAACAAGGAAGTGATGTAAGACTAGTCAGCCCCACTGACATGCCCTGCCTCATGTAACCCTGATTCTATCACAGCGGGTTATGCCAAATGTGGGTTATATGCCTCACTGCTGCAGTGTGTGTTTTTTGAAGCTTTCTTTTCTCCTTTTTTGTATTTCCTGTTTCTTAGTAAAGAATCTTACTTTGTGAAAAACTATGGCTGCCATCTTCCCCCCAGGTACAAGATCATCACGGAGAAGCCTCCTGGTGCGATTTCTGGGCTGCAGAAGTTCGAGAATGGCAAGATCGAGTGGAGCTCCGAGATGCCTGTCTCCTGCAGTCTGTCCAAGTATGTGCTTTTGCCAGGACCTCCGTAGGCTACGGAAATGGGCTGCATTTGGACCAGTGTTTTCCCCGTCTGGTCCTTGGGAACCCGGTAGGGAGCTGGGAGGGAGCAAAAACGTGGACTGTCTGTAGGTCCACGAGGACTGGGTTGGGAAACACTGCTTTATATCCATTAGAAGAGTAACTAGAAAAAGCTATAAAAAATAACTGGTTAAACTGTGTCAAGCTTAGTTTTCCACTGTCTGTCTCTCAGGGGACTGCAGAGCCTTCTCACCCCTGTTCTGGCCAACATCCTGGAGGCCGACCAGGAGAAGTGCTGGGGCTTCGACCAGTTCTTCGCCGAGACCAGTGACATCCTGCACCGGCAGGTGGTCTACGTGTTCAGCCTGCAGCAGGCCACGCTGCATCACGTCTACATCCACGAGTACAACACGTGAGTCGGTCACGTTCAGGAGGCCTTGAAAGTGGGTCTGTGACTCGCTGTGGCTCCCTTTGAAAGCGGGTCTGTGACTCGCTGTGGCTCCCTTTGAAAGCGGGTCTGTGACTCGCTGTGGCTCCCTTTGAAAGCGGGTCTGTG
>JAODUD010000001.1:28813264-28824557 GCA_026784285.1 Stomatorhinus walkeri | reverse complement strand
TGTAAAGCGCTTTGAGATGATGTGAAGTCATGAAAATGCGCTATACAAAAATAAATTTGTTGTTGTTGTTGTTGTTGCTTTCCACCACAGGAGCTGATGCAGCAGAACGATATCGCCTATGTCCTCAATGCCAGTAACACGTGCCCAAAGCCTGACTTCATTCCCGAGTCACACTTCCTGCGTGTGCCTGTCAATGACAGCTTCTGCGAGAAGATCCTGCCCTGGCTCGACAAGTCTGTGGAATTTATAGGTCAGTCGTCTTGACTGAGAGTACAGCAGAGGATTTGATGGGCTAGTTCAACATACTTTGGGGGTTTAGAACCAACCTGCCAGTCACATTCTAGAATCAGACAGAGAGAGAACAAGAAGTGGAGGTAAAATGTATGAGAATTTATGACCATTGACATCTTCATCTCTGTGGATTTTGGTCTGTTACACAGTCTTTTGCCTTTATTTTTGGGGAAGCTGTTAAACGGTAGTTGCCCACTTTTGTCTTCTAGAGAAAGCAAAAGCCTCCAATGCCAGGGTCCTGGTCCACTGCCTTGCAGGAATATCACGGTCGGCCACCATAGCCATTGCGTACATCATGAAGAGGATGGATATGTCTTTGGATGAGGCATACAGGTTCGATTCAAGCAATGTATCTCATGGGTTATAGGCAATCTGTCTCAGTCATGTACCACAATATAAAAATGAGTTGGGACTTTGTAGACATTACCAAAAGCTGATGTAGGGGGTTGGAGTTCCTCACTTCTTCTTTAAATTAGGATCTCGAAGAACTGAACAATTCAGTGTCTCTGGTAGTCTAATCGCATTTATGTTGTCCTTCTAGGTTTGTGAAGGAGAAGAGACCCACCATTTCCCCAAATTTCAACTTCCTGGGTCAACTCCTAGACTTTGAGAAGAAGCTCAAGTCTCCCCCTGGGCAACTGACAACTAAGCTGAAGCTGATGCACCCAGACAAGATGAACGATTCCCTCTCTGGGCCAGAGGGAGGAGTCATTTGTGGATCCCTGGGGCTACCGTTAGCATGTAGCCATTTAAGGGAAAGCAGTGACCCTCAGCAGCCAGAAACTCTGACCCTGCCTTACATCCTGGCAGATGCCGTGTCTCCGTGCAGAGCTGGGGAGAGGACCCTAGCACAGGGCTTGGAGAGCTTGCACCTGGAGCCAACCCTCGATGGCACAGAGGAAAACACCAAACTTAAACGCTCCTTTTCCCTGGACATTAAGTCCTATGGGGGTTCTGGCACTAGCCTGCTGGGTCTTGGCCCAGCTGAGGACACTAGCGAGTTCTACAAGTCCTCTGCCTTCAAGGAGCCAGCAAGTAAGGCCTGCCAGTTCTCTCCCGTGGAAGAGGTGTCCGAGCAGTCCACCCCTGAGCAGAGTCCTGACAGAGAGAAGGCGGATGCTATCGTCCAGAGTATAGATACAGGCAGCACCAGCTCTTGCCCCAGCACTGGCATAAACTCCAGCCCCAGGCATTCAAGTCGGTCTGAGCATCCACCGCAAACACACCATTACCCCTTGTACCGCAGTGGCAGCATGGAGGACAGCCCCAGGGCCACTAACTTCCTGTTCGGTCTCTCGAGCAGCCAGCAGCACATAGCCAAGGCGGGCTTGGGGGCAGCCCTTAAGGGCTGGCACTCAGACATCCTTGCCCCTGCCGCTACCGCCTCCCCGTCACTGGCAGGCAGCTGGTACTTCTCAGAGTCCACTCGCTTCTACTCCGCTTCTGCCGTGTTCAGCGGAGGCGGAGCTGGCTTCTCTGCCTACGGCTGCAGCGCCGGCCTGGAGGCGGTGCGGCGGCGGCAAAAGAACGGCGACCGCGGTGACTCACGCCGCAGTTGGCATGAAGAGAGCCCCTTCGAGAAGCAGCTGAAACGACGGAGCTGTCAGATGGAGTTTGGGGACGGTATGGTAGAGAGCCGGTCCAGAGAGGAGCTAGGCAAGGTGGGAAGCCAGACCAGCTTCTCTGGCAGCATGGAGGTCATTGAGGTGTCCTGAATGTGCTCTGGGTCTTCATGAGATCTTCGTTTAGTCCGACCCAACGTTATGCTCCTTTGAAGTTCTTTCTGTTGTAACTGGGTTTCACCATAGCTGAAGACTTGAGTCGGCCCTTTCACTCATGGGTGAATGCTCCAAACCACTGCAGTCTGCTTCAAACTTTTATACATGATGTTGAAGCACAGAATCGAATGTGACTCTAGATGCAGCGTTTCTTCCAACTGACTTCCGCCGTGCCGAAGTAGCAAAACATCCAGTACCTCACAAAATCCAAATTTAGGCATTTCTTTTGTGTTTTTCTTTTTAGCTCAATGACGATTACAATCTCAGGTTTTTATTGCTGTCAGCAAAAAAGAGATTTCTGCAGGTGCGCAGTGGATGACGGGGACACCTATGAAGACGGAAGTTAGAAGTACTCATGCGTTGCTCGTTTGCAGGCAGAAGGACAGCTTTTAGAAAGTGGTCTGCAGAGTGTAGGGGTCTCGTTCAAAGATGGCATTGTGAAGCTGATTGTAGTGTCTCCCTGTACTGACTTGATCAGCAAAGGCAGCATTTAGCATGAGCTTTGTGGAGAATAACAGAACCAATCTCCTGCTTTTGGTTATTCACGTTTGTTAATCTTTTTTTGTCTGCATAATGTAACATTGCACTATAACTGTCTGAATTATTGTTTTAATGTAGTCTAACTGTTAGGTGTTTGTTTTAAAAGCACTGGGTATCAGCTCTGATTCCAGCATCATTCTGCACTTCTGAGATTGCGGGACGGGTGGGTAGAAGCCATTATTTTAACAGGTGCTTGGGAAATATTGAGGTCTTCTGTTCTTTAACGTTTCTATTCCTTTCTGCTATTTACTCTCAAACATATATCAGAGACTTAGGTACTTGTACCATAAGTGCAAGAAACCAGTTCATTGTGTGATCAGGAAAATTAATTGGGTAAGAATACAATCGTGGTTGCAAATAGTACATATATGAAGGTTTGCTAGGGAAACTTTGGTCACATGACATTTTTGAGCCATCAGAAATAGTTTGACCCACCACAGTTCATGGTCTTCTGCATTTAGAAATACACTTTCTCATTATATGACTTTGAAACAGGAAAGTTAATTAATTAATAATTTCAATATTCGCGTAGCAAAATATATAGACTGTCCCCAACTTGCGACTGGGTTCCTTTCCGACAGACAAGCCATCCGCATAAATGGATGTATGTCAGAACAGGATAATCTTTTACGCTGGAGAATGAGAGTGGGAGATGCATGTGAGGTTGGTAAGGTCGCACTATACTTTGGCGTGTTAACTATCGTATGGGCACGGCCTGTAGTGTGCACTAGGTAGTGTAGTGCTGCTGGGTGAATGACCGCCTAAAATGTGTTTTTACATACATTTACTTAATTTTTAAAAGAAAACTTCAGTCATGTGTGCGACTTGTAAGTTGCATAGGTTGTAAGTCAGGGACAGCATATATAGATATATAAATATATATATATATTTTTTGAAACACCTGTGAGAAAAACTGGAAACACGTACGCTTTTTAATTTTTTTTATATCAGAGGGAGTGAAATTTACACGCAAGCCGTGGTCACTCTACCAGGTCGACCAATCTTTGTGTTGAGCAAAACCAGACTGTTGTTAATTAGCGGTGATATAGCATGACCACTCCTAGTATGTGTTTTCCAAGAATAACATCACCCATTTTCCAACCACTTGTGCTGTCCCAGGCAGCGCAAGGCCAGGGCTCACCCTGAATGGGACGCTGATCCGTCACAGAACACACACATTCTCAGTTGTAGACTTTGGGCAATTTAGACACAGGTTTGACTATGTGCCTGTCTTTGGCTCATGGGAGAGAACCTAAGTGATACAAGGAGAGCATGCCAACATTCCCTGACCCTGGAGATGTGAGGTGACAGTGCTCTCTGCTGAGCCACTGTGCCACCCTTGGAATACCATTATTTTATTATCATACCTTCACATAAAGTATGGAGTTATTAAAACTGCACTGACCTCACTAGTTACCATTCATAGTACTGTAACTACAGCATGGAAGCTTAGAAGTAAACCTGCAGGAGTCTTTTCTTTCTAGCAAGCAGCCAAAGTCTCCCTTATGACAAGCCGTGCTGTTATCTCGTGAACTGGTCAGCAGGACACCATTTGAGATCGATCAGCTGGATTCTATGCAGTATTTAACAGGTTTTTGTCTGTTTACCTTCCCCCTTTTCCTTAATTTCCCCGGTGAAGAGTTTGGAAATAACACAGCAGGGATGCAGTGAGGGAGAGTGCAGCCCAGTTTGGTATGTCTGTGGCAGAAATTCTTCTCCCCAACAGATTGGAATTCTCCTGGAAATTTGACTGTGAACATCAAGACTAAAGTGAAGGGATTGGAAGTAGTTATTTTGATGTATATATATATGCAAAATTAGTGTATGGTGACCATGTTGAGAATGTTTAAGCTTGATATACAGTAGGATAGTTCCTACCATTTAAAAAAAAAAAAATCTCATACTTTTGGGTGGGCATTGGATTTGCGTCACATACCCTGTAAACACTGTTCCACAAGATATCCATCTTTGCTGCAGTCAGGGACGTGGTTTTGGTACAGGAAAAGCTTAAGATGGTGACAGGGTGTTGAATTTTAGGTCACAGAAGATGGATGTGTGCAGAGCAGAGGCCTTGTGTAGGCTTGTGTAGGTCCAGCAAAGGACAGAGTTCATCACTTCTGGAATGTGAGGACCTGTTCACCAAAGTTGTGTGATATCTTTCTTTACTTTTCCACACTGTACACTCTAGCTATGCTGGGCTCAGGTTCTCATTGAAATGCCTGCCTGAAAGACACATTTGGAGTAACTAATAACTTTGTTTTCTAAAATAAACCACTTGAAATGGATCAGTAGATGCAAGTGTATGACATTTAGAGGAGGGAACTTGTCGGCAATACCGTCAGATGAGCCCTAGAGATGGTTTCCAAACCTTTTCCCATTGAATGACTCTTATTGCCACCTACTGCTTTCTTCACTCCAGAGGTTCTTCAGCTGTGAAGGCTTTATACGGCTAATTTTCAGTGGGTGATATTTTTCAGGTTCCAAGTGATGTTATTTACGAATAACGTGGGGAAGTTGTTACTGTCCTGTATCTAACAAGGGTCTGTTGCCTTCGTAATCTATATAAACCGTTGCCGGGATATCGGTAAATTGTTTGCTGGCAGAATAGGTCTCGGTGGCATAAATCGGAGTGAGTAGGAGGTAACATCATTGGTGCTACAGTATTAACAAAGCCGGGTTAGCAAGCAGCCGTGTGGTTTATTTATAGGGCTCCAGTGACCTTCACTCGGTAAGGAAGGAGTTAGTTTGTCCATCTGGCATAAATAGCATTTAACCACTTGAGCCATTCTGAGAGAAGAGGGATGGGTGGAGCTCCAGCATGGAGGATTAGGTGTTGGGTCAGGGGAGCTGAGCTTCAGCTACATGATCGACCAGAGCAGAGTGACGTACTGTTACCCCTGGAGATGGTGATCTCAGAGCCGTCTGTCCACTCCCACACCACTTCAGACTTCTCCAGTGCTTTTTATTCGTGTTGCTTATATATTTCTCAATCTTTTTTTTTTTCTTTTTTTACAAGGCTCTTAAGCTGTGAAAATATATGTAATATCACACTTGCATACACAGTAGCAGAGTTTGGGGTGTTTATTGCACAGGACTTTGGACAGCTCTGTATTCTCTGGCATATGATCAGTTTCTATTTAATTGTTGCCTGGTTGTCCAAAAGAACAATGTGTCCGTGTGTGATTTATCATTTCATGAAAGTTGCCAAAAAAAAGAGGAATTTGTCACATTGTAAAATTATGGGACATTAACTGACAGTGCGATATTAGTCTTCAAGATGGTACCTGTGGTGACAGAGTAAGGAGTGTAGGTGTGCTGTAATGGTTGAACATAGTTTGCTTTTGTGGCAGTGTTTATTTTAAAATGTTTTAATATGAAACTGCAGTAAGCATAGATGTATGCTGTCAAAAATAAAATCTGAAACGGTACTCAATATATTGCATTATACTCTTTATATTATGGTAATAATGACACATCCTAAGGGTACGACAGGTAAGTGTCTTTATTTTTTATTTATTTCTTATTATATTTTACTTTTTAGCAGTTTGTCATTGTGCACCAGTTGGGAGACATAACTGTTTAGCCCTTCTTGGAAAATGGACATTATAAGTATTTGAGTATATCTACTGTATTTTCCAAAACAGCAAAATTATTAGCAGAATAGTGATACTTTATTCATCCTTTTGGTGGGTTTTCATCTATCCTGTCTTACTAATGGGACACAGACACACACACACAGGTGAGAGTAAGTTCTGGGGGTCTGGGGGCACAGGGTCAGCCAGCCAATTGGTGTTATGGGCCTCAAAAATGGACAGTGGTCGCTTCAGTCTGCTGACCACATGATTAGAATCAGTGACGTTCTGATCACAAGCACAGATGTGGTAGAAAAATTATAAATCCCCTCTAATAACTCCAGTGAAGCCACTTAGAATAAAACCCCCGACCTCTCAGTTGGTGATCAAAGTTATCTCTTTTATTCCAGCAATTCCAGCAAAGCGCTTCCGTCACATTCTGGAGCAGGTACCAAGTCATACCCAGTATACCCAGAGCAACCAGCTGATAAACCACAATTCTCAGTTCCAGATAAGGACTTCTAAGTCCTGATTGGTCACCAAACACCAACAAACCGAGCTCAAACGTATTACAAACACAATTCTCCCACTCTATTGGTTCACCTTGGCAGCAAGGTAAAATCCACCCATTTTGCTCAATTTACCAGAACATGTCTCAACTGATAGACTCCTACCTGCGATATGTATATAGATATTGATTATATTGACATTGTAATCACTGTAAATATTTGGTTGTCCTTTAATGATTGACGTATTGATGTGTCGTCATTGTCACCTGCCAAGCAGTGCACGGTCCCAGTCTAAATTTTGCTTCTCATGTTTCTTCATAAAAAATCTGCCTCTCTCATGGTTTCTACCTTGCATACCAAGTTGTATGAACTCTATTTGGAGCACATTTGAGCTGCATGCCTTCAACTTCCACTTTAAACCAAATTAAAAATATTTCCCGAGACTATACCAGAAATGACGACTAGCGGGAGGCGATGTTATTCAACATTTTTTTTTTAGACAAGAAGCTGATCAAACCAAACTGAGAGATCAGCCACATTAGTACATGTGAGCTTCAAAGTGAGGAGCGTTTAGCTGACCCGTTTGATCAGATATGGCAGATCAGCAGGACGGTCATCTGCTGGTCTCCGCGGCGATTGCTGTGAGCCATGGACCCAGCAGCTGACAGCAGGTCAGCTGTGACGTGTGCATTCTTACATTTATGACACATTCCAGCCAATTCACATTTCATTTTCGCAGCACCATTTAGATGTGTAAATACCCAAATGACTCATAATTTATAAATATGTGACAAGCAGTGGAAAAAGTGAAGAGGTGATAATAATCAGCTGGTGCTGGCATCTTTCTACCGCAAAAACTTCCATTGTGACATCACATCCTTTGTGAGATGGCTGTCGATGTCAAATGTTACTCCTTCCCTCTTGAGTAAAGCTGGTTCTCAGGCAGTATTTGAAGTCAGCTCCGCAGTTAATCTCACTATATACTTCACAGAGGCTGACCTTATCCCCCAGGAATAGATATAGTCTGTCCGCCGGGAGAATGTATCCTTTCTAATAATACAGGGGGGGAAATACTGTCTAGCAGCAGTGGAAAGTGACACTTGACTGACAGGCAGGCCTTCTGGGTCTCAACGTTACACTTCAGATCCAACTCCATCTGCAGGTGCTCGTGGGACGTGCTGTTTTTTCTAATTCACTGAGAGATGATAATGAGTCCAGCTGATAAACCACAATTCTCAGTTCCAGATAAGGACTTCTAAGTCCTGATTGGTCACCAAACACCAACAAACCGAGCTCAAACGTATTACAAACACAATTCTCCCACTCTATTGGTTCACCTTGGCAGCAAGGTAAAATCCACCCATTTTGCTCAATTTACCAGAACATGTCTCAACTGATAGACTCCTACCTGCGATATGTATATAGATATTGATTATATTGACATTGTAATCACTGTAAATATTTGGTTGTCCTTTAATGATTGACGTATTGATGTGTCGTCATTGTCACCTGCCAAGCAGTGCACGGTCCCAGTCTAAATTTTGCTTCTCATGTTTCTTCATAAAAAATCTGCCTCTCTCATGGTTTCTACCTTGCATACCAAGTTGTATGAACTCTATTTGGAGCACATTTGAGCTGCATGCCTTCAACTTCCACTTTAAACCAAATTAAAAATATTTCCCGAGACTATACCAGAAATGACGACTAGCGGGAGGCGATGTTATTCAACATTTTTTTTTTAGACAAGAAGCTGATCAAACCAAACTGAGAGATCAGCCACATTAGTACATGTGAGCTTCAAAGTGAGGAGCGTTTAGCTGACCCGTTTGATCAGATATGGCAGATCAGCAGGACGGTCATCTGCTGGTCTCCGCGGCGATTGCTGTGAGCCATGGACCCAGCAGCTGACAGCAGGTCAGCTGTGACGTGTGCATTCTTACATTTATGACACATTCCAGCCAATTCACATTTCATTTTCGCAGCACCATTTAGATGTGTAAATACCCAAATGACTCATAATTTATAAATATGTGACAAGCAGTGGAAAAAGTGAAGAGGTGATAATAATCAGCTGGTGCTGGCATCTTTCTACCGCAAAAACTTCCATTGTGACATCACATCCTTTGTGAGATGGCTGTCGATGTCAAATGTTACTCCTTCCCTCTTGAGTAAAGCTGGTTCTCAGGCAGTATTTGAAGTCAGCTCCGCAGTTAATCTCACTATATACTTCACAGAGGCTGACCTTATCCCCCAGGAATAGATATAGTCTGTCCGCCGGGAGAATGTATCCTTTCTAATAATACAGGGGGGGAAATACTGTCTAGCAGCAGTGGAAAGTGACACTTGACTGACAGGCAGGCCTTCTGGGTCTCAACGTTACACTTCAGATCCAACTCCATCTGCAGGTGCTCGTGGGACGTGCTGTTTTTTCTAATTCACTGAGAGATGATAATGAGTTTTTACACGAAGTGCCTCCCATGTCTAGACCTTTAAAAGATCATCCTAAAACTATTACAACATGAAGTCAGATTTCAGATCCTGATGGTAGCTCCCTGGGCTCCGATCTTTGTAGTGCCTTTCTATCAAATGGCTCCATGGTAGTGTGAACAGGCTGGATTACCTTAGTTCCAAATCGCACATTTCTCCTACATCATCACCGTCGTGCCCGTGACCTTTGATAAGGAGAGGTAAGAGAAAAATAGCATTCTTAGGCAGCTGGGATCAAGATATGTTCCAGGCATTGTTTTAAAGGTTACTCTGCACCTCGACACTGCAGTCACTGTAGCCAGCTCTGCCGATCCCTTGTTGGGCTTTTCAGTCAGTGACTGAGTTCCCACAGGTTCCGTTCGCCACCTTAAGACAAGTCTGCTACCGCTGTGACCCTCTGTGCCGCTTAGGCTTCATGTTCCGGGACTGGACCTGTTACCCGTCATTGTGAAGCTTCCATTTTTTCCAGTAAGGAACCAGGATGTGGAAACCAAACTGTAGACATAATTAAAATGATGAACAATATCCCTCTTAATATTCTTCTTTAATGATTTAATGCCCGCTTGTACTTTCTTCAGAGCTGAGAATCCTGATGAGAATTTGGCTGCCCCCCCAGTCATTCAGACTGGAGACTCCAGTCTCCATCCTTACTAGGGTGACGATCTAATCCATGTCAGGAGGGACACTATGAGCTATGACATGGTTTGTACCATTTGAAGACCTTGATTTCACTTAAGCACTGAGTTCATGTTGTGTGCTGATTGGTCAGTCTCCTATAATCGTGCATGTGTCATTAATGCTAATGTGACACAGTTGGATAAATCTTTCAATCAAAGAAACAAACCAGACAGAGCACAAGATGAACCAAACAATTTAGCCAAGCATGTGTGTCTTTCAGTTTTAAAGTGGTTTATAAAACCTGAAGTAGCTCATAATGTCCCTCCTGACATGGATTAGGTGTCACCCTAACCTAGCCCAGTGCTCACACAGCATTTTCACTTCCATACTATCTTGGTTTATAGTAATAGACCAGAAGCCATGTTGACATTAGGCCTGAGACCTCCTGGCCTGTTCTGCTAAAGTGGTTGCCTAGCAACATCAGTGCACGCTCCCTGGCACTGACGTAGTGACCTCACTAAAGAGCAACGTCCCCCCCCCCCCATCTTCACAGAAAGGACACATATTCATAGAACTTCTGAATTTCTGGACTTTCCCAGAAATGAACTGAATAATCCAATCTAATTTTGTAGTTTTGCTATTAGTTTTGCCAGTAAATACATTTCTGTTCTTGTTCTGAGTTTTTGTGGCTTGTCCACTAAATGTACACACTGTGTAGGAATATCATGATTGTAACTGTTACGGTTACCCATTAGATAAAAAGAGATCAATGGAGTTCAAACATATGCCAGACTGATTCGTCATTCACAGTGATGTCCTTGTTTTGTATTATCTTGAGATGCTGGATGTAACAAAGCAAATAGCTGGCTGGAGTGTGGCTCTTAACAATAATCCGTCTGCTTTGATCCTCCCGAGTGTCCAGCCCACGTCATGCATCCGGCCATCCTTCCTATACCTGCTGCTGCCAGAAATGGTTGCTGTTCTGCGGACGATTTCTGGCCTTTGTTCCATTGTGCTTTGATGTCTACCTCCTAACACCTTGGACCAGCGCCAGGGCTGAGAAGCGTGGGTCTTTAAGGGGGAAGAGAAGACGACTCTCAGGAGATGTCATGCATCCATACCACAAAGACTAGCCACTGTTGCCTCCCGCTGTAAAATTTGTGCAGCTGTATTGTGGCTGTGGATAAACAGCCTCTGAAGACCTGCCACACAGCTCAGTCATATTTCTCCTTACATCCATCCATCCATCCATCCATCCATGAATTCTCATCCCCTCCTCTGGGTCAGTATCACAAAGGCAGAGGTCTGTTATTGTTAACTAAAGCTAAAACTCGATGCCCATACCACCCTCTCCCCAGTCACCTACTCAACAGCAAACAACAAATTTATTTTTGTATAGCGCATTATCACAACATTATATCGTCTCAAAGCACTTTACAGCATCCCCACCCAAAGCCCCCAGTGAGTAAGCCATAGGCGACAGTGGCAAGGAAAAACT
>JAODUD010000001.1:28756776-28772269 GCA_026784285.1 Stomatorhinus walkeri | reverse complement strand
TTTCTTAGGAGGACGGGGGGTGATCATCTCATACCATGCAAGGCAATGCCTGGGGAGCCTCAAACAAACTGCCATGTTCTGATTTCCAAGTGATTTTCTACTTCTCTCTCTCATTTTTTACTTATTGGGCGGCTTGATCGTGACCAAAACGGGACACAGGTTTTTATTTATGTTTTATTCCTATGACCCATGTTGCTTATATTAAATCTGGCCAGTAGATCGATCTTTTGTTTTCCACAGAATAAGAAAACAACGCAACGTTATTCCACTAATAAGTCGATCAAGTTTTCCAAAGCAGATATATGGAAATGCAAGCTAAATATGTATTAATTGATGCGTGTGATTAAAGTAAAAAAATAATTCCATCTGCTGTCCTTTCCTCGAAAAAAGTTCCTGCAAAGCCAGTGGACGCATGGTGCAGAGTTGTGTCTGACGAGCGCGTTTGCCCGAGACTTCTCCAGAAGACAGTCACACAGATGCGTGGTCACACGCCAGCCACGCCCCGCATCGCGGGCCGAGAGACTCGCAGCGGGAGCGTCAGCAGGGAGGCATCGGCCGGGGCGGGGTCCTGTCCATATTAACCACGCACGGAGACCCAGTGCAGCAGGATAGGCCACTCGCTGCCAAAGTGGGCGGAACCACGCCAAGCCACCAGGGTGTATTTATAAATATAGTGGCAGCAAATGCCTGTGAGCGAAAGCGTGTGGGGCGTCCTGTGGCTGTGAGAACTCAAACCATGTGCATGAAGATCCCACTGCGAAGCCAGCTGTAATACGCCAGTGAAACCCGAGGATGCGGCTCTATGGATTTCAAGCGTTTCTGTACTTAAAACTCTGCCTGAGGCAAATATGCCATAACATCAGCCCTTCGCACGACACAGACCCAGTCAAAGTGAAACCACGACCGCTTCCATATTCTGTTTTAAACGAGATGCAAGATTTGTTTTGAGGACAAGAGACAGGCGAGCGTCACTCAGCCCTGAAACACACAGGGCTTTCTTAGCCAGATACCCAAGCGACGAAACAGAACTAAAGTGACAGGTCAGAGCCGGAATCCCCCCTCTCAGGGGGGCGGCAGGTCAGTACAGGGCAGCGTCCAGCCCCCATCCACCACCACCACCCCCCCACTAACCCAGAACTCTCCTGTTTCCCCACGGTTGCCTAGCTACCAGCTGTTCAAGGTCTGGAGGGTGAAACGTAAGACCTGGATGATGAGACTGATCCCCCAGGAGGAGATAACAGCAGGGGTCCTGCAAACAGAAAGGGGACCCCCAGGGAAAAGTGGGGGGGGCATGTATAAACCAATTCATATCCCCCAAAATAGCCTGTCAGGTCAACATCCGGACATGGGAGGTGAGGCCCTGTCTCCCTGCAATGTTTCTGTTCAGGGTAAATCAAAGTGATTTATTTGGCCTTCCCTGGACGATCTCTGGAGCAATCAGGCCTTTGCTCAAGGGCCCAACAGTGGAATCACTCTGCATGGCACACCAGCCAAACCACAAATATCATCTCTAAACACCGGTCATTTTCCATTAATCATCTTCATTTTAAAGTTGGCTGGTCAAATGCTCACACAGGCGGGAAAAAAGCGAGATTCACTCCACTTCCTGACTGCGTGAAGCCCTGAGGGTATAATCAGCATGTAGAGGGGAGGGCCTACGAGTGAGACCGCACCCCCCCCCCCCCGCAGACGTGACGGTGCCGAGCAGGCGGACACGGGAGCTATTCATTAAGCGGCCTTTCCAGCGGATTCCCCAACGGGAGCCTCACAGTCACCCTTTGTCCCGGGGAAGGGGAGGTCAGAGCAGCCCTACCTAGGGTCAGAGTGTGAGCGGAAAGCAGAAGACCACACACACACACACGAGGTACACACAAGCAGACATACAGAAACACAGCACAGTCAGAAAGGAAGCCCCATTAATGAACAGCAAAGTAACTCAATGGTAAACTTTGAGGCAGCAATACATTAGGTGCCTAACACAGAGCACTAAGGGAGGAGATTAACACCCACCTTGAATTCAGAAATTTCAGTCTGAAAGTAATGAAGCTTTTCTTTAAAGAAAATCTTCATCAAATATTGTTACAACTGTGAAAATGAAGAAATAGTAAATGTGTAATGGCCAGTTTAAGATTTCCATCCATCTACCAGATCCAAAATGTATCCAGTACAGTGCAGCAGAATTATTCTTTATAAAAATTAAAGTTTATTCGAAAAACATGCAAAATCAGAGATAAAAACTTTTAGTCTGTGTGGCTTGGTTAACTTAAAAGTTCAACTACGCAAAACTGGCTATGTACCAAAGTTGAAACTTGATACAGAAAAGAAAGTCATTATATTGGAACCTGGCTTGAAAGACGCCTAATTCACACCAGAAGGGGTCAGCTGAGCCCTTCTCCAGACCAGCAATGAAGTATTGTTTATAGAGCAGACTCCATGGCTACAGCTCATCAGGTATGCAAACACAACTTCCCCAAGAAACTCCAGAAACACCCCACTATGAGATTTTATTTTTACAGCTTAAAAATGAATTCATTTTTAATTCCCAGCTCAGTCGCACCTTGCCCATCATTACACTGTGGCTTGTTTCATCCAAGCCACCCCAGAGCTGGAGCACACAACCACAAGATGCTCACAAGAACCAACAATCTTCTGCTTGAGTCTGGCTCCTCACCATTAACAGCGCTTTGGCAACCCCGGAAGATGACCCACATGGAAATGGTGGTCCCAGCACAAGTACTATTCCCAAATCAATCCTATTTTAATTAAGCAAACGGTTGCCTGTATAAGCCAACATCCCTTCCATGCAGCCAGACAACAATTCCAGCCATGTCGTACCCATGTGGGCGGCTGGGTAGGAATGTAAAGCGATACAGGGCTCTCAGAATGCCAGGCCAAGATGAGGAGGCCTAACCCCCAGGGAGCAGTGATAAAGAGCTCAGGACCCTCATGCACAGGCGTCGACCCTGAACTCAATGAGCCACTGCTGTCGACACTGTCGGCAGGCCTCACCAACAATGCAGAGAAAACACATAGGGTTAGCAGACATGGTCAGCCATGTTTGGACGCCTTTATCAAGTGTGCGATTCATGCGCTCCCCCAGGAGGAGGAGAGGGGGCAGTAAAGCAGGACTATCAAACTAATCGAGGGGAATAGAGTGCAGGTCAGCATCCATTCTAGACCTGGTTTTACTGGTCCCTATTTGTGACATGTCATAATAGGCGATGAGACAATAAGTTATTCTGACCAGACGCAACTGTATCCACGATACGCACTTCAGCACGATACAGCACCGCATTTCCTCTTATTTAACAGACACATCTGTCCAAAGCAACGTACAAGTAAAGCTAAGAGCACATTACACGTGTGCCGTTGAGTCGTCGACTAGGCGGAGCTTCCAATGCCTGGCCAGTTACAAGTGCACTGATTAATACTATTATAATAAAAATAAAACAAATCAGCAAGTGCCTATAATGTGACACATGCGAGTTCAGACAAAAACAGACCGATATAAAGCAAAGCAATTTCAACCTGCATACATTCTTAGTACCATTTGTGTATCTCACTTCTTTGTCAATCATCCATCTCAGTGGATCTCAAATAAATGACTAGTAGAGTATAATAACCCAGAGTTAATCCCACTTTGCTGAACACCCCTATAACCACTTCGTTTTTTTTTTTTGGTCAAGTTAGCTATGTGCATCATCAGATTGTACTTGTGTCATGTGCAGAGTCCACAGACGGATCATTTCCACTGTTGAATAAACAGCGTGTGGCATAACTAATAATGAAGAGTTGGTTCCAAAATAAGGTTCTACTTTGAGTGCGTGGAAATGGTTTGGATTTGTGAAATCCAGCATGGACAGATCTACTATAACTTTGCAAAGATTCATGTGTCAGGTGGCAAATTTTATCCATCTACTATTATTTGTTTGTATTTGTTGTAAAATGAGTTCAGAGCTCAGAGTTTTACTTACCCAAAAACATTCTGAGGGCAGGAGGAAACATAACCAATCAGATGTCTAGGTCCTGCCTCATCTCGTTGTTTGGACCCGCCTCCTCTACAGTCTGATTGGCTCAGAGAGAGAACCAATCATTTTTCCTTCTACCCTCAAAACATTTTTGTGCAAGTAAAACCACGAACAAGTTCAGAAGTCTGCAGATATTGATTGAAGTGATAAAATGTTAATTTCTGTTCAGTTTCCATCCACAACATTTCTTTTAACTAGGACAACAAGATTAATAATTTCCGAATAGTGATAATGATTCACACCCCTATGTGATCTCATTCTTACATGACACCGATTATGTTGTGTTTGCATTAGTGGGAAGATCCGTTTTCTCCCTAAGTGTTCTCCTTAAGCTATATCAACAAATCGCAGGATTGCGTTACCGAAAAGGGAGCCAATTACTGCTGTTTTAATAAAGAGTAGATGAGGTTTAAGTTTGTGTTTACTGTTAGTATTTCTTGCATTTGGAAAAGAGGAGTTAAAGACCAACACTGTACCCTTTTGGTTCTGCAAAGCTGATGTGACAGTTCCATTTCAGTAACGATCATACTGTTAGTGATGCACAAATATGAACATTTTCACTAATGCCAATAATGGATATTATTTGTCTAATGTTAACAGATACGTTATGCATTTTTATAAAAACAATATGTAATGCAAAGAGAAATACATTTCCCAAGAACAGTAAGAGACAACTACATTACTGATTGACAACATATGAAAATTTTAAACAAGAGAAGGCCGTTTGGCCCGTGAAGACCATCTTCATATTTTATTCATATTTTACTCATAATCACACAGCCCAATCAATCAGTCCTAAATCTTCAAAGAACGAGGTCAAACAGGTCAGGTGGGGGTGACTGCTACCTGTTTAATTATCAAGAAGGATGCAGCAGGATTTTCATGTGCGACAGATCCTACAGGATGTAGTAGATCTAACGCTCAACACAGATGTAGCAGGATGTACACTGAACACAAAGAACAGATCTGCCAGGCCCCAACTGCTTGAGCTAAGAACAAATTCACATTTAACAGCAGCTATACAGAAGCTTTAACCCAATGTGGCATGTTTTCCCTGACGGTGATCCGGTTCGCAAGAACCTCACTGCTAAGCACCCAAATTGCCGGGCCAGGCCGAGCTGACTTCACATCAGCCTTCACATGTGGCTGATTGATGGCCATTCCTGAGGGTGGGATTGGACCATGTGTTGGCCTGGGGGGGGGGGGGGTGCAGCAATGTGATACCAGTGCATGCTCCCCAACCTGATGGTTTGAATCCAGTTTTTCCTCCAGGTACTCCAGTGCACGTGCGTGTCCTGCAATGGACTGGCATCCTATCCAGTACGATTCCTCCGGCTAATCCCACATACTGCCTGCGATAGGCGGGGATCCGGTTCTATGGAGGGCCAGTGTGGCTGCAGGTCTTTGGGATGGCATTTCAATCAGCAAATAACAGTGGGTCCCCAGGGCTGGAGTTGAGAACCACTGCTTTATTTACCGGCAAGACAAAGCCCTTACATAGGGGACCAGGTTAAAAACACATGTCCTGATGTGACATTGGTACTAGGCCATAACTCCTCTGTGCCGAAATAAAGGGGTTGTAACCTTAGAAGATATTATTAATCCCGTTACCAGCATAGTGAGACCAACACACAACGAAAAAGCTTTTGGCAAACTTCCACGATCGTTTCAGGACATAAGTGAAGACAGCTATTGATCAAGATGGTATGTTGCCTCACTTGCTCTTGACCGAAGGGATGTGCATCTGCTAAATGAAAATAAATGTAAATGTGACCTACTTAGAAATCCATCACCACATCATACTGAAAAGTACACACAGAATAAGAAGGAAATTAGATCTGACGTCAGTTTTGAGCATTGACTCCCTTACAATGCAAAAGAAATTCAAATAGATGATCAGAGCAGCCATGCACCATGTCAATGTCATACTGCATCTGTAGACCTTCGCCATTTGCTAAACAGATCTTGCAGAGATGCTCAGGACACTCACAGTACAGGCTATGGAAACAGGAATCACATCCTTATGAATTAAGATTCGGGATATCTGAATGTGAACAGGTATGAGTAAACCTAGGCAAACTAATTTCCGCAGTTTCCTTTTGAAATTCCAATCCATCTTCAGTGCAGTCTTATAATTTCAAAGATTAGCACAGCCTGGCTCTTCTTGAAACAGCCTCTACCACATCTTTCGCTGAGCACATAACACACGTTCAGGATACTTCCCTTATTAACTTTCAGAAGCTGTGCTGCTTTTTGAAGCTCAGAAAATATGCTGGACAAAGCCTGAAATGGCAGTTCACGCCAAAAAGAAACATATGCTTCAGATTTGCAGTAGGGATTGTCTAGATTGTTGTGGTGATATTTGCCTGGTTTTGGAGATATTGACTGAAGAAATGTCAGTCTTCTCTCAAATATATTAGGATTGAATGGCATTCTTTCTGTGGTGATTTAAGTGCCAAAGAATACTTTTTGAAGGATTCAACAGCAGGATTTCTGGTAAGAGACATTGCTGCTGAATTTTTTAGATGTATTCTTTGGTGCTTTAATCACCAAAAGAATTCCATTCAGTCCCAATGTATTTGGGAGAAGACTGACATTTCCACGGCTATCATCTCCAGAACTAGGCAGCCCTCACCACACTAACCTAGACAGATAAATAGTCCTACAGCATTTCTGAAACATATGCTTTGTTTTTCATTTTGGGGCGAACGGCCCCTTTGAAGCATCATACTAAGGCATGACAGACGACGCGCAACAAAGCAAAGATGACGACCAGGCCAAACCCTAGGAACACTGTCAAACGACACTGTCAGCAAGACGTAAACCGCGCCATAGCCAGCTCGGTGACACAAGAAAAAGGAAAATACCCCAAAAGACAGGATGACAAGATACAAGACACAGACATTTCAGGCTGAATTACTAGTTGAACTTCACCAATCATTCAAACAATATTCAATTAACCCTGATTCCATTCTGCCCCCCCCCCCCACTCTCACTCCCTCACTGATAGCCAGGATTAGACTGTGCATCACAGACACTAGGATCTGCAAGGCTCAAGGACTTCAGCCACCTGCTCTGTTCACATGCCCCCCCCCCCAGGGAGACCTGCAGTTCCACCTGGCTGCAGCCCGACAGCAGGTCAGCTGCTACAAAGTACGCACCCCCTCACCGCCTCCTCCCCTCACCGCCTCCTCCCCTCACCGCCAACACTCACCCTCTGGCGGGATCCACGGCGATGGCTCTCGGCTGGTCCAGCTCCTGCCAGAAAAGCACCTTCCGCAGCGACCCATCCAGGTCGGCCACTTCGATGCGGTTGGCCTCAGAGTCCGTCCAGTAGAGCTTGGAGCCCAGCCAATCGCAGGCCAGGCCGTCTGGGGACTGCAGGCCCGACAGCACTGTGCTCTGCTGAGAGGACCCTGACCAGTTGAAGGCAGCTCGCTTGATGGCCTCCTCGCTCACGTCGCTCCAGTATAAGAAGCTCTGGGCGAAGACAAAGTCCACGGCTGCTGCATCCTCCAGCCCGCTCACCAGCACGGTGGCGTTGCTCCCTCCCTGGGCCACATCCACCAGCCGCAGGTCCCGCCGATTGGCATATAGCAGGTGGGGTTCGCCTGGAAGAAGGGGGAGGAGTCAGGAAGAGACGGGAAGCGGGTCCATTCTCTAGGAGTTCCGGCATGCCTCACTATTTTAGCTGCAGGGAAACATCACTCACCCTAACCTCTCAGCAGACTTGCCCGCCCCAAGATGAAAGCACTTTGACTATGCCAAAAGGTCCAATACCACTGAATTTGCTTATTTGTGCACAGTCACTGAACAAACACAAACACTAGCACAACTAAATAAATCCATATTTTCGGGAAAGGCCTACAATGAAAACACAGCGTCAACTAGCTGGCAAGAAGAAAAAAAAACAATGAGAGCTCAACAAATTTACTTAAAACGTCAAAGTCAAAACGTCTTGTCAAAACCGAATACAATTGCAACTGTTGACATTTTACTGTCATCTGTAGTAAAAGATGACCAATGTCCCCCAAAAGGCACCCAATTTCAGTTAAACATCCATTATCACTGACAACATTCAGAAATGAATGCATTAAAAGTTTGAGAGTCAGCCCATCTAGCAAAGTGAACTCAAGGCAGAATTAATTCAATCCAATTCTTTTGTTGTCATGTGCACAAGTACGAGTACCGTGTACAATGAAATGCTTGCTTGCATGAGCTCCTGCAGACAGTGAACATAGACAGCAAGATGACAAGTGAATGTAACGAATGAGATGTTCAGACACACTTCAGCACCTTTACACCCATCTGCATACCTCCTCATCCAAAATGTTCTTCTGGACCATTTCCACAGGACAGAGGAGGAGCAAAGTACCCCCCAGTAATTCACCCAAATCCCCAGAGCCTGAAACTGCTCTCAGGTCATTACAAATCTGCACCCAGATGATACACAGACATTATTATATTAAAGGCAATAAATCAAGCTCAAGCTTAGGGAACTAAGTAGCAAGAATAAGGCCCACGGCATCACACTTCATACCGACACAATCAAACTCGGCCCAAAAGCAAGCGAGCCGCGGCTCATCGCTTCCAGGGATCCTCAAGCAGGAAAGTGAGGAAGGACTGACACGGTACAGGCCGCATGACACACAGATGCCTGGTGCATATTTAAAACAGCGCAAAATAACTCTGCACTTTGCCCCTCCCCCCAGCCTCCTCTGTTCTGTACATCAAAGAGGGGGCTAATGGCACTTCTTGCCTTGTAAATATTATGTGGAAATATGGACACCATACGGACTGAGCGCATGCGGGCCCGAGCCTCTGCAGGCGAGCTGGCGTAATGCCTACAGGCAACAAACCGCTGCGGAGGTACCAAGGGGAGAGGCAACAGAACAGGCAGAAGGGTGGCGGCCTGTCTCGCAGGGATGTTTGGGGTCAGTGGTGGCGGCGATAAGCATTTCAATCACGATAAATTATCATGGATACAACAGCAGTTCGAGTTATTGCAAAAGTTGCAATACATCACAAATACTTTTATTTGGCGGATGATTTCGTCTAGTGCAACGTACGAGTGAGGCAAACAGGACAAACATACGTGCTATTCAGGAATGACCTAGGCATAGGTGCAGCTAGGCTGAGCTACCAATGACTGCCCAGTTACAAGTGAACTACTTAACACTATTACAATGACAGAAGAAACCAGCAGGCGCCTATTATGCGATGCCCGCATGTTCCAAGGCTGCAACAGTACAACATAATCAGACAAACGTGAAACACAGCAATTTCAGCCTGCATAACATCTCAGTGGTGTCTCCGTATATCACTTCTTTGTTATCTGCCTCCGTGGATCTCAACTTGAATGGCTCTTGAAACAAAAAACCTAAGTGATAGACATTGAAGACATTTTGGCCATATTTGGCCGTACTGCTGACATCTGTTTGAGGCAAAAGGTAAGTGAGAATAAACTGGCTGTCTACTCCATCATCATCATCCCAAAACAAACACTCTTCAACAAGTCCCATCCAAGGCTCTTTGAACTTCGGCCGGGGGGGGTCCCTTCTATCTCAAAACCTATAACTGTGCCCAGAAACTGCTGGACAATAACTGAATTTGGACAGCCTCAAGTAACCAGATGTGTTCAATTTGTTTTGGTAATTCAGTACCAGGTGTGTCTCATGCCCACACACATTCAAGATAAACATCGTATTAAACTTCAATTTCATGAATCTACTTTCAAAGAAAAAGCTACTCCTCAGAACAAAGTAAAGTTCAACATTCTGCAATAATTAACATTTTATATGCAAGTATAAGCAAGAAGAGACAAGAACAACTTAAAGTCTGAAATTCGGGAAAACCTATGAGAAAACAAATCCCAAAGAGGAAAGTGCACCAAAAGTTACCAAAGTGTTACCAAAAATTAATCAAAGTGATAAATGTTCATTTGTACTCAACATTTTTGACATTTTAAAATACCCAAGTAACAAATAGGTAGAACAGATATCACGGATTAATATAATCCAGTACTGTTCATCTGCGTACATGGGGGAAAAAAACTGCTAGATACACTGCCGTGCGTCAAATCATGAAATCACCGGTTTGGGTCAGTGGGAGGCGTGGTGGTTACGGGACTGAGACCAGACGACTAGGACCTGGCATCACAGGAGGAGGAGGAGGAGGAGAGTGGATCTGCGGTCTGCGCGGAAAGCGGCACTTATAAATGTGAAGAAGGGGAGCAGGCAGCTGTGCAAATAAAGAGCCCATCAAAAGTGCAGGGTGAGCAAGTCGGAGCTGCCAAGCAAAACAAGTAACGAAAAGACAAGCGGATGAAAATGAACAAATTATGAACGAACAAAAGGTGTCAAGAGCTACACGGTAGCTTCAGCGGACAAAATGTCAAAAGTTTCGCTTTCACAAAGATGTGTCCAAAACACGCTACTATACTTCAAATTATTTTATTGACAAAAAAAGTCACGCCGATGTCTAACTTATAACGGTATCACCGAATCACTCGTTTGTAAGGTAACTATCAATTAAATGGAAACATCATGTAAAATACCGTTTTCAGACACATGGACTTCGTTTCTCTTTGCAACATAACGAAAGGGGGGACATGACACTCCTCATCCCCTCCATGCATGTACTATGGGAGCACAACGCGTATTTTCTGCATTTATAAGATCCGGGGGGGGGGAGAAAGATATACACGGCTTCAAAGGCACGAGCTGCGGACCTCGCGCAGTTCCCACACTAGCGCCGAGGACACGCACACAGCCAGCACGCGCAATCCCGCATTTCCCCGTCCCGAACTCTTATCTGTGTGCAACAGTACATGCAATCAACGTAATTAAACATATCCTTTACACAGTGACCCTTCATTGGTTTGCACGTGTGGTATTTTGCAAAATGAAAGAAAAAAAACAGCTATTTCTTTTTAGAAACATTTTTAAAAAGCATTTTCCTAACTTTCAAAGGGGGAGGGGAGCATAACTTACCTCGCACTAGAGAACAAAAACTACAGCAGAGCAGAGTCCGTAAAAGGGCACCCATCTTTCTCCCTTTTTTGTGCGCTGGCCCCGCGACTCCTAGTCAGCGAGACGATCTCATGGCTCCGATCTGCTTCGCTCCGCTGCGACTCGGGCTCCGGTCCGGTCACAATGCCGCTCCGCTTCCCGGTCGCTCCATTCGCACTTCCCGATCCTCTCACGCCGCTGACAGAGTGCAGCGACCACGCTGCCTTTCGAACTGTCTCCTTCCGCCAGGAAGGGTGGAAATAATGCCAACCCTGGCCCCCTTTCCCCTCGTATTACTATCTAATAAAAAACACCGATGGTCAGCTATTGTTATTACGGATTTGTTGCGCGTGCAGTCGGCGGGACGATTTTGCCCGGGGAACGAGCGCAATGTTGGAAATAAAACCAGGCGAAGAAGCCGAAGCCGCCCGCGGTATCCGGAGCAGGAATGCGTCGCTTTCCGTAACAATTGTTTGGAAGCGCAGTAACGCATTCCAGAGGGACTAGTTTCTCACGGCATGATTGGCGCTCCAGCTTGGAACAACACAAACTCTGCTAGACTTTGCTCCTCAAGATAGACTGCGAGGTCTGCGCTTTTCTACCGAAGCATAAACATTTGTGCGTGCTGTTTACATTCTTTACACATAATTTGATAATGATTGAACAAAAAAATACACGATTTATATCCAAAAACTATATAGAATTCCAGATTTTTAAAATATGGATTATATCTCCTTGTGGAGTTTGTGGTCTATAAATAAATAAACGTATCTCGAAAAGCACATTTTCTGTTTCTAACTCATGGGCGTCGTTAGGTGAGTCCAAGGTAAACTTGACAACACGTGTCAAGCAAACCCGGATCTTTTCAACAGCTAGAAACTCCTCCAGATGCAAGACATTTGCATCTGGGGAATTCACAACAGCCTTTCACTTTATTGTTAATGAATATTTTTCTCCCGTTCAAAATCGCCTGTTCTTTAATTGCACGTATGTTTAAATGCACTAGGACAGATTTCTAAACTTTTTGAAAGTACAAGAAACATTTCAAGAGCATCTTGAAATGGAGGCAATCTTTTATGCAATTTTACCAAATTGTGACCTATCTAATAAGTGTCCTCGGTACAGAAAAAGCTCAGTATATAATAAAATAGCCAATATATAATAATTATAACTTGGTAAGCAACAGGTTAAAGATTGGCTTCCTGGAAAAATGCTTATAGTTTAAGCTCAGTGGGAATTTTATCAAAACACGTTTAGGTATCTGGTTATATAAACAACTGACAAACTGAAAAAGAGCGACATTGATGGTACCAGAAGGGTGTATTTCTGTTTTTGCCACGTTCCATATGTTAGTTTGTATTTTGTGCTGAAGTCTTGTGAAAGTTAATCCTGAATCTCCATTTAGTACCGTGGCTACATGAAATTATAAGTTAAAATGGCTGACTGCTTATCTCAGCTATCATGGAAACAGACACCTAAGATTAGGAAGTAAAGATACTGGAGGCCAATGAAAGAGGCCAGTCTTGAAATACAAGGAATTAGGGAGGAGAGGGCTGTGTCCAAACTACACACCCCCAGCTCAAAGGCAAACCCTGAGCCCATTGTCTAGAATTACCGTGCAGCAAGCCACCTGCTGAACATCAAAAGGAGGTGTAGTATGTAGCATTTTGTGGGTTATAGGCAGAGTTCAGCTTTGGGTGGTGGTGTGTGGTTCGGGAGATAAAGCTGTTGGGCCTGTGATCTAAACGTCACTGGATTGAGCCCAGGCTTCAGCAGAACTGACGCTTGTCCGTAGTGCCCTTCAGCAAAGCCCTTAACCCCCGCACCCCGAGGATGCTGCATGACCTCCACGCTTACTCTCACCCGTGAATGTGTCTGTGTCTCACTGAGAGCAAGAGGGGGGTAGTCAAAAAGGGAATTTCCCTAAGGGGGTTAATAAAATATCACTATTGTATTCTATCTCTATTCAGCTGAGTACAATATAGAATAGTTTTGGCTTTATATAATAATTATGTTACTTGTGCACACTTGAATTTATTTGTGAATTGAAATTGAATGTAATGTATCTGAAAAACAGCCTGTTGTGTTTGTACACTGCATGTAGTAATATACACAGGTAAAATCCACATATGGAAATAAATGAGGGTAAAATATAATCTGGATTTAATTATCTATAGTGAAAGTGGGTTTGGTTGCATGAGTCCCTGTCACAGGGGGGATAACTGGATTTTATAAAATGGAGCGGACCCTATGTGGCACTTGAAGATGGGTCCCCTCTCAGGATAGCTGGCTAGGCCTGAGGACATTTTGTAGGGCTGGGAACAGGGGTCAGTGTTGGCCTCCTGCAGGTCCCCGGGAAAGACCTGGAGGGGGTACTGCTCCTGCTCAGGGGGCTCCAGCCAGGAGGAATGAGATACATACTGTAGGTACGCGTCCAAAACTGACATAGGTGTTCCGCCAATGGAAACAATCTTCTACATAATGGTCTTTTCTTCACAGGATCAGAGATCATCTATGGTTGTATTACGGAATTTATTTGCCTAATGAGTTTTGTCGAAAGGACCTTCACAGCTATCTATAGGGCCCGACAGCCCAACTCCGACTGGACCTCAGTGTAAGCAGGTGTTTGATGACACAAAAAGATGATGAAAAGATCATTTAAGTCACGAGTGGCCAATCTTATCTGTAAAGAGCTAGTGTGTATGCAGGTTTGCACTGCAACTCCCTAATTAGGTCACTAATTAGAGGACTGATTGGCTGAAGAGTCTTCACACCTGGGTTTGAACAAATGCTCTAAAGGTTATCCCAAAAACCTGCATACACACCTTTGCGGATAAGATTGGCCACCCCTGATTTAAGTGCATGTTTAAATTTGCAGATGTGCCTTTGCAAATATAAAATTTGCCTTTCACAAATGATCCAAAGTGACCAGAGCTTTCTTTGTCTCTGTTGGAGGGAAACAATTATCTGTAATTTTGTAAAGTATCACAGACTCTGTGACGAGGGCTAATACTTAAGCCAGAACAGCAGCTGGGGAAGCTAAAGCGAACCCCGTTTGTACAACCAGATGCTTATTGAGACGATTAAGTACCCACTGAAAATTGCTCCTGGGCACAACATCATTAAACCACCTTATATATTTTTGTAACATAATGACTTTGTGACAGTAAGCCATGTATGCGAAATGCATAAATCCTCTATGAGCCCGATGTATTTAACAATAAGACAGATCGCGACTGTCAAGTTTTTGCCAGCTCGCTGGAGGTCCTTACCTCAGTTTTATTTCATACGTTTTAAAAATTTTCATCAACACACAATGCTATTCTCTTGATTCCCACTGGAAAGAATCCTAAAAATAATTTTATCGGATAAACTATGATCGCAAAGTATCCAGTAATATTAATAAAACAATCGTTAATAAAATAAAAATAAAAACATCGTTCTTGTCCACCACAGTTAATTTTTCCTTTCCATATTGACTTTAACACAGCAGTGCAGCAAATGATGCCATCAAGCGGTGAGTAAATGTACAACACTTGTCGAGAATGGCTTTACATGTTTTTAATAAGCATTTTTTTCATTATTGTCAAATAATTACCTTACTCGTACTCAAATAAAGGCTCACACACAGTTCTAAACGGAAAGTGCTCTTCAAATCAATTTTAATGTGTCAGCAGGGCCAGTGCATTAGACTGGGAGAGATCTTCAATTTCGAGAATGATACAGAAGTCAGAGGCGGTTTGGAAACAAACAGACGGCTCCACAGCAAAGATAAAAAAATATACCTATCGATGAAAAATTACTTCTGTACTAAAAATTCTGTAAATTACTTCTGTACTAAAAATGACTTCTGTACTAATAAAAAACAACTTCTTTAAGAAAACATTTTCTTAAAAAAAAAACAGATTCTTAAGAATGCTAAAACACTTGTTTTTTGCAGTGTTCTTAAGTTTCTGAACACATGGCTATAGTTCATAAAACAGCTCATCAAAGGGAAGTTTTGCGTACCCTTTTGGGGCACATGATTCTTTAGCTTTTTTAACCAGCCAAGAAACCACGATGGTCAATGCCATCACCCCAGCTATCAAACTTGCAACCAGCGCCCCCCGCAGGCCACTGGCTTTCATAATCGCATCCAGTGTAGGAGGTGATGTTCCAGAGTGGGTGGGAACACCAGGTTGAACACTGCTTTTTGGAGAAGTAGTACTGGTTGTTTTTCTGCTAGTAGTTGATTTTGTGAATATAGTGGTTATTTTCATGTTTGTAGTGGTCTGTTTTGTTGTAATGGCATTTTTTCTGGTTGTGGTCTTTGGTTTTGTGTTTTGGATTGGTGTTGTGGTTGTAGTCACGGTTTTTCTAATTGTAGTGGTAGTTGTGGTTGGTGTTGTGGTTGTAGTCACGGTTTTTCTAATTGTAGTGGTAGTTGTGGTTGGTGTTGTGGTTGTAGTCACGGTT
>JAODUD010000001.1:28671799-28693933 GCA_026784285.1 Stomatorhinus walkeri | reverse complement strand
GCTGGCCATATTTTTTTATGTTTTTATTATTTAAGACTCTGCCCAGTCCGCCCCCCCCCCCCCCAAACACACAAGCAAACACCACAAACCCCAGTGAATGCAGGCTGCCACCGCGAGCCCGAATTGTGGCAGAGCTGCAAAGCCAAATGTGTGCGATGTTTTTTCAAATGTGGTATTTGTGCTAATCTGTTTACCTTCCTGCAGAATTCTAAGTTTTAACATAGTGCATTTGTTTAAAATATCTGGGGAAAGGGCTTATAAATCTGTCTGGAAAATGGCAGAGAACACAGCGAACTTTAGCCGCCTTTTATGAATGGTCGGATTGATATGCAAACAAAAACAGCGTGTAAATGGAAAATAAAGAAGTCTAACTACGTATGGACCCACATGGAGCCACAAAAGCAAACAGAGTCGCACATAACTGCGATGCATTAATTCTATACAGGCCAAAACTGTGGGCTACTAAAATAACACAAAAGCCATGTTAGCGAGCCCTCAGGTTTGGACAAACGCAAATGTAACCACTGGGAAGATATAAACACCACTTCTGAAATTACTCTTTTATATACCCGCCGCATCCCTGCCACACCAGCAGGGCAGGGTCTCTGGGTGGTAACAGAGCACTGGGACCAGTTACCAAGCTAAATATTGGCGACCTTAGATACAAGCCTCTCATTCAAATCGCATATGGATGCAATGTCGAAGGTGTGTTCCTGCTGCTACATAACATTGCTAAACTATGATGCTTCCTGACTATCCATGACAATGAGAAACTAATGCATGCATTTGTCTACATTAGGTTAGACAACTGTAATGCTCATAACTGGATATTCTGGTTATTATCTGGGAAGACACACTGCACAATAAGCATCTTGTAGCAGGGTGGGCACCGTCTGAGCTGGAGTCCTGGGTCAGTCCCATGGAGGGGTGACACTGTGGATGTGACTTACAAAGTGTAACATCGTGGGTGCAGCCTTCAGTCTGCGACCCTACACAGGCCGGCATGGAGAATCAACTTCTTGTTGGACTTTGGCTTTGACCTTGACCACAATTTACACCTTGACCTTTACACCTTGACCTTACACCTTGACAGTTGACCTTGGACACCCAGAGGTATTTTTTCTCACTACCTGGAGTTTTTCGTTCCTGTTGCGATCTGACTTTCTTTCTTTATTTCTTTTTACTTTGTCTTTCCTTTTCTCTATTTTTGATTTACTCTGTATAAACGATCCAGGAATGCATCACAACACCTGTTATGATTGGTGCTATAAAAAAGTAAACTGAATTGAATTGATGTTAATGCAGGCGTGTGTCTCCACAATGCCCTGTCCAGGCAAGTCTCCTGTGAGATGGGCCTGGTTACGGCTAAGCCAACTGGTTGTTCTGTACCGCACTGCAAACCGTGGTCATTCACGTGACACAGAGTCCGAGATCACCCTCGGCACACCCCAGCAGGGCAGGCGGCAGCGGACGGTGGCAGGAACCCAGCTGCCGTATTTTCCTAAAGGATCCATGCAGCCAGGATTACGAGCTGGGAAGGTGCAGTAAATCACTTCCCAGGATGGCTTAGCACTCCTCTCTGTGGAAATTTCTAATGGCCAAAGCAGATGTCCGATTCGGCCTGCGACAATACCACCAGGTGACTCAGTTCACTAAAATGTCTTTCAAGGGCCGGTGTGTGCTATACTCTGCCCTGTAAATGAATTTTTAAAAATGTCCAGCACTAGTGCTTAGATATTCACTTGACGGTAAAAGGAGCACACTGGTCTGACATTTATGTAAAAAAAAATAAATGGTTTCATGGTTCAGTGATTGAAAAACCTGTGAGACAACTGTAGGGAAAAATTTAATGTTCCAATAAAATACAACATTGACATTATTATGAGATTGATATTACCCACATAGCAAAATCCATTACAGCATAATGATAATCTGCAAAAGATGTTTTCCAAGTCCCTGTCTCACTGGAGTTCTGTGGTGTTTAATTTCAGATATCACATTTTTATGTGACATACAATCTCCTATACTGGCCAAATGTACTTTGTTTTGGTTAAATATATATGGCTAAAAGTGTGTATATATCCCAAAGTGTGAACCAGTATTTTCTATCTGCATAATTTCCAGAGGAAGGTGCTGTGTTCAGGCAAATTTAAGGCAAAGAAAGCCATGATTTTTGACCCAATACTCTTCAATTAGTACATTCCAATGTTAGTATCCTACTTTTCTTAATATTGTTTAAAGGGCATTCCCCAAATTAGTAAATTAGCACATCTCCAATATTGTAAACTCCTTGTCTGTAAGAATGATCAGTTGCCCTGCTGAGTTTTGGTATCTTAGTTGCAGAGAGCGCGGAACATTCTAGCGTTATCGAGGAAGACCTCTGAGGTAGGGAGATGCCCAGTGAATGAGCCAGACACTGGAGTGAAAATGACAAAGAATTCAAAACAGAAGATCCATTATCTCATAAATACTCCCTATGTTTTTACAGAAATAGCTAAACTCCTTAAATTCTCTCTTCTTTCCTCCCTATTGGCGGTATCAGCCAGATGGTACATAGAGGGATTAAGACCCACAGAATTACTTAAAATGACTTTCCTTGAGTTTTTTAATCAGTGATAGTGGCTGGTTTAAAAAATGTCCCCTTTCCTTTGGAAAATAGGACATTACTGGCTAAAATCAGATGGGGCTGAAAATGACTCATTGCTAATTTGTAATTGGTGATTCTCCCTGATTGCTTGCCAGTTGAACACAATTTATATTTTAGCATAATTAATTTAGTCCTTTCAATCACTTCAAGTTCTTATTTTAAAAGAAATGGGGTACTTATGTGTGCATACTGGTCAAGAAGCAATAATTGCACATTATTTCAGACTTTAACAATTAACTTTAAAGTAATTATACATATTATCATTTTGTTTTCATCGCTGTTTTGGTAACACAGGCAGCTCACTTTACTCTGACATTGTGGAAAAGGTCCTGTAATAAGTAAAGGCTCAGTAATTCCACAGTGCAGAGTGATTTCGTCGTTGAACTAGTTTGCCTCTTGGAGGAACACGTCCCCAGACTCCTGCGCTGTCCGTCACGGTTTGTATCAGTGCCACATGGTGGACGAGTCCATCGCTGTGGTTCTGTCAGTAGTGTGTTTCTTTTACATGTCAACCGGGTATGAAATGCCTTCATTTCAGCTCGACAGTTCATACCAATGATATAACATAGTCCAGCACATTGTGTAATGGAAATGGAGCAAGTAAATTGAAATTTATGGAAAAGTCCAGCATATGGGCATTAGTCAATCATTAGCAGAGTGGCTGCGTGACAGCTAGTGGCTGTGATTTATTCGATCATTTTTAGCCACATTAAAGAATATCCAAGAGCCATAAGTGTTAATGCTGAATTAGGAAGCAGGTGAGCACTTATAAGCGTGGAAAGACCTTACCTGTGAGGAGAATGCTGGAGGATATAGGCCATCAGGGGGGAATATGTAGAAGAAACAGTGTCAGAGGTCACAGCTGTGGTCGAAAAAAGCTGCTGGAAATTCAAATGTTTCATGCGGAACAAGAGAAACGTCAGTGAACACAGCAGGTATGGCGACAAGGGGCTGGAAACTGTAATTCCAGACTCAGCAGAGCGATTTAGAGAGCTGGAAGAATGCATCGACCCTCAGTGTGCTAAGGAGCCGTGTGCATGTGGTGTCCTAAGGTCTCGTGGGAAATGGAGGTCTGGGACATGTTCAAAGAAATTTGCAAAAGGACCAAAGACGAACAATGATAGGGCAGCTCTTCTACCAACCTTAAGAGCAGGGTTGTGCAGTATTCTCAACAAAGGTAGCAGAAATTCCTATGAATCAGAATGTACTAGTATTTTGATATTTAACAAAAATAAGGGTGCATTTTTCAAATGTGAGGACAGTGGCCTGCTCGCTCCAGTGCTGTGAGACTGACCCTTGTCTTTGGCTTTGTGTCTGCAGTTTGTAAGTTCTCCATATTCATTGAGGGTTTCCTCTGCTTACTCTAATTTCCTCTATTTCTCCAAAAGTTTCTACCCATATAAAATTTCAGGCCCTGCTGATGAATACTCCACTGATCTGTAACACAAGTAAATATTTGAGTCTGCTATTTAATTGTGCACCACTTTGGAAAATTCAGCACTGGTGGCAAAGTATTAACACGTAAAACTCTTAGTATTGCCAATAAGGAAAGGAGATGAGAATGTTCCCTTTCAGTGCAGATATCTTGCTCCACGTCCCTTACAGCTGCTCCACAAGCTGAGCTCTCTGTGTGGTCTGGACCGGTCCGTGTGAAGACTGTGCGGGCATTGCTGTAAACAAAGCAAGCATGGGACTGCTCACCCACAGCTGTTTCACTGCGAAGGAGCCTTACCGCATCTCATGCTAGCCGTGCACGCTCTGCACCAGTGGTCCAGTTTGAAATAAATTTCTGCACCATGACAGAAGGTATGTAGGAGTGGGGGGGGGGGGCTGAGGGATGAATTAGCATGCAGAGAGTCTGACAGAATACTGCACACAGTGCAGCCTACACCATGTGACTATGGTGGCTAAGAGTGGCAGCTCAGTAGCACTGGAGCACATTCCTGAGCTTGTTGTTCTGGTCACATGATATTTCTGTCCAATCCTCCACTGTCACTATTTTGTCCACACATTTCACCAGGTTATAATTGTCTCTTTGAGCAGTAACATACAATACTGAGCAAAAATCCTAATGTAGCAGTGGTAATTATGTCTCAGTGATCTTCATGTTCGTGTAAAACTGATTTAATACAGTGATTTTATGTTTGTCAAAGTCTGTTAGCTTAGCCTATTTCAAAACGATCACCGTAGTATTTGCGGTAACCATCCAATATATCTGTGTATTTGTTGACTCCAAGCTTAGCTTATACATTATATATAACATAGCTTATGTTTGGCTAATTAATAGCTCATCAAGGTATTTAACTAAGTTAATTAATTAAGTGAGCTAATGGTGAAATTTAACAAATACATGGAGAGGTTTAAAAATTGTGGTGTTCTTCTAGCCGTCCAGAAAATCTGCTTATTATTGTTTTACTGTTTATTTGTGTATATTCTAATGTTATAAATGTTTTTATGAGCAAATATATACTTAAATAGCTTTAAATAATAGGAAATGAGAATTAGACAATTTTCAAAATTTTATGAGCCTCACATGAATATCAAGAGCCAATGCTGAGATCAACTTTGACACTAATCATCTCATAATTGGAGGTTAAACCTAATGCACAACTCAGCATCTGATAATTCATAACATGTTTCTGTGAAATTTGCTAATGAGCTCAAATGTTTGCTGTACCGAGTTGGTCAACCATTGCCCTTACCTTACCAGGAAACCAAAGCTGTTTGATAGTTGCATTTTTGTTAGATTTAAACTGTTACAATATAGTCAAACTCTAACAAACCATGCAGAAATAAGATCCAAAAGTATACTGTATGTTGTTTTAATTAACCCATTTGGGATTACAAGTACTGGCACGTATGTTTGAGTTTTAACTTGCCTGCTAATTAAAGAAAATATTGTAGTCATAGAAGTTGAAACGATTGAGCTGTCATCTTATTTTTTTTTTAGAAACTGAACTGCTGTAATCATGAAATTACATGCTGTTTACTTGATTATCAAGCGCATTTCAAGACAGATTAACTTTAAGTACAAAGGCATACATCTTTCTGGAGATAATTAAATACATTTAATTCATTCTTTGGTCAGTAAGGTTAAGAGTAAATTAACTTTTCTCATAATGGAAACAAGTGGTTGTTTTAAGCTTTATTAACAGACCATTAAAATAAGGGAAGAAGGAGTTTATTTCTCGCCTGAGGTTATTTCTAATGTTCTTATTAGCGAGGGAGCATGGACTGTGGTCCAGCTGAGCACTCCAAATATGACTCACTCTGTGTCATGTGACATTAGCCTGGGTTAATAGTCAATGGCCTCCGAGGGACATTAAGCATTTTCACAATTTGGAGCGAGATGCAGTTTGATGAGCTGCCTGGATTTTACACCTCGGGTGCTCTAAGGGGCATTTATACTGCAGCTCAGCTGAATGGTGCTGTCACCCAAGTAAGGTGGACCTTGAAATAACGCCTTCCTGCCTCTCGTGATGCCCACATACCAATATAGGTAGCATCAGCTGGGCAGTCACATGATGGGAAGTCCTGTGTGTTACAGTGATGGGATGTTCCTGAAAAAGTTCTGACATTAGTGTACACCACCCACAGTGAAAAAGGGGTTTAACACCATCCCCCCCCCAAGTAAAAGTCCTTTTAAGACCCCCATAATTCTCTTTCCATTTCCACCATCGGCTGTGGTTACATTTTAATAAATCCAACTTTAATCAAGTTGTCTGAAAGTCTTCCGTTCCCCAGTAAAACAGTATATATCAAACTCCAAAAAGGAGACCAGCCTGTTCCCTGCTACAAATATAATTCCTGGTAAAAAAATAAAATAAAATAAAACAATCTTCAAGGATTTCCTGTGGAATGAAAATTTCTAATTTGATCTTATTGGTGCTTGAGGGGGTCGGCCACCAGACATATTCAGACCAAAATAAGTGAGGAAGTGGATGTTCACTAGATCAGGGTTATGTCATCCAGCACAGTGGAAAGGAGAAAGAGTTATTGGGTCAGAGATAGAGTCATAGGGTCAGGCTGTATATACCTCTAACATAAATGTTACATTTTTATTGGAAAATTAAATTTCAATGCACTTGACAGAGACCTTTCACTGTCTCTGGTTCCTTGAAATGTCTTTTCCCACAAGACGTCAGCACAACCTAAAATTAGACCCTTATTTTGTCAGAACTTTCTCTTCATCTACTGCTGCTGAATGATGCATAATGTTCTTCTGTAGTGCAGATCACTCTGGAGTAGATCACACCGAATCTATGTGACACCACCTGTCAGGTGGTCGCCTATAATCTTGTGCTTCCTGAGAACTTCCTGTATGAGAAGATCTGAACATCCAGATGTTAGCACCTTTGCAGATTTTCTAATTGTTTTCTAATAATTCATAAATAAGTCAATTCTGCATTGGCATATATGAAAATGGCCAACATTTCAGACTTCTCTGTTATCTCAGAGATATCTCTGTGCCTTTTCCACTCCCATTATGCAGTTCTCCAAGTGCCTAGTCCAGTTGAGTTCTGTGGTCTTGCTGTCTAGAATGCACAAAGAAAGTTCTGCAAGCAATTCACAAGACATGTCTTAGTCATCGATTTCACAGTGGTCTAGGGTTAGGGTGAGTCATCAGTTTCACACTCTTTTAGTCACTCTCGGCTTTCCATCATGGAGTTCTGACACTTCTGATGACTCCCTGGCCAGGCGCCTGCTTCTCAGACACCGCGGCCACACCTCCATATCATGCTTCCCCAACATCACAGTAATTACATGCTGTGGCTAGAGTGACCAACAGCTGGCTTTAAGCCATAGTGTCCTTAATCGGCTGTGATTGCTGCAGTCATTAAAAACCAAGCGATTTAACGTACTTCATCATCAAAAGAAGACATGAATGTGTGTTGTTCTGTTTCTCTTTCACAGTCTGATATATTTTGGTTTTTGTTGGGAGCCAGGCCCTATGACACAGTGTGTATGTACTGCATTTGAACACCATTCTGTTTGCCCGCCACCTCTGGCAGTCATCCTTCAGCATGAGTCGAAAAAAGTCTAGAAATGCGGAAACACCTCAACGGGACCCTGGAAATAAATCGACTTTTTTCTTCGTGCTCTCACAGAGCTGAAAATCAAGAGCGCCAACAAAAACGTGGGCCAGTGCGTGTCCGTTTAACCCCACCCAGGGGTCAGTGGCTGGACTCGGTGACCTGGGCCTGGTGGGGTGGTGGCAGAAGAATGCTGCGCTAAGACACCGCTCCCGCCTGTGCGGACCGTCCCTGGTCTGGTACCTGGTCCGTGGCAGCGGGGCGGGGAACGGGGAGAGGAGGACCTGCACACTAAACAAACATGGACCGAAAGCAGAGCGGACTGAACTCAGTTTAGTGAAATAACAAAAAACTTAAGTGATGGTAAATGCCTCCTGTCTGATCTTATTTTGCCACCTAATGGAAATATGCTGACAGTTCTCTGTACGGCCTTTTGTGAAGGTCAGGAATGACTCAATGCGGAGGCTGTGGGAGAGCAGCTTGACCGTCTGTGGTGTCTGGGACCTCATCTCAGTGCTCACTCTTCCCCTACTGCACATTCCTAATGCCACCACTATCGGGTACTGAATAAGTAGGATGGACAATGCATGTATATTCTTAATATATGTATTCCACAAATAATCTTGTTCTCTTACATAATCCTTGAATCAATCAACAGGGAATGTGCAAAGTGAAAAATCCACCCATCATCAATTTTCTGGACCCACTTGTCCCATTCAGGGTTGTAGGGGTCCAGAGCCTATCCTGGAAGCTACAGACACGAGGAAATGACCTAGGATAGGACACCAATCCATCACAGGGCACATTCACCATTCACAACTACTGTCAATTTAGGAACTACAATGGACCTGGCATGTTTTTGGACTGTAGGAGCAGCCTGTAGTGCCTGGAGGAAACCTACCAGCAAGGCAGAGTATATGTAAACTGTACAAACAAGACTTATCACTCACCACCCAGTCCTTGAGGTATGATGTGATCGTGCTAACTACTGAGCCATCGCAACCTAAGTGAAAAACACAATAGGAATTTCATTATGTAGGCAGGCATGTAGGGTCAAGTTGGGCTCTTATAGATGATTTCAGTACTAGTAATGTACAGCTGATATCATATAGTGATGTACAGGTAAATCCATGTATGGATATCACACATAATTTCAAGCATCTTGAACAAACTGTGTAATTCACCATCAGAAGCTGTCATGGCCTCACTGGGCTAAGTCTGGTAACTTTTGACTACGTAAACAAAACAGTCTCAAAACTGGCTTCAGGCTTGAATCATGATGGTAAGATCCTGAGGATCTTACTAATCAAGTAAAATGTGCTTCATTAATTAACTTAATTAATGTGATGAAACAAAATAAAATGGAAACAATAAGTGCATCATTTGATGGAGAAAAGGCGTTTGATAGAGTAAATTTGAAATGTTTATTTGAAACACTACGTAAATGTGGTTTTGGTTTATACAGTGAATATGAATGCTGTACAGTTCACCAGTGACCACAGTCATCACTGATCGTTTAATATCAACGAGCCTTACACTGCACAGGGAGACCAGGCAAGATGCCCACTCTTGGAATCTGCAGCTCCAAACCCACCTTTCCCCATTTCCACTGGTAACATTAAGTGTCTGGGCATAAATATTTCCGCCAGACTGTCACAGTTGTCTCATCTAAACTTTACTCCATTAATAAAAACACTAGAAAATGACTTAAACCGCTGGATAAACTGACCCCATTCATTAATTAGCAAAATAGCAATTGTAAAAATGAATATATTGCCAGTTCTATTCGAAAAATATACACTCCAAATAAAAATGACCACATTACAATCTCTGATCTCCTCAATACTACTATAAGAAACCACACTGTAATTGGAGAACTCTGACAGCCTCGTGGAAATACAACAAAAACTTCAAACATACGCTGAGTGTCACGATCACCCGTTCAGCCCTCGTGTGGACCTCATTAACCTCCTGTGGAATCCTTCTGTTTACCTGCTGTTTTCCATTTCCTGCTTGTTATTCTGTGTATTTAGTCCTCGTTTTCGTCCGTCACCTTAGATCAGTCATTAACATTTGTCCCGTGTGCTCCCTTGTATGTTTTTTGTATACAGAATAAATCCCCGTTTGCCTTCCTTCCCAGCCGGATCGCTTGCTCGTACAGAACGTGACACTGAGACCCCGTAAATATACTCCACTATGGCATAGCCCTACCTTTGGCAAGCATGTCCACTCTTTTCTGTTTTCAGTAATGTTAGTGCCTAGTGGGGTTGGTAGCCAGTTGACCTTGTACCCCCAGAGGTTTTTTTTTCCTTACTTGGGAGTCTTTGGTTCCTCTTCTCCGTTGTCTTCTGGCTTTCTTTATTTCATTTCTTTCCTTCCTTTCTCCCGTTCTGTATCTCTAATGATGTTTTTTTGTGTCACAACACATCCATGTAAAACACATTAGGACAACTCTGTTGTGAAAGGCACTATATAAAAATACATTGATTTTAATTGAATTGAATTGAATTATGTTACCCATGTTTTCTTTTCAACAAAACATCATTTATCTTTAGCACATGGAAACAAAACAGTATCACACACCTCCACCACCTTTTCTGGAATAACATCTTCATTAATTTCCAACATTTGTTCCAGATGCACAACATCAGGAAATAAAGAAATTCTTCAGTACCTCCAACTAAAGTCTGTTTTTAAATCTAAAATCAATATGTAAAATAATAATGTACTCCCATCCCCATTAATAGAATAAATCAATAAAATACCAACCAAAAGAAGATTTTTTCCAAATTACACAACCTAATATCAACCGTGAACACGATCATTTCCATCCCAATTGGAATTCTGGATCCAGATTTGAATGAAAGATTATTAGCACAAAAATTCAAATGGCAATTCAATACTCAATCAGAACATGCATTAGTCATTTCAATATTTAATCTGAGCATGTAATTTTAAAATTCATTTTGCCATCGGCAATTCAATGTGCAAAGTGCTTATGCAATCCTTAATTCATTTCAAAATATTTTGAATAATAAATAGAATAACAAGGCACTTAATTACATTTCATATTGCCATGGGTTTTTAGCCTCTTTATTCAAATGCAATGGCGTTCCCGGCAATTGCATTGCATGTTGGGGGGAAAACTCAATTTGCAATTCAGTACTGTCAGACTGCTCATCAAGGCAGACATTCATTAGCGACATCACTTCCTTGTTTAGGGCCTCACCAGCATTCAACGGATTTGTTCATTTAGAGAGTACAGAAGAGCCTGTACCTAGGAGCCTCGGGCGCTGTGGGCAGGGCTGGGACAGTGGGAATAGCTGCAGGTGGTGCTAGTGCTGGGACCTCAGGCACAGGGGCCGGAGCATCAACCGGCGAGACAGACGGGATGGGCGGTGCCGACAAGACAGACGGGACGGGCGGTGCTGACGAAGGCAGCAGGACATCAGGCATGAGTGGAGGCGGGGCCAGCGCTGGAGTCCCGGGTGTAGCTGCAGGCCGAGGTGGGGCTGCGGGCAGTGCCAGGACCTCGGGTGTAGCAGCGGGTGGAGGCGGAGCAGCAGGAGCCTCGAGCGCAGGCGGAGCTGCAGGCATGGCAGCAGGCGGGGCCACCATGGGCGTAGCGGTGGCAGCAGGCAGGCAGGATGGGCAGGACAGGTAAATCAATAATTGCTGCCAGGGTTGCTGCCATACCAGCAGGCGTTGCCCCTTTAAAAGTTTGGATTCGCGGACTGGCATCAAAAAACCGACCAAGCCCCTTGAAAATCCAGGCGTGCCTCCCAGATGGGGTAGGCTGCTAGCGGTGGCAGCACAGTGTTCTTAATGCGGGCTCTGAGTACCTGGGGGGGGGCAATGCGGTGGTGATGTCCTGGGTGACCCCCCTGGAAGCTGGATTGGGAGGTCTTCCCGAAATCCAGCGGAGAGAGCGGCAGTGGAGAGAGCATGCCCTCAGGACGATCGCCAGTTCCTCTTCCTGTCTTTGCTCTGTTCTCTTTTTCTTTTTCCTCCGGCTTTGGCAGGTTGGTTGAGGCGGGGTGGCCTTGGAGTAAGCGAGTGGCTGGAGCCGCCTCTCGGTTACCCTCTCGAAACGCTGCCAGAGGTTCCTTGCCGAAGTGCGCGTCTGTGAGTGGTGCCATCTCCTGGAGGAGGGTATCGTTCCGGCTGGCTAGGTCCAGTGTTCTGGGGTCCTCCTGAACCTCCGGCTGGTGAAGACCGAGACGCACAGACGAACAGGGCAGACAGCGACGAAGATCAGTGATGGATCTGGGGAAACTCAGACGCAGACTAAAATACACAAGACAAGCAGAAAATAACAGGCAACAGGTGATCACAATCGGGAAATAACATGAGGTAATGAGAGGGGCGTGGCACACAGGAGGATGGAACAAGCAAGTCATGACAGGCAAGATGAATATTTTAATAGATATTTAGCATAAACACTGCTAAAAAGCCAGATGAGATGAACAGGTGATCCATAATTTAAACTAAACTAGAAGTAAAATTCATATCCCTAGCTAGTTTTGCGTTAGCATACCATATTAACATAAACTAGCAGTGCCAGAAATCATTCATTTAACCACATATACTACCGTACTAACCGAACCTACGATTAATGTTTATGCTATCGCTTGTGTATATAAAGCTTATTCTCATATACATCATAGGGTAATGCGCTTGCAACATCCCAGCACACACCTCCACTTCACCTTGACCTGCAAAACTGTTATAAACGTGGAAATAAGTTGCGTTGTGAACCTGTGATCGATTACTTTTCCTCAATAAGTTGAAATCGAATTTGCGAACTGAATTCAGATTCAACTAATAAACCCAGATTTAGTTTTTTAATGCGACAACTGCAGATTCAAGTTTACACAATTCATATTCAGTTTCTAGTAGCACAAACATCAGCCCCTCCCTCAATGGCCACCACAGGTATCTCGATGGCGGGTCTCCCCACTCTGTGCCTCACTGACTGCTTAGTTTGCACCCTTCCTGTGTCAAGTCCAGTTAAGATGGAAAGTTCCTCTACCCTCTGTGAGAGCAAAAGCAACCTATCAAACGCATCTATTGCTGATACCCGATTGTTTTCCACGTCATCTGCTAAGGCAGAAATATTTGTACAGGCTCTTCTGTCGCCATTACTCTCTAAATGAACAAATCCATTGAATAGGGATGGGTGGGAATACAGGACGGGAATGGGAGTGGAAATTTAGCCTTTTCACAGAAACGGAATGGGATGGTGGGAAACCCAGACGGTACAGGAATGGGGCGGGAATGGGTCTCGGCAGGAACGTTAATGGGATGGAAATGATGATACTAGAATAAAACTGAAGTCTAATCAAAAAGCATTGCATTTACTTTCGTCTTCTTATCTGTTTGTTTTTAAAGGTACAGACTGCCATCAGCCAACATAAATTCTTGCCTGTGACACATGGCACGGCGCCTGCAATGCCGGCATGTGTCCATTCCTGATGACTCAATACTTGCCTAACTTTCGGCTATGATGACGATTGCGCAAAACTGAAAGCAGCACAGCGCATTCGACAACTAAGCGGCTGCAGTGATTTAATTGTAGTCTTCTATCGCAATCCCTGAAAAACTTATCCAACAGAATGGTTGGACTCGATAAGAAGTTAGCCAGTGAAAATATTCGAAAAGGAAATTATAATTTGATCACTCCGACTCGGCCAAAATTCACTTCAGCAGTTTGGAAACAATTCTCATTGGTCGTGGACGAAAATGGCGATCGAGTGAATTTGGCAGCTTGTAATTCCTTTAAGGATGTTTATCCATATTCATCCGATTTTGGTACTTCTGGACTGAGGAATCACAAATGCTCCCACCTGAGAGGGGCTGTGGCCTCATCTCATTCGATGACAAAATTTTTCGACAAGAAGCCAAATTCAGCTTACAAGGAAAAATTCAAGGAATCGTGTGCCTTTTTTCTGGCCAGTGATATTTGCCTCTACAACATCGTTGCTGGTCCAAGCTTTGCTCAGCTCATTCAGACTGCTATTGATATCGGAGCTAACCAAGGAAAAATCGATGCATCTGAACTGATACCTGATTGAAGAACTGTGGGCTGATGCACCAGTGAGTTGGCGAATAGAGCATTGGAGAAACTTTTCAAGCTTCTGGACAATAATGATTTCTCGAATTGCAGAGTAATCACTGCTGAAATGTGGAGCGATGATTACAGTAAATTGTCGAACAAGGCAGTAACTGCTCATTTAATCGATGGTGATCGGGTACTCCATGATCGCATCCTCAGTGTTAGGCATTACACATCGAAGAATAAATCAGCAGAAAACATTCGCAGTTCGATCAAAAGCATCTTATCTGATTTCAAAATCGATAATTTATCAGATCTGGTGATCATGATGGACCGCGGGGGCAACATGATCACGGCATTTCCTTCTGAGCATCGAATCAGCTGTTCAGCACATCTCCCGAATTCTATCTTGACAAATATGTTCAAGCCTAAGAAACTCGAGAAGGACCCAACTCGAGAAGGACCCTTCTGACAACTTGCAAAGATGTTGTCAAATATGCTAAGCAATCGGGGATCATGGAAAAATTCAATCCAGCTCTCTGTGAAATCTCTGCTACTCGCTGGAATACGCACTTAGAACCGATCAGTAGTATTTGCCAGAACAAAGAAATGCCGCTTCAGCTCGCTACCGAAAGCATTTGCTCTGATTTAATTCCTGCAATCAATTTCGATCTAATTGATTCATTGATTGGATTCCTGACGCCTTTCAAAGATGCAAGTGACCAGCTGGAAGGCTCCAAGAAACCGACCTTGCACAACGTCTTGCCCCACTATCGTATTCTCATGGAGTTTCTGACGCCCAATTTCACTGATTCTCAAATATAACAAGATAAACAAGAATACTGTGAAGGAATACTTGAAAAAGAGTTTGAGATCAATTCCTTTCACTGCATGGCGGTGTTCCTCAATCCAAAAATGCGTTCTTTGAAACCATTGGATCCTGATCCAAAGGAACCATGCAAGATATCCGTGATTTGGTCACATCTGTTTTTGTTCCTTTCATGGATGGCAATCACAATATTGTCACATTGCCTGGGGATGGTGAGCATGCTTACAATGGTAGCAATGCCACAGTATCGAAAAGATGACGATTGGGCACAGGTGTGGGAGAGAGGTCACTGGAATCTTTCATGGACGATGAATTTAATACTGGAAAAGCCGTTCAAGATGAAATTCAGAAGTACAAAACCATGAATGTTCCATCTGAAAAGGATTTTGACTTGCTGTCATGGTGGAGGGAAAATGGTAGCACATTGCCACAGTTGTCTCAAATCGCTTTACGCATCTTGACCATTCCTGCCACAAGTGCAGCTTCAGAGTGAGCATTCAGTGCTGCCGGCCTGGTGGTTGATAAGCTGCACGCTGATCGGCCCAAAGAAAGTTAATGATTTGATTTCCTTGCATAGTAACAAAGATTTAGTTTGTAAAAAATATATTTTTCCTTGAAATGTGGCATTGTGGCACGGATGCCATTCCCTTTTTTCCGATGGCATGGAATTTTTCTTGAAATTCTCTTTCTGCAACTTTCCCAGGACCCTAGTCAAAAATATCTGTCACTCTGGTCACGGAAAACAAGCGGTAAGGGAAATATTTGAAAAACACGAGAATGGTAGTGTCATGACCTGCGTGTTCGATCCTCCTGTGTGCCACACCCCCCTCATTACCTCATGTTAATTCCCAATTGTGATCATACGTTGCCTGTTATTTTCTGCTTGTCTTGTGTATTTTAGTCTGTGTCTGAGTTAGTTTCTCCAGATCCGTCATTGATGTTAAGTTGCCGTCTGCCCCGTGTTTTCCCAATAAACCCGTTTCGTTTTGGATCCTCGTCTGCCTGCCTCGTCATTACCTGCTTCCTGCCTGCTCGCTGGACAGCAGACTTGACAGAAAACAGGAACCAAAAACCTTTCCCGTGTTCATCCCTACCGTTGAATGCTGGTGAGGCCCTAAACAAGGAAGTGACGTCATTAATGAAGGTCCGCCTTGATGAGCGGTCTGACAGTTGGGAATTGCACATTGAGTTTTCTCCCCAACATGCAATGCAATTGCTGGGGACACCATTGCATTTGGATAAAGAAGCAAAAAAAAAAAACCCATGGCAATACAAAATGAAATTCAGTGCCTTGTTATTCTATTTATTATAAAAAATATTTTGAAATGAATTAAGGATTGCAGAAGCACTTTGCACATTGAATTGCCAATTGCAAAATGTATTTTCAAATTACATGCTTAGATTAAATATTGAAATGACAAATGCATGCTCTGATTGAATATTGAATTTCCAATTGCAAAATGAATTTCCATTTGAATTTCTGTGCTTATAATCTTCCATAGATTTGCAGGAATAACTTCACAATGCCTAACAATACTAATTTACAACTAATATAGTACAAGGTAATGCGCACAACTCACATCACCCAGCACAGGATGTATTAAATGGGTCTCACAGAGTCTGGCTTTGCCCTCCTATTCAACATTAATGGCAAGAGGTCATCAACAGAATTTCTCGTATAGTGATCTGTAGGATTCCACTTTCTCCATGCCTCTTTTGGCTTGGAGATCTTTCAATAATAACCCCACAAATCAAAAATACTAAATTGAAACTATTGCCAAGAAAACTATTCACTTAAACTGGAAAATAAGATACATATACTTGGAATGAAGTACTCTCCAGCACCAAACCTCACACTTTGAAAAAGTCTTGGGCTCCTTTATTATCTCATTAAATTCACCTGTTGAATAACCTCTCTGACTCTGTCACACACACACAGACAAGCAGACGCACAGACAGACAAACACACACACACACACACACACACACACACACACACAGATGTGTAATCATATCTTTATGGGGACTCTCCATTCATTTCTATTGGGAAAACTGTAATCCCAACATGACGACCTTAACCCCTTCCCAGCCATAATCTTAAGCATAAGTAACCAAGCAAAATATGAGACTTTTGCCATTTTTATTTTTTTTGAATGCATTCACAGATCTGTCTGGGGACCTGAAAAATAATCCCCACAACTTCAAAATAACCGGATTTCATTACATTGCATGGGACATCAATAGTCTCCTCAATGTAATATAAACATAACACCCCCCATGCACATACACAGACAGACAGACAGACAGACATTAGTATGACGCTTTGCCATTGGTCTGCACCGAAAGATGGAGCAGAGTCGATAAGTTCAAAGTAGTTTCCATCTCATCCCATTAGCGGGCAGAATCCTACGTCGTCATCTGTACACTATACTGCAGATGTTATTCCAGGCTTGGACGGCTGTAATCCGATGACATCTCTGACAGAAACAGGTTCTGCAGGACTGGAACAAAATTATTAATCTCGTATGGCTTTCCAATCACCTCGGTCCTACCAAGCTTTTATGAGACTGCCTGAGGGACACTCATACCAGCATGAATTTCCTTCTGGTGGAACAAAGACCTATTTTGAGCTTTGTTACCACCACTTCCATCATTCATTCATCTACGGGGACCTCTTGCTTCAACCAAGCTCCCCATGCAATATTCCACAGTGTTTGTGTTTGTTTTTCAAGGGCAGAATGGCTTCCTCAAGTACTTCCTTAATGTTCTTGCAGTCTAATGACCACCTATAGGGATTTTAGGCTTGTTTACTGTACAATTAACTGTGCCCTTTTCAGAATAGTGCATGGCTGCTGCTGTTAAAGGGGGTGACATGGAGAACAGAAGCTGTCACCACCTTTAACAGTGACAGACATGGAAGAAACAGTGACAGCATGCCACTCTGCTCCTAAGGGCTTCCGTTGCTGGAGTACAGGATTAGCAAGTGGGAGGGAATCCAGGGGACAAGTGATTAGTTTGACAGGCCGAAGTGCCTGACCTAACCCTAGAGGGAGCGGCCTTGTGTAAATGCTGAACACATACGAATTAGATGTATACAAAAGTATATTTCCACTAAAGGAATTACTTGTTTGTCGGACTGTGGGATGCTCTCAAGTTGAACAAACGCCAAATAAAATCCTGACAGGGTGGCGTGTTCATTGCACCTTACGGAAACCGGGCCGCATGTTCGATATGCTAACGCTGTGTTTTTAAACGTGTCCCAGTTCTTGAGAGCTAGCCTCTGGAGTCACTCAGAGAGCCTCCCTCATTTCTGTTAGGCATGTTGTGGTTTTCGAGAAAATGAATTTACATCTTTGGTTAACCATAAGAATACTGTACACGTATAATTTTCTTAGGGAAAACACAACTGCTATCCGCAAAACGTTTTTGCAGGAAACCCCTGCTGATTACATGCCAAAAGGCTGAGTGGTAAACAGAAAACCATTCTGGCAATTACAATGCAATTACAGTGAAGATGAAAGTAATGATACAGTGAGACTGACCTCATGTACCATTCAGCTGGGTGTGCTCCATAAGGAACTGTCCCACCTCCCACATTCAGCAAGCTGCTGAATTCAGGCAATCAGCTCAGTTTTGCATTCGTAAATTATCCTGAATCTATAAGAGTTTTCAGTTTCCTACTATGTAGGCAATATGGGCAGCAGTATATTCAGAAGACAAAGATGTTGACTATCCAGACTGCCAATCAGCTCAAAACAATAAAAAAAAAACATTTGAAAGCAGAACATGTATATTTATAGCTGTGAAGGCCTGTTTACAGTATGAATGTGATGCAGCATTTGCAGTAAATGAAACGATTAAGCTGTTATGGAAGGTGTGTGGATTGGTTGAGAGTGAAAAGTATTCTGTACTAATAATTGCTTGACAGTAACCTTTATTTCCTTAGACATTCTCTGAAGTCTTCAGACTCTCTTTCCTTTATTTCATCCACTTAAGAAAAGAAACAACACTTTTTGAATTTTGTATTTCTTCCAATTCAGGTAAATATAAAAATATATAACTGGTTTCAATAGGTGTATCAATGGAGACTGAGACAACTTTGTCTGCAGTCTTACATGCTGCCTCCAGGCGGCCCTGTTATCAGGAGTCTGCGGGCAGCTGATAGCAGGGTGCAGTGGGGCAGGGCAGTTGTTCAGCCCCTTGGCTCATAGGCTACTGTGGCCCTCAGACAGACATTCACAGCTTGCTGATGGTGAGCTTAGCATAGACTTTTGGCAGGGCGGGGATATTGTGTCTGGCCCGGCATCAAACCCACTGGACTCAGGTCCAAAAGTACCTACATAAACCCCTAGGATGTTTGCATGATAAATCTCCGACATTTAGCGGTAGAACAAAAAAATATTGGTTCTGCTGGTGATATCAATTTTAATAAATTTGCGAAATGGAATTTGGGGGCCACGTTGACCAGTCCATTCAGTTGCCCTTCAGCTGATCAGGCTCCCATCTTCACATGAGGCCCCAGCACCTGTGAAGGAGAGAGAAATCCTGGATTACGAGTAGCGTGGTCTCATCGCTGGAAAAACACGGCAAGTCCTGGAGGCAGCGGCACACATCTATAATCAGAACTTCGACACTACAGTTGCCATTAAGATTCAATTGGTTTATACTGGCGTGTTTTCCTTTGGCTTAACAGCTCTGGTTTAAAAAGGGGGCAAATATAAAAGTGTATAAATATGTGGAGCAGAGGGAGGCCGACAGGACATCCTGATCCGAAAATGGCTCCTGCCACAACTGGAGTGTTGAAATGGGGCAGAGGTGGGGCAGCAAATCTGTTTGAGACAGTGGGAGCATCCAGAGGTAAAGCCTTGATTCTCGGATAGAGGTTCAGCTGTCTGGGAAAGAATACCACTGGGAGAAAGGGCATGAGTGGGGGGTGGGGGAGGTGGGAGGCATAGCTGGTAGCTGGCACCCAGCAAAGAGGAGGTCGGGCCAAGCTATGGGCAGAGAGAGAAGAGGGTGGAGAAGGTTCCGGGTGCACAGGTTTCTGTTGAAGGTGGCCTTAATGAAGTGTGACGTCGGGGCCATAAGCCACGGAATGCAGAGCCAGTTTCACACGAACGTAAGTCAGACATCATAGGAATATTACACCATGAAAAATAATTGCCGTATCACTCCAAAAGATCCAAATTTTGTCCAAAAAGCACACTGGCACCATCCAGAAAAAATTATACTCTCGAAAGAATGTACATTTAATTATACTTTCCAGTGGAAACAAAAATTTAGAAACACAAGGTTTTCATCTTGATCGCATTGATCACCTTGAAAACTAATTATTCTTCATGTGGATGCATTATAAAAAAGTCACGGAAGGTTTTTTTTCTTACATCCATCCACCTTCCAACCACATATCCTGGGCAATGTGCAGCACAAGGTTGGGAAACAACCTGCACGGGATTCCAGTCCATCACAGGCCACATACAGACAGCAATAAATTATAGACAATTTATAGATGCCAGTTAGCCTAACTGTATGTCTTTGGACTGTGGCAGGGAACCAGAGGACATTCACCATCACCACACACAAAGCAGAGATGGGATTTGAACCCCCAATCCTGGAGAAGGAATGCAACACTGATGACCGGTGAGCCAATTAAAATGAGTCATCAGTATCACAGAGTACCGGTCTTGCTCTGGGTTTCCCAGTTTTGGGTAGTTAATTCTGATACCTTCATACCTGTATATACTGTCTTGAGTTTAAGCTATACTGTGTTGAGTTTAAGCACTGAAGCAAAAGAAAATTCACTAACGGCACTTTCCAGGTTTAGGTTCAACCACAATTAGTCTTCGCTAAATTGCACAGGAGAGTTCAGTGGTTGGCATGACTGTCACTTTTGTCTTCTGTCAACAGGCCAATATGCTGGACGGGCTTGATCTGCCAAAAGGCCCAATATTCATCTACTGATCCCAGTCAGTGTCACACTTTGGGACACAGAGAACCACCAACCCTGGTCTGTTTCATATTCAGGGGCACTCACAGCTGCAGAACCTAGTCAGGGTAGTACCTAAAGAGACTCTGAGATGCTTATCCTGGGACATTCAGAACTACTGAACTCCTTTAGGGTCACAATCAGAGATAAACATTCACCGATCATGGTCAGGGTCACAATCAAGGACACTCAAAGCCACTGTACCCCATTCAGGGTTATACTTGGGGACACTCAGAGACTCTTATCCCAGTCAGGGTCACAACCAAGGATATTCCAAGCCACTGATTCTAGTCTGGGTCACAACTGATTGCACTCAGAGATATTTATCCCAATCAGGGCTACACTCAGGGACACACAGAGCCACTGATCCTGGTCAGTGTCACAGTTGGGGATTCTCAGAGCCACTGATTCTAGTCAGGCCTGAATTCTGGGACACTCAGAGCCATTGATCCCAGTCAGGCTTGAATTCTGGGACACTCAGGGCCACTGATCCCAGTCAGGCTTGAATTCTGGGACACTCAGAGCCACTGATCCCAGTCAGGTCTGAATTCTGAGACACTCAGAGCCACTGATCCCAGTCAGGCTTGAATTCTGGGACACTCAGAGCCACTGATGCCAGTCAGGTTTGAATTCTGGGACACTCAGAGCCACTGATCCCAGTCAGGTTTGAATTCTGGGACACTCATAGCGATGATCCCAGTCAGGGTCACACTCAAGGATACTCATACCCACTGACCCCGGTCAGGGTCACACTAGAGGAAACTCAGACTCACCGATCCTGGTCAAAGTCACAATGGGGGACACTCAGAGTCAATGAACTCAGTCAGTGTCACACTCGAGGATGCTCAGACTCACTGATCCCAGTCAGGGTCACACTCCAGTACTCTCAGACACACTGATCCCAATCCGGGTGACATTTAGAGAGATTCACAACTCACTTTCCCCCTCATTCAGCTTCCTGGCCCAGTAATTTCATTATTTTTCCATTTGTTAGAAAAAATATTTCTTAATCCTTAGATTCTTTTTCAAAAACCTTTCTAGGTTAGTCATGTGTAATGGGAACTCTTGCTAACAATTCATAAATCAAAGTTCAGTTAATTCCCAAGTACTACAGACATAACTCCCTTTTATGTTAAGAGCATGCTTTATTTTGGTATTTTATTATATGAAATATATGAAAATAAAACAGCAAAAAAAACAGCAACCTCTACAGTATAGATATGTTACATATGGTTCATATACTTTTATCATTTTTATACTATTGTAACTTAAAGAGCTGATATGCTTGCTGCTGGAGAGGTATTTAATGATTTCTCAAAACGTGATATACATCATTGTTGTAAAAATAGAAATTATCATTACTGTATCGCTCTGTTTTCTCTTTCATACCTATAAATCTACCCAAGGCTGGTGTGAGTCTGTGTTTAATAAAAGCAGTGAGTAAAATACTTCGTTTTGCCATGTCAGATTCATAGGTACACACCTGTGCAGCATCACCTAAATCCAGCATCTAGACAAATACCATTAACCCATATATATATATATATATATATATATATATATATATATATATGATAGATGTCG
>JAODUD010000001.1:28658029-28671715 GCA_026784285.1 Stomatorhinus walkeri | reverse complement strand
AAGCTATATATAAAAACCACTGGTTAAGCCACATGGACATACAACCATCCATTTCCTGAAACCACTTGTCCTATTTACGGTCACAGGAGAACAACCTAGGATGGGGCACCAACCCATCACAGAACACTCACATACTTACAAGAACTTTGTAGCTCTGATTAGGCAGGGGACCGGAGTGCCTGGAAGAAACCCAACACCACAAGGAGAACATGCAAACTACACACACACGAAACCCTGGCAGAGACTTGAACCCAGGTCCCACAGGCATGAAGCCACAGTACTACACCAGCCACACATGGACACCATCAGTACAATTAAACAGGAAATTGATTATGAAATCAATAGTTATTATTTCCGAAAATGATAGTATGGGGTCATGGTGAGCCTTGAGCCCATCCAGCCTGAATAAGACTGGATCAGTGCCACTCCATCTTGCAACACACGATCAGAATGGAACGTCATGCCTTTGGGTTATGGCAGGAAGCTGGTGTACCTAAAGGAAACCCACAAGAACATTAGTACAACATGAAAAAGCTACACACAGTACTGGGGCAGAAACTAAACCCGCACGTTACCCACAAAACACCTTACTGCTCTCATGAATGGTCGTGGCAGCTGGAAAACACATGGCGACATTCCTGGAAGAGAATATCAAAGTACAAACACAAACCAGTGCTAGCACATCGCTTACTGGTCTATGTCATCCATCCAAATGCCTCCAAACAATTTATTTGGTACTGGGTCATGATGAGTCTATCTCAGGAAACCCTGGCATCATAAGGCACATATAAGGAACATGCAAACTCTGCAGAACAGAAGAATTCAGATCCACAGCTCTGAAGATGAGAAGCAACCACTGAGCCCCCCAAAAGCAGACATTTCAGGTCCAGGAAATAAAAATCCAAACCAGGATTTTCTTTCAACCAACCAGTTGAGTATAAAGAGTCACAGTCACTGAGTACTCAATTGGATGGTTGAAACTAAATCCTGGTCTGGATATTTACTTTCTGGACCAGAAATGTCCACCTCTGGAGCTCCCATGTATCTCATGCTGCATGCTCTGGTACATATAATTTTAACAAAGTGTCTATTTGCACCCAAGTGCAAGTAGCATTTGCCATATGTTTGGCTATTTATACCCAGCTTTCTCATTCCCCCCCCCGCAAAGGGTACACAAAAAATGTAAACAATGTGTAGCCTGCATGGTTAAAGATGCCAAAGTGGCATTCAAGTGCAAAAGGTATAATAATAATAATAATAATAATAATAATATAATAATAATATAGTACTGTTGGCTACTGACACGGGTGCAAATAGCCATACTGGCTATTCACTCCAGGTGCAAATAAAATCATTGGTTACTGACATCTGGGTGCAAATAGCATCTGCCTAATTTAAAATATCTTGCATATAACATGTTTGTTACTGTATGTTAAAAATATATTCTCTGACAGCCTCTAAGTCATGTCTGTGGCTCCATGTCTGTGCATGTTTGTTTTTCTGCCTTGTTTGCGTGGCTCTCCCTGGGCCCCTGGTGTCTGATCGCAGGCCAGGCACATGCGGCTCTGATGGATTAGCGAGTCGGAGCACCACCGCTGCGCGTCTGTGTGAGGGTCTGCCTGTGTATCAATGGGAGTCTGTGTCTGCGTGAATGCGCATGTGTGAGTGTCACGCGATAGACGGGCGTTCCGTCCTGGGCGTATCCTGCCCCACGCCCTGGACTTCCTGGGATCGTCTCTGGTCACTGCAACCCGATGAGTCTTCAGAGACAGCATATCCGTTCACACAGTGTTTTCTTTCGCTATACCGCTTTTCTTGAACATTTTGAAAAATAAAGATAATGAACTGAGAAGCCAAAGATTCAAACAAAATCCAGATGGAGGGCAAAAAAAAAAGATATTGAAGGCTGAAATATCCAGGGTCACTTGATGATATGTTCTCTTGAGATTCAGCAATGAAAAGAAGGTGCTTCATCCACAAACGGTCACTAACTGTGATGGACTGGGAAAGCAGAGAATGTAAGGTGGAATTGACTTTGGGTGAGATGCCACTCCATAACAGATAGTCCACAACAATCTGTCTCGTAAAAAAACGCAACGTGAAACTGGTGAAATGAGAGGTTTAGGTCTTAACAACCTGAACTTTCTCTTGAACTCAAAAGTGCTGAGTGATTTATTGTCATGAAGAATAATCATGTGCGTAACGTTCTTGAAACGTTAAAATGTAAAAAAAAAATTCGGATGAGCAACAACAAGTGTGACACAGAGGCCTACGGTGTTTTCATTTGAAATGGTGAGTCTGGGCAGGAAGGAGGAACCTGCACGAACAGAGAGCTGAGATGCTGGAACGGGGAGGGACGGCCGATGCTGCAAGGTCCATCATACGCTTTAGACCATAAGGGAACATGACACTTCATTGATTTTTCCGAATCCTTAATGAAAACAGCTGTCTGATTTTTTTTTTATCCTCAAAGCACTTCAGATATGTGGGAACTGCAACAAAGGGTAGTCATTCCTTCGCAGTGTCTGTTTCCATGGAACGCCTCTTGGCCAGAACAGCTGTCCACACAACCTGCCGGAGAGCAGCCGGTCAAGGCTACGAACCGCACAGCGAACCTGTTTGTTTCCCTTCACGACATTCTGTAAACGGATCCAGACCTCTTCTCACTCTCCCATGCCTGCTCTCATCCGTATGGGTTCACTGAAGGGGAAAGGCAGGAGGGAAATGTGTCTGCAAGACCCTAATAGCCGTTTTACAATGCTAAAATAGAGCGCTAATGACTTTTCAATAGAATTAGGAAACAAATAATCTCTTTACCTCAATGGTCTTTGGGGGCTAATTGGAATGTTCGATTGTTGCTGGATGCTTTGGGAGAACTGTTTGGTGTACAGATATAAATTCTCAATTTAATTTTACACAATTTCCATAGCTGAGTTTCAACATCTTAGTCCACCCATTATGAGAGCACATGTGAATTAAGTCAGTGATCAATCAGATTTGTATGATTTCTGCAAACTCATCACACCATGAGAGCACCGTTTTAATAATCTGGTGAAATTTAATGAACAACAAATGCTGTTAAAGGTCATGGATTATAGGTAATAAATATTAATGTTTTAGTAACACTTTCTATGAACGTCATGCCCATAAGAACCTATGAACATTTATATATATTTATATAATATATTTATAATGCATTATAAACATGGTTATAACTATTTCTAAAAAGGCATAACACATTATAGCCATGTTTATCACGCATTATGAATGGTTTATGAATTTCTCATTTATACTACACTATAGATGCCTTCACAATGTAGTACAAAGCACCCTTAATTCTTATATTAACCATGATAATGCATTGTGAAAGCATCTATAGTGCATTATAGATGACAGCTTTAATTAAAGATTTTTTTATCTGAATTACCAATACAACCCTGACTACGAAAAACAGTTGGGGGACGGATGAATTTTCACCAAAATGATTTTTGTGGATTATTCATATGAAGTTGTTATTAAACTGCACACACACACACACTAAACACTGTTAGCTTCACATTGGCAGTCAGGGACAATAGAACACCAATAGAGTCTGAAGAGTATACATGAATAATTTTACTTCATGAGTCGTTTTTCTGGGCAGTAATGACTAATAGGGCGTAACATTCTATGTTACCATTTTTATCTGTGATTAATGCATCCTGTAAAAAGGCTCCTCTCCTTCTTTGCTCTTCAGTGACCTGGAAATCCAAAAAAGCAAAATATGCCCCGTAGAAACAAATAGAGGAAATGGACTAATCACCAAAGGAAGTGGGCTATAGTGCCGCAGGAAACAGCATTGTTCAAGTAACGTGGGGAAATCTCGTACTAATGGTACTTTAGGGTTTGAACTTAACTGGGATCTTACTTCACATCAAAACTGTGTGTATTGAAAAGTGGGATGTTATCTTTTAAATTCATGAGTCACAAGACAAATTATATGAGTCACAAGACATATATATATATATATATATATATATATATACACACACACACACAAATATATATTTTGAATATTTGTGGATGATGTCGAAAATGATGATTTTCTTTTTTATCCTGTTAATGTGATAGCACCTTGTGAGACCTATAAAATCGACACGTGAATGATTTTGGCACAGTGTGCCTTCTGGGCTAGAGACTGCTGTGGCTGCATTCAGAGTAGCTCTTGTCACTGTCTAATGGGCAGGATCTGCAATATAAAGAACCAAAAACATAATGTAAAACCAAAAGCACCCCAGGTTTAAAACCGCAGACCCCTCCAATTAATACACCTTACAACTGATTCACTTCCTCCTCCTCTTATTCACTGTGTCTGATAACATTAACTGAAATAAATATAGGTAAGTCAGTGTTCCCTCCCCCACATTACTGGCATTTTCCGTGCTGTATTTATTCACCGGGGCTTCACAGGAGCTTCAGTAAAGTTTCCTATCTGCTGGGGCAGACGTTCCCCAAGGCAGGGTGACACACCTCCGGGAACAAGTTTCCATAATGTGTGGGGGGAGATCCTGTCATCTGGCCCAGCCAGGAAAAGCACCGACCTATTTTTATTTAAAAAAAAATTTGTTGGGGGGGGGGGGGTATGTGAAACTGACATAGAAGAAAGCCTCTGACCCACGAGTCATAAGGCCATACCAAATGTGTCCCACATCCGCGTTGTGTAACACGAGAAAGTAAACAGGCGCTTGTGTGTAATATGCGAATATGGAGCAGTTGGTCCCCCCTCCAACCCCGGCACACACACCAGTGGATGTACAGGGGTGACAAGCTGCGGCTCGGCTTTGGCGAACATTACGTCATCTCTGGAGGCAGACCACACAGTGCTTTTAAGAGGCAGAGAAGAATGTCGGACGTCTTTGATCCGCTGACACATATATTGGAGGTGGGCTGGAAGAAACAGGCCAGCGTGCAGATGTTCCCAGAGGAAGCAAAGCTGTCTGAGGCACAAATGCCAGCAGCTGGAGGAGATGCTGGAACACAAGGCTGGGTGCAGCCTGCCGTAGGGCCACTGGAGGGATGGGTGAGCCTGGTCAACGCGTGGGGGCCGACACTCCATCAGGGTGCCTGTATTTTAGTATCGAGTTAGCAGCATTGTTTTTCAAATGTGCTAACATGCATACCCCTACTGATGCTTCCAAGAAACAAGACACTTTTCCCAACGTCTTCCATGAACCTTTGGTCATCATGCTAATTAGCACCTCTAACCTGTAATGCCACCTATCTAGTTAAACCGGATGACTGGTGATGATTAGTGATGCCGACATTCCACCTTTTAAAATGTCCTTAGAAAACAGCGGACACTGAACTCACACTAAATGGTAAGAGAAAAGAAGAGGAAACACATGAACCTGTTTAAAATGAAACAGGACGGAAGGTGCGGAACATTCTTCATTTCGGGAACCAGCACGGCCACAGTTTGCAAAGTTACCAGTCTATTTATTTTGCCCTCACATTATTCCAGGCTTTTTATTTTTAATTCTTACAACAACACAGGTTACAAGAACTAATAAATGGAAGAATAGGTTTCCTCAGTTCCTGCCAAGGACCACAGTTTTACCTCCAAGATTCGAGGGTCAATGAGCTACACAAGTGGCCCGATCAGAGGAGCCGCTGCAGGCAGGCCGTCCAGCTGGAGAGATCCATGGTGTTTATGCTCGGGGCGTTCCCTATTGATCTTATATATCAGCACGGCCACAGAGAGGTAGCCAGGGTGGGGAATCATAATAGATAAGTGCAGAGAATAGCATAACAATTATTATAAAGCTGCTGAGTTCTTGCCAGTCCCGCTGAACCGATGCGGGATTTGAGGGCACGGGGAAAGCGCTGGCTAATGAATTCTGCGCATTCATTAAATGTCCATATAAACACAGATGCTATCATTTGCAACTGGTGTTTATTCCATTTTTAAACGAGACTTCAAAGTCCACTGAAGGCCTTTAAGATGAACAGCTGGCATGGAAGAAGGTCAACGAAGGAGATCAAATTCAATACAGGATTACATTAAACCCTAAACGTAAGAGCTATGACTTTATAGAAATGAGAAGTGATCAAAAGACAGGAAATTCGAAACAGAATAAACTCAAACAGACATGACCGAGTCTTGTAATCCAGCAGGTCTTTCCCATTGATTTTGGTGCACCCATTCAGGAAGTGATCAGGATTTTTAATGAGATGCTGGGACGCTATATTCAGTCAGCAGTGCTTGGAGACACAAAGAAAATTGAACAATCTGGAATAAATCCTTTATTATGTGATATTCTTCACATAAACCATGTTAATTTGATGGCAGCAAGAGTAATTATCATCAGCTTGTAGACACTCTCACCAAGGCTGAGGAGGTCAAGCACAGGCAATCCCAGGTTACAAAGAAGTTTAGTTTCCTAAATCTAAGTAAATCTTTAAGCTGAATTTGTTGGTAAATTGGAAAAATAAGAATACGGTATATAATAATAGTAATAATGCAGTGATAAAGTAACTGTGTATAGTACTGAACTGTACCTCCAGCTGATGAACCACTGAAGCCACACGTTTTCATTAGCGCCAAAAAGAAGTTGGTGCATTTATTATCATGAACCATTGCATTTAACCTACATTTTATATAATAGGCTTTATGGCAGTCTGTTAGTAAGTACGAGTGGCCTGTAAGTTTGTCGTTCTTAATCTGGAGACTGCTTGTAATAAAAGATGCTTAAGTGAGGTTGACAGTATGTGCCATGTGTACTAAAGCAGATCCACCAGGCTCGTAACCTTGCTGATTCAGCTACAGAGAGCCTCGTGCTTTCAGCGAGCATGCTCTGTGGTTGTCCCGGGCAGGATGTGAAAGGGACTTGTGTTCTGGCTTTCGGTTTCAGGCCTCATCCCCAAGCCTTGATGCCTGGACTGGCACCCAGCCGTACTTGCTTCTCCCAACACATTTTTGCTGCCCAGTGTGCTTCCCTTCGTACCCTTTCCCAAAAGGCTGTCACTTGCTTTCATTCCTCCATCCATCGCCTTATTAAGCCCTTCCCAAGGGAATCCCCTATTCCGTCTTCCCATCCCTTAATCACCAGCTACTATCTGCCTTCCCAGCTCAACTTTGCAGGTTGTTCTGACTCTCATGTCTTTTCGAATAAGTGTTTCCAGCTCATTGTTGTCCTTGAATGATGTCTTTGCATTCTTTCCTCTGGCTAAAATCCCATCAGGGATACTTTCCCATTTTGCCCTGCCAATAAGCCAGCATCCCCAATGCTCATGAAGCCCTTGGTGGCCCATCACAGGAGACACCGTTACTCACCCTACGTACACACCCAAGAACTCCTGGATAGAAAAATGATTATATCATGTGCCATGACCTACAAACTCTCAAATTAGCGTGGTGCATTTTTACGAATCCCACTGACTCTGGCCTGGATAAGTGGTTGGAGAATGGATGAATGAATGGATGGATGGATAGACTTCTACCTCGAAAAGGTTATTACATAATTTTCCAAAGATTTTTTTTTTTTAAAGTCCAGTTTGTGAGTATGAGTAAAACTGAGAATTATTCCGTGACCTCCCATAATGGAAGCAATTATGCCTGTTTGTTAGGCACATGCAGTTCGGTGATTTGTAGCCATGTATATTGATGCAGTCTTTCCGTTAGATTGTTCAATACCTTATATACACATACCTACGCACACGCACAAACACACACAGAGTTATTGTAACCCTGCCATAACATAATGCATTGGGGATACAGTATGAAGAGGATGCCCCCACACCCACCACTCACTCTCTCTCTCTCTCTCTCTCACACACATACACACACACAGTCATGTAATCATATCTTTTTGGGGACCGCTCATTCATTTCTATGGGAAAAATGCTATTGCTAACTGTGATAACCTTAAACGGTACCCAGCCCTAACCATAACCATAATTTACTAAACAAAATACAGTTTTGCATTTGTAGTTTCTTCATTGCAGTCATGGATTTTTATAAAATACAGCAAAATAGAGAGGAAACTGGTCCCCATAAGGTAAAAAGACAGGTATTCATAATTTTGTGGGAACCTTTGGTCCCCACAAGGTAAGGTATACCTGGACCACACACACACACACACTTTCACCAGTACAGTCATGTACTAAGGGAAATTCAGAAGCCATGAACCTCATCTATCTATAGCATTAAATCCCTGTTCCTCCTGTAGAGGACCTGTTTGACAGCAGCTTCTTTTAGAGAGTCCTTTGGAGTCTAATAAAGTTCCATCTTGTTATCCTGTTCTCCACCCTGCCTCTTATCCTTCAGCCACAGTGTATTCTCCCCATTCCTCAACCTGCTGCATGACTCAATTGGTAGGGTGTGTGGCTAAGGCACAGCATTCCCCAGTCATGGGTTCGAGGCTGGTTAATAATCAGCCTAATCTCTTTGTATTTGAGTTTTTGTTCCCCAGTGTTTTATGTTTCTCTTTGAGTTTCCTGTTCTAGATTTGCCCTCTTATGTTCTGTTTTTATGTTGTACTTTATTTTCTTGTTTATTTTCCTAGCGTAGTATTTCCCTGTTTTTCCCTAGTTTCAGGTCTCCAGTTGCCCTCTCTTGCCCTATGCCCTTATTTATTGGTTGTTTTTGATGATTCACTCCTGCCCGTTGTTAGTCCTTATTATCAGTGCATTTAAGTGCCTGCCTTTGTTAATTTCCTTAGTCGGTCATAGCCCATGTTACACTGTGTTGTTTCTCTCTGCTTGGTTTAAATAGTTCCTGCTCCCTTGGTTGCCTGGTTTCTCCAGCATGTTGATTTATTGTTCCCTATTAGTTGTTATTTTGCTAGTTTTGTTCTGATCCCTTTTGGTCCCTTTTTTTGCCGGTTTTCCCTTTGTCGTTTCCCTTGTCTCGTTACCCTTCTTTTTCTCACCCGCACCATGCTACGCCATAACAGAATCACAGACCCAAGTAGACGATCCCCAGTCCTGGGTGTATTTTTTTTCTTTTGCTCCAGCATCCAACCTCCTGCCTTGGCCCAAGCCTCTGGTCTGCACACCCCAGAAGATTATTAAAAATCCACCTGATCATGGTATGATGGCAACCTAGAGGAGCCGCACCCCAGATGCCCAGGCCCCTCTGCCTCTAGGTGGACCAGCTTCGCCCCACTTGCCTCTGCAGCAATTCCCTGCATCTCCCGTGGGCTAGGGACATCTTCTGGCTTCTGGGGATCAAAATCGACTCCCTAGAGTCTGGTCCAGCAGGGGCTGTCCCTGCAGTTCCGAATCCTGAGGGAAACAGGGGGTTCTCCTACCCCCTGTGTGAGCCACACCTGGCTCGATATCCAATAACAGAGAACCTGGCGCGTCCCCAGGGTCCTGCCCAGAGGAAGTCGCCGCATCTCCAGAACCCTGCCCAGGGGTAGTCAACACTGCTTGTCCTGAGCTTCCTAAGTCTAGCCCACAAGGGCCCATTCATCCTGACTCAGTCCCAGTAGCTCCACTTGAAGTCTTCCAGGCCCCTGAAGCATCGCCCGAGGTCATCCTGGCTAAGTAGAGATGGACCTGGAAGATAACCCTCTGGAGGACTTGGAGTGGGACACCCAAGACCTGATTATGAGTTTTAAGCTCCTGCCTCTACCAAAGGCTTGGGCTGATCAGGTCTGTCTATAGCACAGGCAGAGGTCCAGTAGGGCCAGGCTGGTTCACTATCCTCCAAAGGGGAAGACAGGGACAAACAAATTGGGCCAGCTGTCAAGACCTAGGTCATCTTTTTCCTGCCTGCACCGTGCCACGCTGTAACAGGAGTGTTGTAGAATGTGGCACTATTGCTGAAAATATGACCAGACTAAACACAATATGGCTTGAGACCAGTTATTTGATGGTGTTCTTTGGGGGAACACATTGAATTATGTGATCATTGTGTTTTTGTACTGACAAAGGACAAGAGTACTTTATCAAAGGGTCCTTTCATAAGGCTTGAAACATATAAAAACAGGGGGAGCCCACCTAGATCAATTACAAAGTCATCTTTTCCTGTGAAATTGTAGGCTTCTTGGGAGAATGTGTTTGCACAGCATGCATGCCTTACAACCAGCGTGAAGCTGCCCGGCTGTCCAGCGCTCCATACCACAGAAGCCTCAGACCGAATCCGGCCCCTGTCTGCGGGCCGGGGAGCTGCAACGGACAGTCTCTCTGATGTCAGACAGGCATCTGAGGTCGAGCCCTATGAAGTGGAGCACGTGGGATACACTGTGTCGCCTCTGTGGCCCAGTGGGATGGAGACTTGCAAGGGACCTGGGCAACCGCTCTCTTGCCGTCCTTTCTCAGAGAGTGGAACTCCACTGGGAGTGCGTGCCAAGTCTAATGCCCATTATGGAGGCCAGGGGTTTATGATTCCCTCCCCCAAACCATCTTTCCTGATTGGACATCCCTCCCCGGGTGCCTGCTACCAAATATAGGCTCCTTATGACTCTCTCTCTTGACTTTACCTCAGATCCTCTGTGCCGCCTTCTGATACTTGACACAAAGGTCAGTGGAAGACTTGGCATCCATTTCTATACTCTGCCCCTCCACCCCTACCCTCTCCACCAAGTAAAGTATATAGACTTTCCAGTCAATCTGCAGAAGGTTTATTTGTTAAGAGACATACCAGGAAGTAAAATTCCTAACAATGGCCAAGGCTATAAATCTGCCTCTCTGGGCTTGTGTCCGAAAGCTGGCCGGGACTACCTGCTTCTCCTGGGAATGATGGAAAACACAACATTCCATTGGGCTGTGCCCTTGCCATTCCATACACTGGCATCCCGCAGTGAATCGAGCCGAGCCACCATCAGGGCGCAGGGCTGAACTCATCCTCACCCCGTACATCCTGGGGAAATGGATGAGCTGTTAAAGTTATGACTGTCACCATTCACGCGACCAATGCGTTCTTCTACAACGCAGGACACAAACACCATCCTCGCGGCAGTTTCCATTGGCCCATCCTTTTGGCTGTTTAAAAGGGCATAAGGACCAGCAGTGGGGGCAGTGTGGGGTCCACATTCCTTGAAGATACTTTGTATGTTTCCCAACCCCGTCCTCAAAGACCCACAGACAGTGGACTGTGTGACAGGGAGCTGGGAGGGAGCAAAAATGTGGACTGTCTCTGAGGACCAGGGTTGGAAAAACTCCCATAAAGTTATTTTTACCTTGCCTTTGTTAATCCTGGCTCAGGTTCTTCTCAGGTGCTTGTTTGCTCATACCATATCAGAGAAAGAGCTGTGCACAAAGCGAGACCATTACGACCCACCAGGCTTGGCCAGTATATATGTATGGCAGAGATGAAAAGCCATAAATATTAACAAGGTTTTCAACGACTGGCCCCTGGGGCACGCTAAGTGCCAGCTTTGACATATGTCAGTTGCACTATGAAGGGCCTAGCTGCACACACGTGTTGGGGGGGGGGGGGGGGTAGCAGGGATTATAATGCACTTTATGGCACCCTGTACAGACAGCCCCCACTGTACCGTAACTCTGGGCAGATTATTCTTTCTTAAAAGTGCTACCTGGGGTTTCACTGACTTTATAACTGCATAAAAGTGCTATATGTTAAACTACCTAGTTGACACCTGGAATTTAATAATCAAACAATAAAAATGACAAAATGATGATTACAAAGTCATTGGCCTTTTCTCTTCTCTGTGACTCTCTTGGATGTTTGCCAAGTCTGTTGAGTCCCAGAGATGCTAATAAAGTCCCCATTCTATCATTCTAATGTCCACTCGCAGTATCACCTGCATTCTTTCAGTTTCATATATATATATATATATATATATAGAGAGAGAGAGAGAGAGAGAGAGAGAGACAGAGAGAGAGACAGAGAGAGAGTGAGAGAGGAGACCTACAGTGGGGAACCTCCAGGTTTACTTTTGAGGCAACTTTTATTACAGAGTAACTAGCTCAATGTAATTAAGCTACTTTATGTATTAAGCTACTTTTACTGATATGTAGCTTGTACAGCTCTGCCAGCTGCACATGTTGTAAAATAACTAATAGCTTAGCTTTGTAAGTAACTTAATGAAACTCCACATACACGCCATGAGGCCACAGTAACACTCCAGTGTCACCTTGTACTCTCATATTCTAATCAAGATTAAAAAGAGCTGAACCAGTCTGGTCGTGGGTAGGTTTGGCCAGTCCTAGCTGCCTAAATTGTATCATTCTTAATGCATTAATAATGCTACCTTTTTGGAACGCATGCTCTAATTCCATTGAAATAATTCCATAAGAATGAATGAATTAATTAATTATAATGCCCAAAGCAATTGTACTGGTAGTCTGTTGCACTTATTATATATTTTTTATTATAATCATGTTGCAGTAGTTTGGAATGCATCAGCGGCTTTTGCTAATTAAAAGACTCAAAAAGTAATCCCCATTTCAGCATCTTTAATTGAATGAACTTGAAATAACATACAGACAGAGAAAACTATATGTTGCAATAATAACATTTTTTTATTAGAGGCTTCCCCATTGATGCCCAGTTAAACCACTGAGGTGCTCCTCTTGAGCCCAGTTTCTTTGCCATCACTATTCTCAGGCAGTCCAAAATTCCTTATTTTTAAATCATTCACAGGAATCATGTAAATGTCGTTCTTTTTACAATGTCATACCTATCGTTCACTTTGACTCAAAAGTATGTAAGAGGACCAAAGACTTTTCAGAAAAACTTTGGAAAAACAACTACCGATTTTCCCGGCAACCTAATGAATAAGTTGTTAGAAGATAGAAGGATACCTAAAACAGCGAGTGAACAAAAATGGGGAGCCACACATGGACATACTAAAATAAGGCCCAGACTGGATCAAATCTTGAAAATTTGTTGATCAAAAGAAAAAAGAGATTCTGAAATCAGAATAGATCAGGTAACCCAGTCTTCATTTTGATCTGGATCAGATCTTGAGTATGGGTGGTCCAAAATTTTTGTATAATTGGTATACGAGCGAGTGCTGTTTATTGCAGTGATCAGGTACACCAATAGCCAATAGGGAAATCCAAAAGAAATGTTGAGTCTGGGTCCGTGGGTCATTAGCCAGATGGGTCAGTCCTAAGTGGAGGGACGAGACAAGACGACGAGAGGATGGAAAGGATAAGGAGGGCGGATCGGGGAGGTAGGATGATGAGGGCAAGCAGGGCAGGCAGGGACATCGATCGAGGCAGAGTCGGCGAGACAGGCAAGGCGAACGAGACGGCAGGGCTGGCAGGGACATCGAACGAGGCAGAGTCGGCGAGACAGGCAAGGCAAACGAGACGGCAGGGCAGGCAGGGACATCGATCGAGGCAGAGTCGGCGAGACAGGCAAGGCGAACGAGACGGCAGGGCAGGCAGGGACATCGATCGAGGCAGAGTCGGCGAGACAGGCAAGGCGAACGAGATGGCAGGGTTGGCAGGGACATCGAACGAGGCAGAGTCGGCGAGACAGGCAAGGCAAACGAGACAGCAGGGCAGGCAGGGACATCGGTCGAGGCAGAGTCGGCGAGACAGGCAAGGCAAATGAGACGGCAGAGCAGACAGGGACATCGGTCGAGGCAGAGTCTGCGAGACAGGCAAGGCGAAAGAGACGGCAGGGCAGGGCAGGGACATCGATCGAGGCAGAGTCGGCGAGACAGGCAAGGCGAAAGAGACGGCAGGGCAGGGCAGGGACATCGGTCGAGGCCGAGTCGGCGCGAC